>CAWUHX010000288.1:0-434876 GCA_963922205.1 Romanomermis culicivorax
AATGCTTGAAAATTTTTTTTTCAATATAATTTTCTTCTTTTCTTTTCGTTGTCTTCCAGTTTCTCCAACTTTTTGTTCTGGTTTTTCTTTATGATTTTTTCTGTTTCGTTTTATGTTCATATTTCTCATAAATTCAAATCTTACAAGTTTGTAAGTAACTGAAATGATTAGGACGGTGTGTTCTGTTGTTTTTTTTCATATACAATGCGGACAACATACAATAATTGGCAAAGTTTCAATTCAAAAAGGCGAAGAATAATTCAGATTTAGGGTGATGATACAAAATTGGGCGCCGATCCAACTGCGAGGACGATGAAAATATAGGACAAAATACAACGGCAACATCAAATTAATCGATGGCGATAAAAATTTGGGATGCTGGCTATTTAAGGACGATTTCGACGATCGCTGGGGGGTCGGACGATACGACTTTCGTAGTATTTGGTGAGTATATTATGGAATTTAGCTACTAGAGCATCAACCTGTTCGGGCAGTAATCGTGGGTCGCGCCGTAATTGGCACCGTAGGTGAATGCTTCGATGCTCGGCTAGCTCTTTAGCGGCTGACGACATTTCGCTGTAATAGGGCGGCATATAGCAGACAATAAAAGCGGCCAAATTGTCGTCTAGATGGCGGTAGGCTTCTCTTTCTGCTTGAGCTGGAAGATCGATCGCGTCTCAATTAGCGACTGGCATTACGAAGCGGTGTCGAAAGTAGTTAAACGCCGAGAAATTGCAATCGGGTGGCGGTGGTTTTGGATTGAAGATATTCGGCGTTTTGGTCGACATTTGCAGAAATTTTCGATTTCCTCGGCCGCGCGAGTTTCTTTGGTTTGGATTGGGCATAGAGCGGCCCCTGTTACTTTTGGTTTTTTGGGCTGTGGCTTCAACGATTTCGTTGACATCTTTTCTTCCAAGTTCCTTTTGGTGGATTCACTCGATGGCGTAGCCAACTTTCTTTCCTGCAAAAGATTAGGCGAGATTTTTATAGCACTTTGTCTATCCTTCTTGGTCAGCAGACTAAAGGTGCATTTTATAACTTCTTTCAGGGTTATTTTCACAGTATAGAGAACTTTTTCTTTTCTTTCTTCTGATTCCAGAGAAACAGACAGATTGTCTCCTGAAATCTCTTTTTCCTGTTCAGATTTTTCTCCCTCTTCTTTGTCTTCAGTTGGACTTTCACTGGTCGAAGTTTGTGGCACAGTTTCTTTGTTTAGCTTGACTGAAATTATAGGTCTTATTTTTACTTCGCGTAATGGGAAGTTGAAAATTGCGAGGGGTAACGGCTCCTTCTTTGCGGTTCGCTTTGACGTCATAATTCGTTCTTTGGACGTCAAGGTTTTGACTTCTTGAAAAAGCGAGTGGAATTCGCTTAGGCTAAAATAAGTGTCGAAATGGGCAATAGCGTCTAAGGCGGCGTACATCAGAGCATCGGAGGAGAGAGGACGCTTGGCCCATGCCAATCCTTGGCCTTGGAATCCCTTCTCGAGGTGGACGCCGAATAAATGATAAACTATCGCCACTAAACTGTTCCCAGCATGGCAAAAATCGAACGCCCTGTCCATCAAGTGTTTATAGAGGTCGGGCTTCATCTCACGAACGTAATCCATACTGCAGTTACTTTTCAAAAACAAATGTATCTGATTAGTATCGGCCCGAATTTTGACGTCTGTGAATCGAATGTTGACATTGGTCATAGCGGTCAAATCACAACTGACCGCGAATCCGACGATTCCACGGGCGCCTTTGAGAAGTTCCCTTAAGGAAATGGGGACGACTCCCATTTCCAAAAAGTCAAAAATGACCGTATGCCCATCGGCGCGGCAAATTTGAATAATAGTGGCAAATGGTCCTTTAGCGTATTGCTGACCATGCAATGCGATATCGAGCTTTTTCTTGGCCAAATTTGCTAATGGGCCGGCCTCTTTCTTGTCCCAATCATTCCAGCTCATATGGTGGTGCATAAATTCAGCATCGAGCCCATAGATGCTGGGGAGACGCGGGTCGTTGGCCAGAAAATCGCACATCGTTTGGCTCTCTTCTACAGTCGTACAAACAACATACCGGCCGTTCAGCGGTAGTCGCCCAAGTTCCTGTCCAAATGCGACGATGGCTTCGTGTTTGATCAGAGGTGGCGAAATCTGACAAATCGGCCAACGGTCGGCAGCTATTGTCATCGCAACTCTCGCGAAGGCCATATCTTCAGATGTAAAAGTCAATTAATAACGGAGTATAAGTGATTACATAAATAAAACAACGATTTACCGACGAAGGAGTATAAAAATATTTAAATGACGGGATACACGACTAAGCAAAAAATAATAAAAAAAATGAACTTTCTCAATAACTTATACAAGAAAATGTTGTGCATTATATACAAGCATTTATGCATTTTTTCTTTTTTTTTCACATGGGCAAACATGCAGGTGAGTGTTCTGGAGGCTGTTCTGATGATAAGATCAGAGCCTGCGTCATGGACAAATTTTCGTCCGTTTTCTTCTTTTTTAACATGTTGAAATGTATTTTTTCGTGCGGGTGGTTCGAATTTTCTTTCATTTGCAATAAGTATATTGGATGTTTCTTCTCAATAATGACGTAAGGTCCAGTCCATGGACAAGTAAATTTGGGTGAGTGTTTGGGCTTCACCACTGGACTATACTTAAAAACTTCTTCTCCTACTGCAAATTCCTCTCCATGTTCCTTTTTATCGTAGGCAGTTTTCTGAGCATTTTGCGCAACTTTTATGTTTTCTTTGGCAGATTGCCAAGCGTCGGACAAGAGGCGTTGGACATTGTCACCAAAGTCGTCAACGTCAATTGGATAAAGGTTGGGCGAAAAATGAAGAGCGGCGTCGATCCGCAAATTTGGATAGCGGCCGAAAAGAAGGAAGAACGGTGAGTATTTTGTTGACTTCTGTGTGGCTGTATTATATGCAAAACATGCGTAGGGCAAATAGGAATCCCAGTTGTTGTGCTTTTTATTGACGTACATTGAGATGATAGTAGCCAATGTTTTGTTAAATCTCTCTACTAGTCCGTCTGTTTGTAGATGGTAGGGACTCGTATTTATTTTTCTTGTTGCACATATTCACAGATGCGCAACATTAGATCAGATAAAAAATTTGTTCCTCTGTCTGAAAGTAATGTTAATGGTGCACCGAAACGTGGCACAATTTCTGTCATGAAGGCTTGTGCAACTTTTTCTGTCGTAGTTTCTGGTAGGGCCACTGCCGTCACATACTTCGTTAAGTATTCACTGAACACAATAACATATTTATTTCCATTTTTGCTCATAGGCAAAGGACCTAGAATGTCCATAGCCACTCTGTCAAATGGGCCTGTGACTGGTATAGGCATAAGGGTGGTGCGATTTCTTCTTGTGGATGTTTTTCTCATACTGCAACTGACGCAGTTTAAGCAATGTTCTTGGACGTCGCGGTATACTGTAGGCCAGTGATAGCGTAGATGAACTTTTGTCAAAGTTTTCATAAGACCAAAGTGTCTGGAAAAAACGTCATCATGACATGCTTCTAAAATTTCTTCTTTCTTTGAAACTGGAACTTCTAATTTCAATTCGTTTTCGTCTGCATGGCCCAAAAAGTATAAAATTTTGTCTTTTATCGTAAATCGGGATGCTACTGAGACAATTTTCTTGGCTTGCTTAAGATCTTCAGGCAGGTAGTCAGACTGTAAATAGGCCAACAGTTGACTACAAAATTGGTCACTTCCTTGTGCTTTGGGAAAGTTCTTCATATTGCTCGTGTTGAACTCGTTTTCTTCCCTTTCTGTGACTATAGTTCGAGTTTTCTCGAAAGTAGTTCTTTCCATAGTTGGAAGTTCTTCAAAATTCGCGTCTTCTTGAGTTGGAAATAAATTAATAGGCGTTTTTGAGCGTGTAGTTTGAGTTTCATCTCAACCAGTTCTTGCTATAGTCAATGTTTTCTCAGAACCTGCTTCTGCTGTAATGGAAATCGAGTCACTTGGCTTATTTTTACAAGTTTGTGAACGTGTAATCGCGTTTATGTGAAATTTTACTCCTTTCTTGTCGTTTTCTCCACATACTGGATTTCTTGAAAGAGCGTCCGCGTTTTTGTTGATTTTTCCAGCGCAATGTTTGATGTTAAGTTCTTGAAATTCTTGCAATGCCAGTCCCCATCTAGCTATACGGCCAGAAGGGTTCGGTTTTGAAAAAACACTTTGTAAGGCTGAGTGGTCCGTAAAAATGGTGACGCGCTGCTGGTACAAATAGTGACGAAAATACTTTACTGCCCAAACTAAGGCCAAAGCTTCCTGTTCCGTAATTGTGTAATTCTTTTCTGCTTTCGTTAAACTTCTGCTGGCGTAAGCGATAGGTTTTTCTCCATCTTCTGTTTTTTGAGATAAAAGGGCGCCTAATCCTTCATTAGAAGCGTCTGTGTATAGGATAAAAGATGCGTGAAAATTCGGATGAATCAGCAGTGGTGCAGTTGTTAACTTTTCTTTCAACGCGTCAAAGGCTTGTTGGCAGGCGTTCGTCCATTCATATTTTTGGGCTTTCTTTAGTAGGAAATGTAAGGGATGGGCAATTTTCGTGAAGTCTTGTATAAAACGTCTATAGTAGCTTGCTAAGCCCAAGAAGCTGCGTAATTGGTCAATATTCGTTGGTTGTGTGAAGTTCTTCACGCTACTAACTTTATTTTCGTCTGGTTTTATTCCTTGTGCTGAGATTTCATTCAATTTTCGATTTTAGAAAATGACATTTTTCCAGGGGAAGTTTTAAACCGCTGTCTGCAGACGTTGGAAGACTTCGTCCAGCCGCGATTGGTGTTCATCAAACATTCGGCCAAAAATCAAAACGTCATCGAGATAGACAAGGCAGGTCGACCACTGGAGCTGGCTCAAAACGAGATCCATTAGCCTTTGGAAAGTTGCCGGGGCGTTGCAAAGACCAAAAGGGACAATGTCGAATTGATAAAGACCATTATAGGTAATAAATGCTGTTTTTTCTTTATCCTTTTGGGCAACTGGTATCTGCCAATAGCCCCAAGCTTGATCTAAGGTGGAAAATAGAGTAGCTCCTTGAACAGCATCAAAAATCAATTCTGGGTAATGGGTAACTATCCTTTTTGGTAAGGGCATTTAGTTTTCTGTAATCGACGCAAAAACGAAATCCTCCTGTTTTCTTAGGCACTAGGACGACTGGACTGGCCCATGGACTTTGAGACCGAGTAATGACTCCTTTGTCTAACATTTTCTGAACTTCTTCGTTTATTTGTTCTTTTTGTTTGTAAGGTGCTCGGTACGGGCTTTGTTGGATGGGGACGTTGTTCGGCCAAAGTTGTTCGTGTAAGATCGCTGTCAGTGGCGAACAAGGTCGAAAAGCGAGCCAGAAGACCGAAAAATTGACGACCTTGGACATCAGTCAGGTGAGCTTCTTTTACATTACCCTGAAGTTCAGGATTTTCTAACAAAATCTCGGCTTTTTCTTTTTCATTCTTTTTGCAGAAATCTTGAGATAAGCAAATTCTTTGATTGCAGGATGTTGGTTGATCAGAATACAAATTCTGATAGGCTCGAACCTTTCCAATTTTGGTTCCTTGATAAAGTGTGATAGGGCTTTCCGTAGTGTTAAGAATACTGACTGGAATAAGTCCATCATCGGGTTTGACTAAACAGGAGGCAACTTGTAGGCGAAAAGGGAGTACAAACTTTGACAAAGGTTCAAAAATCAATGAATTCAATCGGGCGTAAGGCATCTCTAGCTGGGCATCCACAAAGTTAATAGTTCGGGGTGGAATGACCACTGTCTCGGCCAGGACCACTATTCCTCGGGTGGTATCGGGCAGGAAGATATTCGGATTTTTCATGGACACTGTTATTGAACCAAAATCGGCTTTCCAATGTAGCTCTGTCTTTGCGAATCGTCCTAAGAAGTCAGTCCCTAGTAGCAAATCATAAGTGGAATTCTTGACTATGTGTACTCGAAGAAATTCAGGTGACGATGACAAATTTTGCTCCACTGTAAGTGAAATTCTAACCCAACAAGAAACCATGACTTCCGTGGTTTGACTGTTAAAAACCTTGTAACTTTTGATCATCGGGGGGAGTATTTGAAATCCCCTTTTTATCGCCAAGTCGTAACCAATGAGGGAGATGTCCAAACCACTGTCGACTAATGTAGTTGTAGGTTCTTCTATGTCTTCGTTCAACCATACATCAATGGTGGGACATCAATCTTGAGTCGGTTGAGTGCTGAGTCTCATATTGCAGTTCGAGGTCGAAAATTCGTCTTTTGATGAAGTTTTGCGACTTAGCTAAGGCGAAAAAGCCTTCTTCAACATGGTAGAATAAGCTACTTCAGATGATGTGGAATCTGCATGTTCGTTTTGCATTTTTTCTTCATTTCCTCTTTCCGTTTCTGGCAAATCTGAAAATCGAACGATTGGCTCACAATCCTTCTTCCGGCGGCGAGGGAGGCTAAAACATTTCCCAATTCTTGCTCTGAGGTAATGACGAAAAATGAAATACCCTATCAAAAGTAAAACGATCAGGACTGCTAAGACAAGAGCATATTTAAAATGAGTTGTAGAGGGCCAGAAATCAAATAATCCCTAGCAGTGATTAAATTCTTCACGCCTGTGGTGCTGATGTGTTCCAATGAGTTGGTGGCTCCTTTCGTGATTTCTGCTACCATCTTCACTGTACCAGCCAAAGTCTGATACACCGAAGTCGGGTCCAGCGATAGTTCTACTGTATATCATGTAAGTTGGTTCAAGGTGCTTTCAATGATCGAAATTTTGGAAAAATAGCTTCTCATAAGGCCAAAAGTGTGCAAAACGCCAGCTTGTTGATCGTGAAAATAGGAAGGGGTATTGAAAGTTTGCAAATTGGTTCTGCCTTGCCACTTGATACCATAAGGGATCGTTGCAACATGCACTGGGCCAGTAGATGTTCTCCATCCAGTTCCTGTTTCGTGATAGATACCAACCACATGGTGATTGCAATCTACGACAGGCGACGTTCCAATCACATCCTTCATTCCGGGGACCACAAAAAGTGTGCGATTTTGAAATGAAATCGGCAAATAAGCGTAGCAGGTTTGATTAACTTGGTAGTCCCAAAATATATGATCTGGCACGATTTTTTCACATTCCAAAACCATGAGAGCTTGACCTGCAAAGGAAGCGATAATATCATTTTGCATGAGTAGAGCTCTGGCTCCTAAAGTCGGATCGAGTTTCAAAAGCTGCCAAATCATTACTAAATGTTGTTTTGAAGAATGACATAATTCAGTCCAAATAGTTTGGAAAATTCGACTTTCTTGCTCGATAATTTTGTCGTATAAAAACTGAAATTTCGAATTCATAGGATCTTTTTCCAGTGATCCAAGATTGATATTTGATGTTTCTCGATCGGCCAAGAGTTGATGAACATCTTCTTCAAACTGCAGGATAGGTCCTTGCTCGGTAGAATAAGCATTTTGTAGGTGACATGTAGAAATCGTCGCAGAGAGCTGAAAAGCTCCTTGAACTTCTTCCACTATCACATGATCTTGTAGGATTTGCCCTCTGAAATTTCCTACTAGGGCCAATGGACGATAATTTTCAAAGGTGGTGGCGTTCCAAATGATCGTTCCTCCAGCGTTCAAGCACTGTCCAGCAACAGGAGGGCAACCACCAGTGTTTCCAAGATCACTAATAGTTAATTTGTGATCAACAGCTGCTATCGTTCCAACTTCCATAAGTAAATTCTGGACTGATCCGCAAGTATCTTTGCAGCACCACTTGAATTCTACTTGCAGCGTCTGATTTGGGGTCCATAGTCCGGGTTGAATTTCCACTAGATTGTGTCCCATGTAGTTTTTATCAGACCAAACTTGTCTGCATAAGCCTGGAATGACAATATTCTGCAGAGTGGTGTCAGACACAATTCCTCGTGATCCAAAAACTCCTGTGTTCGTACAAAGGGTTTGGTTTCATACAACGCATCGAACGGCTATAATTTGATTCAAATGTCCATTCGTGGACCAAATGTGCAACTTTATTTCGCGTTTTTCAGCTATGATCAGTGGCGGAGGGCAACATTGCATCATCTTTGGAACCATCAAAGCACGACCGCCTCGTGAAGCCCCACATTGATAAAAGGGTTCGCCCAATGAATGGCCAACGAGGAAGGAAAGTAACAATATGACCGCGAACAAAAAATAGGAAGAGGTAAGTGAGACTAAATTCCTAAAAATTCATTGAAAATTGTATTGAGGGATTCTTCTTCTGTTACGATTTCTGCTTCTTTGAACTGCTTCTGCTCTAAATTGGAATTGTAAGCCTTCTAGCCTTCTTGGATCCATTCTTGAGTCAGTTTGAGTTGACTGATGTCGTGTGGGATCTTCCGGGGAGGTGACTTCGGACCTCCAAGCGATCCATGGCATCGACTCATTGATCCATCCATCTGTCGTAAATTCCCAGGGTCCTTGTCTAGCGATCACTCCTCATGGTGACTGGCTTCCAAATCCTTGCATATGAATACAATTCGAAATGTTACATAAGTTACAAATTCTAGCTGCGGCAGGCTCATTCAAAATTTGAGGATGAACTACTCCCACGGGGCGGCTTCCAGAGGGACGGTCGGAGTTAGAACCTCCAGTCTGAGCCGTATTCATGAAAACATTAACTGATTCGACTTGGCCAGAATTTTCAAAACGTTGATGGCGCCGTCTCTCTTTATAATAGTCAAAATCAGATGTTTCATCTGAACCATTTTCTAAATGTTCTGGGTCTTCATTTTCCAAATAATTGCCAGTATACCCATGGGAGGCAATAGTGGGATTATCACTAATTTCTTCAGATCCTGTCCCACCATTCACCAATGTGGAATTTCGTCCGGTTTCAAAATAAAACTTTTCATTATATCAGGCCATACAAATATGTGCCTGAGGCCTCACATTGGAATTTTCTATCGGCAGATCAAAATCATCGCAATTCCAGGGATCGGACTGTTCTGCGATGGTGTCAGGGTTGGGTGCTGACACGTCGGGCCCATTAGCCTCAGCAATATAAAGCTGGCTATTGACTCCTCGGGTTCCAGAAAGGGCATCTCCTGGACTCCTATGGTTTGAAACGCCTTGGGCTGGCATTTGCACTCGGGGCGGTCCACCACGCCACGTGTTACGCGGGGAACTCGAAAATCTGGAATCTTGATTTCGTTCGAGTGTAGGGCAAGTAGAAGAATAATGCCTACTTCTACCACATCTAAAACATAAACGGTACCATCTGAGGACCTTCCTGACGGGCGGCCGCGGTTAAAGTTGGTATTTATTGCGGGATTTGGGCGACCTCCCATCTGGTTGGACCCTTGGGGACCATTCGATTGAGTCTGAAAATCTCTTGCGTTGTTCCTAGGCCAAAAACGATTTTCTTGCCGTGGCCATCTGTTGAAATTATTACTTTGATTCGTCCTTTGTTCGTTTCTTCTTTCGGAATTCAAATTTCCAGCTGAATTGACAGCACTCAACTGTTGCACTAAATTTGTCAGCTGACTGACGGAATTCGCCAAAACTTGAAATGAAGGGTTATTTTCGCTGTGATACTCTTTTTCCCGTAATTCTTGCTTTTCAGCTTCAGCAACAACAGCCTCAAATGAGTCGGGCTCGGCGTTTTGGACCCAACAGCGAATGTCAGGTATTAATCGATTTATAAAATGATTCTTAATAGTTATATCAGGTTCTCCGGCTCCATTCCAGGTTGGGAAAGCTCGTTTGGCCAAACGACAGACGTCAGCGGCAAAAACAACAACGGGTTCTCCTAGCGACTGCATTCTGGCGACTAGCTGTTTGTATTTGACGTCAATTTGGTGATTGTCGGGAAACTTTGCTAAGTAAGCACCAGTCCAGGCATCTCAGTCAGCCAAAGGGGGTTGTTTTGCTTCTAGTTCTCCAAGATAATTGAGCGCGGCACCTCATAAATAATTTGCTAATAGAGCTGTTTTTCGGTTTAACATGGTGGCTCCAGCTAAGATTGCTAATCTTGAAAATTTCCGTTCCCATTCTGACCAATTTAAATCGTTCGGGTCGCCAGCAAATGGGGATAAATCGCCTAGACCGGTGGGAATTGTCGGGCGGGTATCATACAGTTCTGTGACTCGAGCCACTGTATTTTGTAGCAAATCATTGACTTCTTGCATAGCCATTACGTCTCTGTATTCAGCTAAAACGTGATCTTCTTGATTTGCCAAAATTTGTAAATCTTCTTCTTCTAAATTTTCTTCTGGTGGCACGCGTTCAAATAATGGCCGTCCACTTCTGGTTCGTCGGTATTCTGTAGGATTCTGGCGGGCACGGGCGATTACGTTATTAAAAATTGAAGAAAGGGAATTTTCTTCTTCAGCTGTTCTTTAAAAATCGCCAAGTTCGGGAAGCGCCAACGTCAAGTTCTGGAAACGCCAAGTAAGTTGTCAAATAAAATCATTGGCCTTCGTGCTTCTTTATTTTCAGGCTTCTACAACGTCAATTCGGATCCGAAGATTGTAGTCGATGTCCTGCCACGAATCGCCACTTGTAAGGGTTGTCTATTTTTGGGTTAAGGGTAAATACAGGTTACTGTAGCTGAACAACCTGCAAATCAGACTGAATGCTCAAAATGTTCTTAAGTTATTCCTTTTTCTTCAGAAATGCCAATGGAAATGTTAAAGGATTGATGGCGATGGCAATGCTCAGGAAAATGCTAAGGTAATTTAAAAGGAAAAGTTTAGTCTGGTAACGAAAATACGTTTCTTTCCAGCTCCCAATAGTTCGCAAGTCCAGATGGTGTGGACGACGTTTTACAGGACGACCCAACAACTTTGTCAAAGAGCAGAAAAGCAAGCAGGTAGGCTAAATTTATTGACAATAAGGCGAAATAAAGTGAGATGAAATGAAGTGAAGTGAAGTGAAGTGATCTTTACATACAAAACAGACGTTTATATATAAAAGAAAAGGTATAAAAACGAAGATATTATGTCGTAGTATCATGCGACTTCAGATTCTACTCTTTGTAGGCGTGGTCGTGATGAAATGGGCGGCATTAACGGGACGCGGACATTGAAAGTAAGCTCCTCCATTGCTTTCCTGTTACGTATATTGTATGTTTTTAATAAATAAAAAAAATGCGCTCAGTGACGTTAGGCAAAGGATCTTGTTATAGTGTCTACAGTAGGATTGGATAGCGTGGGTTTGTCTGGCGTGCGCGTGACTATGAGGGCATCGCTGTTTACTGTAGATTGTTCGATTGCTATTGATTGATTTGCAGCGCTCTTACAATAACAAATAATTTTTTTTTTTGAGAGAGAGAATAAGTATCGCTAATCACTAATGTCAGCAGTGATTATCGACGACTGATCTGGGAATGTAGCCGCAGTTTACAGTTACTTTTATTTGAGGATGTGGCGGTGATGGTGATGGCCAATGACGTGAATATTTGTGGTGCATATAATGAGTGCTACAGTGGTCGCAGTAGCGTTTTTTTGATCTCTCACATTCATCTCTGCTATCACGATGTTGTTTATCAGTGGACGAATATCGGTGGCAGGCCCCAGTGTTAGGGGACAGAGTACATGTGGAAACAGGAACCCGTTTGGTGACCGCCCCACTAACTATTGGTGGATTTGTCGTTTTTTCCGGTAAAATCAGTTGATCAGTGTCTTTTATCACATTTTCGATCTTTTTGCATTCGGATTGGCGCAAATTTTGAATTTGTTCAATAGCGTCCATCAAATATAGATATTCTCCCTGCTGCGCAATTGATTGCAAATAATTAGGCATTATGTGTTCTGCACATTGGTAATTTGGCCAAATTTGATGATGCATTTGGGCGACGTGGGCTACCTTACGCAATAATAATGTCGTTAACAAATTAGTGCCCACTAAAGCCGACGTGGGTGCCCATTCTTTAAACCAATCGTGGACAAAAGGTTCAATCTGTAGCCAAAGTTCGCTCATTAACCGCTGAGTTGAGTAGTTTCCATAGCTTGCAAATGCACCATGCTGCGACTGCATGACTTCAAGTCAGTAATTATTAGTATTATAAATTTGCACAACGGCTAGGTGAGTTTCGGCCAACTGTTCACGCTGATCATATAATCAGGCTAAAACGTGCTAAAAATTTGCCACTAGAGGAAACCAAATTAATTGATAAACTCTACTAAACACATTATACTGTTTTGCAAAGCTCACCAAAAAAAATAACCAAAGAATGTGCAGTGGTCAAAAAGGTGTTATGTTAGTTATCATTGTTTGCTTCTCCACCAGCACACCAACCGCCGAAGTTGAACATGCACACCTACAACACATGTGAAAAAATTTAAAAATTAAGAAAAACTTAAAAAAATATTTAAAAAACACAAAAAAAGAGAAAAAAGCAAAAAAATGAACAAAACATAATTAATAAGGGAATAAATAAACCTAAAAAGGAGTAAGAAAGAAACAGAATAAGGAAAAAATCAGCAAAAAATGGTTAAAAAATCATACAAAGAGATAAACATGCAAAGAATTAAGTAAAGCAGACACAAAAGAGGAAAAAATAAAAGATCGAGTAAAGACAGAGAAAAAATAAGGAAAAATGAGTGAACAAACGGAAAAATAAGTAAAAAAGACACAAAAAGACAAAAAAATTGAGTAAAGAAGATGAAGGAAAGAAAAGACAAGCAAAAAATTAGTAGAAAAGACAGGAAAACGCAAAACTCGAGTAAACAAAACACGTAAAAACCAACAAAACAAAATAATTTACTGTAAGAGATATAGAAAAATGAGTGAAAAAAACGAAAAATAAATGAAAAAAATAAGGAACAAAAAAATGTGAAAAAAAGTAAACAAAAAGTAAATAAAATACATAAAAAACAAGTAAAACAAAGAATATAGAAAAAACATACAAAAAATAAGTAAAAAATACCAAAAAAATGACTGAAAACGAATATGGTAAAAACACAAAAATAGTAAAAAGGACATGAAAAAATAAAAAAGTAAGTAAAAAAATAACAAAAAAAACCAAGAATAAACAGAAAATTCACCACAAAAACACACAAGAAAAAAAGTAAATTCGAGAAAAAAAACGAAATAAGAATAAAAGCGAAATGGATGTATTTAAAAAACACAAGTTTCATAAAATTTCAATTTTTTCAAAATTTTACAAAAATAATCATTTTCAAAAGTCTGTCAAAAAATTCATTTTTCCCAAATAAATTTCAATTTTTCAAGAATTTGAAAAAATATCAATTTTTTCTCACAAATTTATAGAAAAATTCTGTTTTCCAAAAAATTTCAACAAATTTCAGCTTTTCAAAAATTTCCAAAAATTTACTAGAATATCAATTATTTTTACAAATTTCTAAAAAAAAGTTCATTTAAATTTAAGTTACTTTTTCAACTTTTATGTTTTTTAAATTTTTTCACCCTCAAGGATTTTTGTTTCTTTATCAACTATTTTTTACTTCTATTAAATTCTCAGGTTTTTTAAATTTATTAACTTTTTATGCGTTTTCACTTTTGTTAAATTGTTAAATTCTAGACTTTCCTCTACTCTTTAGACTTTCTTTTTACTTTATGTTGAATTTCCAGTTTTTTACTTTTGCGACTGTTTTTGTTCTACTTCTTTTAAATCATTATTTTTTACTTTCGCCAACTTTTCTATCTTTTGTTAATTTTTTAAATTTTTTTTCGATTTTCAAATTTTCTTCACTTTTCTTGATTTAAAACCACTAAAAACACTGAAAAAGGTTTCTGTTCAAAAAATTCCCACATGAGCCCAAATGAATAACTATATAATGTCCGAGAAACAGATGAATGAATAATAAAAAAAACAGGAAGACAAAAAATGGTTTCATCACCATCTGTTTGAAAGTATCCATCAAACTATAATAACAAAATCAATACAGAATCTTTCACAAAAAACATCTTCATGTCCATGCTCTGTCTTTGCAAATTTTTCCGCGCCAATTTTCACCAATACCAATCATGACTTTCATGCTGTCATCCTCCTGATCTCGAGAATGGGCCGATGTCTGACATACGGAAAGAGAGACATTTTCTCCTAAAAGGCACTTTGACTTATTAGCTTGATTCATGGTTGGCAGTGTAGCTGTCTGCCCAAAACATGCATACATATGTCAGCAAAGGTCCCTGGGGTGAAATTCGCTGCAGTATTCTAGTTAAACGTCCACTTAACACGCCATTTGGGCACCCAGTGATGAAGTTTTAAGACTTCAATTAGGGGTGACATCTCCTCATAGCTCGCAATATGGAGCTGTCCATTTAAAAAATGTGACGATTTTCATCAACGTTCTGAAATATGAATCATTGTCTAAAGTCCATTTATTGGGAAATCAGTGGTGTGAAAAGGCGTGTTAGCAAGTGTGAACCACTTTCTCGAAACTAATCACATAGGTGGTGTCAGACATCCAACGTTTATTTTGTTGCATTAAACTCATTTATCTCATTAGAATCATTAATCCAATGGTCGATGTCACGATTCTTGGGGCGAAAAGTAATAAAATATGCAGTGAAAATGATAAATTTAACTTTGTGTTCATTTCATATGGACTTCAGAGTAATATCCGCATGCTGCAAGAAGAGAAAACTTTAAAGAAGAAACCTAAAAAAACAAAGCAAGCTTTATCTTCAGCTAAGAAAACATTCTGGTTTTATGGTCAAATTTTCAAATTTTTGCATTCAGAGATATGGCCTCATTAATTTTTAACATTTGAGGTACTTTCTCCATTAGAGGTGGAATTTTACATGTTGGAGCTTTGGGTGTACTTTGTATCACTGTGCATTGGTGGTATACCTTGAAAGTCACTCACCACTGTATTATTGTGTTTTATATTGTGTTACTCTAATAAAAGATGTTTCACATTTTTACGCGATTGTAAGGCCAATAATAGCCAACAATGAATTCTTATTATAACGAATTGCAAACAACATTTCAAAAATTTATAAATAAGCTAATATATATCTGAAAAATAAAAACAGATTTGAAAAGTGAAAAAAATACCAAAATATGTGCATAAAAGTTGTGGCTAATAAATGCTTTCTCCCATGCTGAGAGAAAATATGAAAACAGGGCCCACGGGGAAAGCGACTACCAATGATGATGAAAAAGCCCACACACATGCCTACTGAATCTGCTACTTACAGTAAACAGCCTGAAATGGTCCACTACACATGGTCAAAGATGCGCCTGCAGGCATTTCTTTGAAAAAATTCAACGAAATTGGCGGAAACGCACTACAATGTGCTTTACCTGCCTGAACTTATTTACTTTTTAGAACAAAATACATGATCAGCATAAAAGTAATTTTTTCGGTTCAAGGAAAATAAACTGAAAAAATGCAACCACTGTGCCATCCCAGATTCACTACAGCAAACTCAAAATTGAGCACACAAACTTTTTCCCAACACCAACTTGACCACAAATCATCAAAAAAGACATCATCACACCATTTCAGTCTTTTCTTCGGATAAAGTTTAATTTCAATCAAAAGATATCAATAGGCTAAATTCAAAACTTTGATATTAATTTATTTATTGCCATTTTTCACACAGCTATTTACTTTTGATTATTATTTAGGACACCCTGATGACATAACAGATTTTGGCTAGACTTAAGTAGCAAATCCTGTCCAATATTTACAGTAAATCTCGTATTAGTTGATTAATCTCTCCGTGTTCTATCCAAAAATGTCATTTTGAATGTTTTTTTACAAGTTTCGATGGTTTTGATGCGAATGCAATATTTAACATCAAAAAAGCTGAGAAAACCCGCGACTTCACACTCATAGTGTATAAATGGAAAAGTCTAAAGTATGCCATCACAACAATGTTTACTAGTGTGGTCCCAAATACTGGAAGCATTTTTAAGGAATATTTTGGAATGTCTAGCAAAAAAGTTAATACTAAGATTTCATCCCAAATGGAAAAATACCACTTGAAAAATAAAAGAATACACTTCATTCTTTGATATATTACGTATAGAGATGAATAACATAAGAGATAGCATATAGAACAACAGCGAAATAAGCATTAGATATGGGCAAAGAATTAGAGCTAGAAAAAGCGTGTGATAGCATAGAAAACAGAATTACAAGAATTATAATATAGACACATAATATGCCAAAATGTTTTTCATATTTTCTAGAATGAGTTTTTCCTCTTGACGTCCCATAATTTCCAACAATGCTTTCCATTATAACGTTTTCTCTTCAAAAAAACTTGAGTATCATCAAATCATCTTGTTACATTATATAATGCAACGATCTACTTGCAGCACCAAATTTTTGGTCGCAATTTTAGTTTCTCTTGCTCGACATCTTGCAAGAATTTTTCTTTATGCTTTTGTGTAGGCAATGTCTCTTTTCGGGCTGTGAAATAAAGGATTAGGGTAATTGATAAGTGAGCAGCAATTTATATTCTAACCTTCTCTAATGGAGCAATCCTCTAGTAATCGGTTGTATCTTAATTCAGCTGCCAGTAAATCCATAAATACTAGGTTATCTTGAGAAAATGAAAAAAATAAAGATTTGGAGGTTGAGCTCGAACAGTAAAAGTGGAGAAATTATCCCTTGTTTTGTGAATTTACCATAATTTTCGTAGAAAACTCGAACTGTTGGATTTTCTTTAACTATAAAGAGAAACATACAATAGACATTTTCTTCAAACTATAGACAGCACACTCGCATTCTTTCAATTTTTCGTCGCAAGTTCCTAAAAAAGTTTTTGGGGCAGATATACCATACTCATTATGTTATGTCATGTGAATGAATATCCTACTTTGTACTTTCAGCTGCCAGCCAGTTTCATTTTCAAAAATCTTAATTTGTCTTTTATGGTCTTTCAAAAATTTCATTTCATGCTCTTCAGTTGGGCAAGTCTCATCCACAACTATAAATAAGAGTTTCATTGTAGTTGCACAGTAAAAGTGGTTTTTTATTGTAACCACGTGGTTGGCAGCAGTCTTTGATTAAACATTTGTAATGTACTTTGGCCCATTGTAACCTGTGCTGATAATACAATGGTTCTAAAAAGTTTGGAAACATTTACACAAAGAAAAAAATTAACGAAGCGGGATACCTTTGTAATCAAGATTTTCAATGGAGTATAGAGTTTGAACAGTTGGATTTTTTTTCACTATGAAGAGAAATGTAAGATATGCATTTTCTTCGAATTATGGACGGCTCACTCACATTCTTCAAGTTTTTCCTCGCAGGTTTCTAAAATACGTTTTTTAGGCGTTAAAAAAATATACCATAATCATTGTATTATGTCATATGATGGAATATTCTACTTTTCTATTTTGAGCCCCAGACCAGCTTTATTTTGGAAGATCTCAATTTCTCGTTCATGGTCTTCCAAAAATTTCTTTTCATGCTCTTCAGTTGAGCATGTTTCATTCACTACTAAAAATAAGAGTTTCATTATAGTTGTACAGTAATATTAGTTTTGTTTAGTTACCACCGGCTCTGCAGCAGTCGTTGATTAAAGATTTGTAGTCTACTTTAGCCCATTCCAAAGTGTACTTATCCAAGAATTCTTTAAAATTTGAAAATTTTTACAGGAAGAAAAAAATTCACAAAGCAGGATACCTTGGTAATTGAGAGTTCAGATGTAGTATAACGTTTGAACAGTTGGATTTTCTTTTACTAGGAAGAGGAGTATATGATACACATTTTATTGAAATTATAGATGGCTCACTCAAATTCTTTAAATTTTTCCTCGCAGATTTCTAAAAAAAAATTTAAGTATTAAAAAAAGATTTATCATATTTATTATGTTATATCATATCATGGAATATCCTACTTTGTATTTTCAGCTGCCTGCCAGTTTGTTTTTGAAAGATCTCAATTTCTCTTTTATGATCTTCCAAAAATTTGTTTCTGTCCTCTTCAGTTGGGCACATCTCATCTGCAACTATGAATAAAATTTTCATTATAGTTCTACAGTAATAGTTGTTCTATATTGTTACCTCCTGTTTCGCAGCATTCATTGATTAAAGATGTGTAAGTCGGTCTGGCCCATACTAAAAATTCCTCATCAAACATTCCTAAAAAATTTAGACAGATTTATTTTAGACTTTTTTAGACATTAACAAAAAAGTATCACAAACAGTGTTTTTCTTTCTGCACCCGTCTTTCTGCACGGTGCAGAAAATCCAAAAAAAATTTTCTGCACTGCTTTTTTCTCCTGTTACAATAAAATAATAGTGAATACTGTATGCCGTCCAACTGCTCTTAATTATGACTTGATAGTGTCGACTCATTATAAGATGTCTATAAAATAAAAATGGAGATTTGAAATAAGTTTGCAAAACAACCAAAGTGTATATTTTCTGTATTATAAGTTGAGTGTACACTATACAGATTAGGGTGTAAGTTAGATTTACCACAGCCGCTGCATCTAAATTTTCGATTTGCTGTACAGGTTCTGCTGCCGCTGGTCCTTGAACGTTAATTTTTTTTGGAAAAACGAATTTATAGTTTTTTGACTAGACATTTTAAAGTCTTAAAATAAAAAATAATTGACTTTAAGAATTCAGAATCAATGACTGACACATAACAGAAGAATAAGTGTGGTCAAACACATGACTCAAAAAATTCTGCACCAGTGCAGAAATCGCCAAAAAAAGTTCTGCACCGAGCCTAAAAAGTCTGCACTGTGCAGAAAAAAAAGTGATCACAAATGACCACACCATATTTATCAGACGTTTTTATGACATATAGAGTCTGAACTGTTGGTCCATCTTTCACTATAAATAGAAATGTACAATATGCTTTTTAATTAAACTATGGATGGCACACTTACATTTTTTCATTTTCCAGTCGCAGGTTTCCCTAAAAATGGTTTTAGGCTCTGAAAAAACCAAATATACAATATTCATTATGTTATGTCATGTAACGGAATATCTTACTTTGTACTTGCAGCTTTCGGCCAATTAGTTGTTCAAAATCCTCAATCATTTTTTCATGATCTTCCGAAAATTTCTCTTCATTTGCTCCAGTTGGGCACATCTTATTCACAACTATCAATAACAGTTTCATTGTAGTTGAACAGTAATACTAGTTCTACCTTTTGGTTCACAGCATGCCTTGACTAAAGATGTGTAGTTTGGTCTGGCCCATACTAAAAAGGGCTCAAAAAGTGGTTCTGAAAAATTTAAAAATGCTAACACAAAGAAAAAAGTTTCACAAAGCAGCATACTGTAGTTATCACGAAGTTTGATATTGTATAAAGTTTGAACTGCCGGATTTTCTTTCACTATGAACATAAACATATGATACACATTTTCTTCAAACTATGGATGGCACACTAACATTCCTTCAGCTTTTGACCGCAGGTTTCTTTAAAAAATGATTGAGGCGCTGAAAAAACCATGCAGAGAATGATCATTATATTATTTGCTATGACAAAATATCAGACTTTCTACTTCCAGTCACCCTGCATTATATTTCCAATAGTGCTCAATTTCTTTTTTATGATCATCCAAAAATGCCTTTTCATGCTCTTCATTCGGGCATGTCACATGCACAACTATAAATAAGAGTTTCATTATGGTTGTACAGTAGTGGTAGTTTTGTATTGTTGCCTCCAGGTTTGCAGCACTCATTTATTAATTCTTTGTAATATGGTCTGGCCTTTTGTAAATAGTACTTTCCAAGTGGTCCTAAAAATTTGAAAAGTTTTACATGAAGAAAAAAGTTTCACAAAGCAGCATACTGTAGAATAATGCTGGTAAGTTTTTGTCCAATATAAACTATCAAGTGTAGGATTGGCTTCCACTATCAATACGAAATAGATTATATGCAAACTTTTTCAGAGTGAATTTGGAATGAATACTCACATTTTTCTATATCATGGTTACATATTTCTTTTTGACTCGTTTCCGAAAATTAAGCATAATGAAATAACTGTATTAGTCAATTTAAAATAATATGTTACTATAGATGCTGCAATGTCCAAGAGCAATCTGCAAAAGATTCATCCATTAGTAAGACAAAAACTCATAATGAAGCTTACCAAGGAAATGAACATAACAGCCGTGATCATTTTGACTGATTCGATGATTATATAAAATAGTACAATGGTACTTAACACCAAATGCTGGATTGTGTCTAGGGGCAATGAAAAATTGAGAATTACAAACCTTCTAAAACCAGCAAATATAGTTGCTTTAGCATCTAACAACAGCTAAATAATTATTTGATTTGCACAGAAAATTAGTGCTAGAAAAATGGTGCCATAGCATAGAGCACAAGAATTACAACATATAGTCTGTTTTTCTTGAAATGCTTCTAAATAATGAAAGTGGAAAGCAAGTGGTATTTCAAATTTTCACGATTTTCTGATAGACCACACATCATATAGGACTGTAAATTTGTGAGCATACTGACCTCACCTTTAACAATTTTTCGAGTGAAACATTTTACGATAAGAGTTCTATGTAAACGATTTTGACGACAGTACTGATTTGTGTCACTTTTCTATTTGGAAGCATTTTGTAAAAAACAGAGTATAGTCATGGAATATGAATGTCATAAAACATGTCGAAAAGTCAAATTTATGAACATCAAGTGTAGATTGCTGAAAAAGTATGTAACACAAGGCAAAAAAACCTAATATCTTTTTAAACATAAAAAAAACCCAAAAATAATATAAATAACAATACAAAATAAAAAACTAGCTAGGAAAAAATTGTGTTATATTCTTCACATTTGTAAAGCTGAAAATGATGTAAAATGAGACTTGCTTCTTCAAATATAGTAAAAAGTTTTCATCTCAAATGTGGGTGAAGAAGCATTAGAGCAAAAATCAATCTTCGCACACAATTTTCTTATCTGTTTTTCATTTTCTTATTTCTCTTACTCTTTTTTCTTCTTTTTCGTTTTTCTTTATTTTTCTTTTTTTTTCTTCTCTACTTCCTATTTTATGTTTTCCTACCATCTACTGCAGTCTTATAATTTACAGTTTTTTATGCTAGTCAAATATACTATTTTGTCTGTATTTCCAGTAATGGGATTGGAGACAATTGTCATATGCCGACGAATTTCGCCCAAAGTCACGTGATTCACATCATGCTTTTTTGTTATGTTTTTCTCCACTTTTTGTTTTACAGTAACATATGTTAATTTTGCGTTTCGTTTTTATATTTTACATGCATTTTCTGTGTGTACTTTTTTGCGTTTCCTTTCTGTTTCATTTTTGTACTTTCATTTCCATTACACTTTGTTATTTGTCTGTTGCCCACATAGACTATGGTATGTGACCCATTAGTTAGAATTTCCATCAAAGATAAGCTCTCTGAGCTCATCGCTATAATTGGAGCACAATGTGCACCTCTTATCAGCAAAAACTAGCGATGTTTCGCAACGTGAAACGCCTAGTTCGAAATTCTCTCTAAATGACGTTCATATGTTTCATGGAGAGTGAAACTCGCCCCAATGCTTAACCTAGTGAACTGAAAAATGTCTATGTGACCATAGGCATCTTCTGCAGCGATTTCCGCTGTAGAAGTTAGCTTGGGTGTGTCTTAGCTCGACCCAAGGCATACTGTAGGTTTACAAGGTCCTTTAAAAGGGCTTGTTTCTTTAGTTTTGCACTCATTTTTGGGCCTAATCATCTCTGCGTTTTTCCAGCTTGCGTCTCTGCATTTGTCTGCGTCATTATTATATAAATTTACATAGTTGCCTGCATCTGCTGCTCCTCCAATAAATTTACATATTCGTCTTCAGTGTCCCTTGCGTTTTACATTACCATATTCCAACCTAGGAGTTACCCTGTCGCCTGTTGCCTAGGAGACCCCAGTCGCCTCCCCGAGGAACATTTGTATCATCCTCTGCCGACCCCTATCAGTTGACCCTCCATGCCGAATCCTTTCGGATTACCCTACATGCTCCCCGTCGTCCCTAGGATCTGAGAGAAGCCCATTTGAACCCGTTGCCCCGGGTCGAGTACTTTGAGAAGTGGACTAGGTGAGTCTCCTCAGGGGTTATTGTTGTTGAGGGTATATTTGTGGGAATCCTCCTTAAGCTGGTTTATCCTTGAGAATACCCACAGTTAGTAAAGCCCTTGAAGCCTTAAGGTCAGTGCCAAATAGGGGATTTAGGTTGACAATCGGGTCCCCTACAGTAAGCCATTCCACGAATGGCACAGTCCCACATTCTCAGTGAATGAGGACTAGGGATCGCCACCCCTGACCCGGTGGCATTGTCCATTATTCTACAGCTGAACTCTAGGACAAGGCCGAGGTACACTATAGGTTTTCCTGTAGTAGTACCAGCTGGGTTAGGTTCCCGCAATGAATATATTAATGAGCGACCCAACAGGGTCACAGCATGTCGCTTACAGTGGCATGGCCGTATTTTCTATGAGATATGGTATGGGTTTTCCCATCAATGTGACTGATCACCAATTCAGTTAATATGACATGGCTCCTATTTTCGTTTAATGTGACACTATGCTTTATATGCTAAGGGAAAGGATGAACAAATTTTCACTGACAAATATTCACTAACGTTATAGATTACAGAAATTTCACAAATTTTTTCCAGGAATATCACAACAAATAGTTTTTTTTTCATGGAAAATTCCAAAAAATTTATATATTTCAGCAGAATTCCATAAAAATATTCAATTTTTCGGAAAAAAAATTGTAGAAAAATACAAATTTCCAGTAGACTTTCAACAAATTTCCAGTTTTTTCAGCAAAAATTCTAGAAAATTAAAACTTGCTGTAAAACTTCAACAAACAAATTTTTTAGCAGGAAAATTGCCAGAAAATTCATGCTTTTGACAAAATTTCAGAAAATTTAGTGAATTCTTCCTAATGAAAATTCTCAAGAATTCAGATTTTCGATAGAATTTTTCAATTTTGTTTACAAAAAATTCAATTTCTAGCGGAATTTAGAACAATTTATGGATTTTTGCGCAGAAAAACGTGAAAAATTTGTCTAGAAATTGAAATATACCCTAAATTTCTGGCTCTGTTCTATAAATGATCATTTTAAAAAAATATTAAAATTGTGCTAAAAATTTGAAAAAAAAATCGTGATGGAACAAAATGTAAAAATCATTCAAAGATAAATGACTCCAACAATATTAGATTTTTAGGTAGGGGTAGAGCTGAAAAGTCGCCACTAAATTTTTCCAAGACAAACTGCAAAACCCTACTTAACACGTAATATTTTTTGCAAAGCTCACCAAACAAAATGCCAAAAAACTGCACAGAGCGTCCACAAATGTGTTATGTAAATTAACTTCCTGCACATTAACGCTAGAAATAATTGTGGAGAATAAGTGAGAAATTCGTTAAAAAGCAAAAAAAAGAATAAAAAAGAAACAAAAAAGATAGAATAAGTGGAAAAATTACAAAGTTGGCTTAAAATCAAGCGAAAATAAAACAAAAAAAATCAAAAACAAGAAAAGAATTCATGGAAAACTACAAAGTAAAAAAGTAACAAGACACAAAAAATAAAATAACCAAAAATATGAGTTAAAACCATTATGAAAAAAGAAAACAAGCAAAAAAGTGTGAAAACATACAAAAATATCAGTAAAAATGAACAAAAATGCGGAAAAAACCAAAAAATTGATTAAACAGGTAATATAAAAAATATAGAAAAAAATGAATAAAAACACAAAATAAAGTAAAAATACTGAGTCAATAGCGTAAAAAGATATCAAAAAAACAAAAGAATATAGCAAAAAATACACACAAAAAGAAATGAAAAGTAAAACAGAAACAAAAAAAAGAAAAATAAGCGTGAAATGAGTAAACGATACAAAAAATTTAAAAACCATGAATAAAAAACCAAGTGAAATCAACTTGGAAAAAACGAAAAAAAAATTAAAAAATTAACAAAAAAGCAAAAACTAAATTTGAGAAAAAGAAAAAAGGGGAAAACAAAACAATGCAGAAAAAAACATGGAAAAGCAAAAAAATTAGCATAAAAATTCAATAAAAAACAAAAGCAGAAAAAGAACTTGAACAATAGAGAAAAAAGAGAAAAAAAGAAGCATAGGATAAATGCATAATATTAAACACATGGGAAATAAAAATAAATTTGAGCAAAAAATTAAAAGAAAAAGACAGAACATGTGAAAAATTGAGTAAAAAGGACACAATATACGAAAATAAGCGAAAAACCGAAAAAATATGTAAAATGCAAGAAAGAGGAAAAAGCGAAAAATCAGTAAAAAGACGCAAAACTCAAAAAATTGAGTAAAAAGACAAAAGATAGAAAATATAAGCAAAAAATGACTAGAAAAAGCAGAAAAAATGCAAAAGGATTGAGAAAACGAAACACGAAAAAACCAAAAAAGGAAAATAATTCACTGTAAGAGACAAGAAAAGTGAGTGAAAAAAGTCGCAAAAAAATTGCGTGAGAGTAATTGTAGAAAAAAAATCGAAAAATAAAAGAAAAAATAAAAATGAAAAAATGTGAAAAAAGTATGCAAAAAGTGAATGAATCCACACAAAAAAATAAATCAAAGAATATATAAAAACATACAAAAAACAAGTAAAATAGACCAAAAAATGACTAAAAACGAACATGGTAAAACTAAAAAATAGTAAAAAAGACACAAAGAAGTAAACAAAAAATAAGTAAAAAAAGAAAACTAATCACAAAATCCACCACAAAAAGCACAAGAAAGAAAAAGTAAATTTGAGAAAAAGTCACAATATAGGAATAAAGGCAAAACGGATGTATTGAAAAAAGCAAATTCAAAAAGAATTCAGTTTTTTTCAAAAGTTTACAAAAATATCAATCGTTTTTAAAACTTTGACCAAAAAATTGGAGAACTGATTTTTGGAATGGATTAAAAATATGTATTTTTAATAATTTGATATTTTTGGAAAAAAGGATGTTCAAACAAGCAGAGAAAAAGAAAAAAGTTGTGAGAAAATGTGGGGATTGCACTGTATTATAGATAACACACATTGCAACACAGACCACAGTCTACGTATCTACAAACTTCTTGAAGTACACAGTTGAGAAATACAAAACAAAAATTAATAATAAATATCTAACAGATTCAGCGAATGCTGAAAGCGAAAAATGCCAAATTCCTGCGCCCAATCGGATCAGATCAACCAAAATGAAGGGTCTTATCCCTAAAGAGCTAAGCCCGTAATGACGATTTTCAAAAGAGCTCAATATGTCCAAAAAAGTGCTTACAGAAACTAGAAGGTAGACGATTAAGAAGATATAGATAACAAAAGAACAAATTATGAAGTAAAGGGACAAAAAGAAACATAGAGAAGAGAAAAGCAAAAATGAAACAAATATAAAATGAAATGAATATAAAATGAAGTGAATATAAAACGAAATGAATATCAAAAACAGAACAAAGGAATACAAAAAGATAAACAACAGAAACAAACAAAGAGTTTCGACTCTTGGAAAAGTAGGATACAACTCAGCCAAAAATAAAACATGTTCATGTTAACTAAAGTCGCAAGTGTAATGAAGACATAAAAAATGCATGTAAATTCAAATGACAAACCAAAATCAGTGTATAAAAAAAGAAAATTTTTGATATTCAGACTTGTAACGACCAGTTTGAGAAGCACTTTACTTTATCCTGAACGGACGGCCGAAACGACGTACAATGGAACGGGGGTAATACGGGTTTGACGATCGCTTGATTCGTCGACGATAAGAATTACAATGCGGGCGATTTCTAACACGGCTTAACTGCTTCCGAAAATAAAATCTCACTTGCAAATAAAAAATGGCGCTTGCAAATAACACGAAAAATCGCGAAAACCGAGAACTAACTAAATCATGCTTTGCTTCTCTTTAAATACGACGTTTTTGGCCACTCCCTGGCATCGCGGGAGGTCTTGCTTCTGTCCATCTTCTTCTGCCAATCGCCGCTTCCTGCTTCACTGTTCTTGCTAATTTGGTCACGCCCTTCAATGCTTTCTTAGTACGGTATGCTTTTCGTGTCTTCTCTGTGCTTGCTTCCTACAGTGGGCTTAGCCACACCTCTGTGCTTCTGTGCATGCCTCTGTATCTATTTCCTCTGTGTACACATGTTTTGTGGGACCATCGCTACCATCCCACTTGGGACTACTGTCTGGCGGGGCTTTTACTTTTTACTGTATGCAGGTGTTGTTTATGCTTTTTATGAGGAATTTCAGTAGCCGTGGAATGTGTAGTTTAGTGTAGGTTCTAGGGGACCAGCTGCCATTTGTGCAAATTAATTGGGGCGTCTTAATTGGGTCAATAGCGGCTACAGGGGTGTGGAAGGATCAAAATAAAGTACTTCACATAATTTTACAGGAATGTTTGGGTGTGAATGCCAGACACCCTTGAGAGGATAAATTACAAAAATGAAATAATATTTAATAAATGACTATCACATACAGTATGCTATGTATTTGCAGTACTGCGTTAGCAGGTACGTTACAGGCTGTTGAGTACCGAAGTTTGATGTCATGGGGTATTCTCATGTGAGCGATTCCCAACTGAGCAAATTGTCAAATGAGGGAATTCCCAACTGAGCGATTTCCATGTGAGCTACTCCCAATTGAGTGAATTCCGAATTCGGCGATTCCAAATGAGCTATCGAGAATGTAATAACACCTCCTTTCATATTTTCGTTCTTTATCTCATATTTTTCTTTGTACGTATTTTTTTCTTCCGTTTTCTGTGTGTATTGCTTACGTTTTCGTTTATGTACGTTGCTACCTTTTATCTTTTGTCTGTGCATTCTTTCATTTTCTTCTTTTCTTGTCATCTAATTTTTTTTGCTCATGATACAACCCACTAATTCGTCATTTTAAATAACCGTGTCTTTTATATATTTCTCGTACAGTTGCCCTTGCTTGAGTTTTTGATCGTTGTAAGTGTGGAAATGTTCGTAAAAATATAAACAAAAGAATGCTACAAGAAACAGAAAATTCAGAGAAAGGAAACGTCGTCAAACGAAAATGAAGAAATTAAGAATAAGTGAAAATAGGTGAGAATAGATAGAAAAGCATTGGAAAAAGAAAAAACATTGTCACGTGCCGCTCGATTTGCCCCAACGTCACGTGATCCACATCATGTTGATATTTTATTTTTCGTCACTTTTTGGTTACAACTCACTTGTTTTCTGTTCGTTTTTGTTTATTGTTTTTTGCACATGCATTTTATGTTTCGTTTTATTGTATTTTTGTTTCTTTTCATGCACGCGGGCTACAGTACGCCCTTTAGCTATAAACTCCCACCAAAAAGTGCTTCACGAGCACATGGCTATTTTTGGTGCATTCCATGCACCTCTTATCACCTAAATCAGTATCGTTTTTGTTACGCAAAAACAAAAAATGACAACTTGTAATATGTTGTTTCTTGAGCTAAAAAGAGAAAAAGTAAATGACAAGAAAGGAGAAAATAAAAGGAAGCAGAGACAAAAGATGAAAATGCAAAAATATACATAAACAAAAACATAAGCAACACACAGAACGAAGGAAAAAAACACAATACAGGAGAAAAGAAAGAAAATAAGGTAAAGAAATAAAATCTGAAAAAAACTGTTATTTCATTCTCTATCGCTCAATTGGGAAAAAACGATATCATAACAATTTCTTCGTTTTTTGGAGATTTTTAATTGTATTTATTCATGAAAAATCGCTCGTTTAGGGACTTGCCTTTATGGCGATAGCCCAAGCGAAATATGGTTAACAAAATTTTGAAAGTGATTTCAAGACAAAAGTTAACTGAGCATATAATTACTGTAATCGATCAGATACAGACGCGGATATAATTGTAAGGTCGGTTTATTATATACTTTCGGACTTCATAATGTACACTAAGTAAATGTCTTGAAACGCAATAAAAATTATTCAAATTTTTCAACAACTTACCGACTTAATTTGATAACCGTGGCAAAACCTCGACGAACGATTATACGCCGTCTATATAAATATGAATACAAAGTGATTAAAATGACGCAAGCAAAACGTACATGTTAAAGTAATAAACCGGTTACGCAAAATCTTCTCTTCAACGAAAAAAAGAATACACAACGAAAACTAAAGAAACAAAAAATTACCGCTCGATATAGACACCCGAATATAGAAAAAAATTCTCAATTTACGCGGAAAATATGGCGAAACAGTGAAAAGAAAGCAAGAAAAGAAATATTAATATTATATATATAAATACTGTGGAGTATTTTGTCCTTTTAAAATCGTCTATTTTACGAATAATTCAGTCGTCGTCCGTTTTTTCCTCAAACATCCGTTGAACTTTTGGGTCGAAAACCGCGCCTTTGGGCCAAACGGGAACAGTTGACCGGTTCTAGAGGCGCCGGATTAATGACGCAGTTTATGGCTTTATAAGTAGCCGCAACGGCGCCCTGCAGAAAATAAATTCATTCCAACCAATGAAAAGGCCATACAAAAAGATGTACGATGTCCGTTGCGGTTGCACGAAGAATTTTTCATGCATTTTTTCAACTCTGTGAGAAAACATATCCTTTAAGTCTTTTTTCTTCCGTTAATTTTCATTCTTCTTTTTCAATCAATTTCTGAAGAAATGTCCTTTCCCATGTTGGGCCTTTACACTTCACGCTTCTAGATTTAGAGTATCTTAATAGCTTTTCAAGTCATAGGATACACATTGTAGTCTGTACTAAACTAGAATAATCAAAATATGTACTCCAATTTTACTGATTCATTCAAATTCAAATCAAACAAAAAAGACGAATCAAAATCATTGAAAAAATGTAAACTCAAAAAATTAAAATATTAAAAAATCAATCCAACAAATTCAAAGAACAAAATGAATGAAAATTTCATTTTTCTCATACTAGCATACATGTAGAGGGGCCCGAGGTATGGTGGGGGGGGGGGGTCGGGCCACTTTTTTTGGGCCAGAGGTCAGTAATTCTTCAAATTTGGGGGAGATGTGTCTCTTAAGGAAAAAATTAGATTTTTACACGAAAAAAGTTCGAAAAATAGTTATTTTTTCTAAAAAGACAGGAAAAAATGTATTATTGGCGCGCCGTAAAAATTGATGTTTTCGATTATTGTTTGTTCAAAAACTGACTTTTTCATCAAAAAATTGACATTTTCAGTATTTTTCCGACCAAAAGCATGGTGGTTACTACGGCTACCATATGGCTAGCCATAGGATTGGAAAATCCTAGGGAGGGGGTTGCCCAATGGCTAGGCATAGGGTCGACGATCTCTGGGGGGGGGTCCCCATAGCACTTCGACACCCAATTACATGTATGTACACTAGTGATGACCAAAATTCAAGAGAAACATCAAAAACTTAAAGAGCAGAAAAAATTAGATTTGACCCGAATTTTTTGAAGAAATTGTAACTGAAATACAATTTTTTGATGGGAAACACGCGAAAAAACTTTCTTTTATTTTTTTGATACAGCGATATAGAAAATATTAACTTTAGCATTCAAAACCTAAAACGAAGAATGATGATGGAGCAATGGAAAAAAATTAAAAAATTCACAAAGAGTTCAAAAAGCAAAAAACGAGATAAATGAGAACAAAAAGTAAAATTTTCTAGGCCAAATACGTAACTTGAACAAAATTGTTTGACGCGAGAAAAATCAACTGATATTCAAAAAAATATGTAGGTATAAAAATAAAAAAGTGGTAAACTTCCACCCTTTCGTTTCTTGTGACAAGAAAGAAAATCGTCCACCCCTTTTTTGATTTTTTTCCTGCTGCAAAGAACTGCCATTCGGATTTCGTTCTTTAACAAATTACAGGATGTAGTTATATAAAACTTTTCATGTTAGAATGTGAAAGTATCTTGCACGTGTTCAACGCGTGCAAAATTCGCAAGCACTAGAGTCGCGTCTACAATTGAATATTAATTTCATTTGCTTATATTTACAATTCTACTTTGATAATCAAGTTTTAAAGATTTTGATAAATTCTTGAAAAACGAGAATTTTGCGATACATTCTGTAAGAAAATAATAGTTGAACGCCCACTCTTTTGGCAAAAAAGTCTCCGATTAATATTCTTCCAATAGTAGAAAAAAGCAAGCTTTAACATCCCACACTAGTATCAATAATGTCGTGGGTTGATTTTTGGACTATGTGACGTAAACGGCTAAACCAACATAATATTAGCTTAATCTTGATATTCGATGATTGTTTTGCGCCGTTAGGAGAAAATACTTTTTTTCCAAAGGCAAAAGATATCGATTTACAATTTTCGGCGTAAAATTACGCAATAAAAAACGTCATTTTCGCAGCGAAGGAACGAGAAAATTTACTTTCTATCATTTTTTGACATATATTACATTTTAGCTTAAACACACGTTCCATAGCGCCAATTATCGATATTGATAGTTGAGAAATGACGTCACAAATTAGGCTAGGCTCTCGTCTAATTAATTAGGTTATATAATTTTTACTTTGATAAATAACGGGTCGTTGGCGTACTGCAGCCGCGACATGGACAAATTGTTACGTTGCAATATCCAAGGATGCGCTAGTACGTGATTTATGTTGACGCGGCGTTGCGGATCGACGTGCAGCATACGCGAAACGAGATCCTACCGTACATAAAAATTATGTAAATTAAGCATTGTGAGAAAGTTATGACCCTAAACGTTTTTTTTCAATTTCTTTAAAATTTACAATTTTCATTCGGAAATTTGTGAAGGGAAAAGTAAGAACATCGTGGTGAACCACGGAATACTTTAAAAGTGAGAATTTCTTGAACGAGTCCCATATCTTCATATTCTAATTCTGTTTTTTGACATCGTCAATAAAAACTGCACGTAAAGTGCGAGGGAAACTTTCAAACATACATGTAACGGTGCCCCGAGGTCTGAGGGGTCAGGCGCCTCTTTTTGGATCGGGAGTCAGTAATTCCCAAAATTTTTTTTTGGGGGGGGGTCTCTAAAAATCGATTTTTTCACGAAAAAAGTCCGAAAAATAGTAATTTTTCCTAAAAAGACCGATAAAAAACAGAAAAGAGAAAATTCACATTATTGACCATTTTTGTTCAAAAATTGACATTTTTCATCAAAAAAATTAAAATTTTTCAGTATTTTTCCGACCAAAAGTATAGGGGTCCCTATGACTACCATATGGCTAGCCATATGATTGGAAAATCCTGGGGAGGCGGTCGCTTAATGGCTAGCCATATGGTCGGCGATTTCTGGGGGGGGGGGGGAATCCCATAGCACTTCCCTCCAATTACATGTATGCTTTCAAATGAAATTGAGATGGATAAAGTTGAAAAAAAATTCTACCTTAGCTCCATCGGAAAGGGAATGCCAATTGGGCGCATTCAACGAAAAACGACCATCGCCTACTCGAGTTAAAATTTCGGCTGGCGTATCATTTGGTCCAGTTGCGAACGGAGTTTGGCTTAATTAATGAAAATTTGTCTGGATTTTGACCTTCAGAAAAAATTTCAACATATAAAAAAATCTTAATATATAACTCTTCACAAAGTATTATGTGCTTAGAAAAAAATTTCAAAGAATCTCTCACGAAAAAATGCTCTCTGAACAGATCCCGGAGGTCCAGATGTATTTTTATTGTCGGAATCTGATTATTATTTATGATTTATATTCACAAAAAGACGCTATTTTTCATTGAAAAAATTGTTCAAAAATAGTAATTGTGGTCTATAAAACCATATTAATTTGAATTTCTCGCGCAGAATGGTCGAAAAAAGTAACATTTCCGACTATTTTTTTGTTTTGTTTAAAAATGACCCTTTTCGAGCCAAAATTGGCATTTCCCAATTTTTCCGTCCAAAAAGACAAATAGGATCTCTACAGTTTACCCAAAAGCTAGCTCTATTTAAGGAAAATTTTGGGGCGATTTCTAGGTGAGGGTCTCGCTAGAGGCGTAGGCAGGGAAGGTTCACTGAAAAGTGTTTTTGCTGTATATTGCTAGAAATGCATATATAGACATTGAAAAGTAACGAAAATCAAAAATTTTCCGATCAGTCAAAAATTATCATTTTCATGACTTTTCCATGTTGACAACCAGAGCCAAGCTCAGATTTTCATGTAGGGGTTTATTTTAAAAAGCGCGGGGGTAGTGTGGCAAACTGTCCACTAAACACGTCATTTTCCCCAAAATTAGGCAATCAGTGAAAAATTTTTGGGTCTTTATGTAGGGGTAATGTCTCCTTTATACCCCCTCTATGTGGGGTAGTCTGTTGGCGACACTCAGAAAATTTCTACCTACAGCATCGAGTTCTACGGCACAGCAAATTATGTAAATAATTATAAATTAATTATATATCATTAATTACGCATGTTCGCACGAATCATGAAAAAAGGTTAAATTTTTTCATTTAATTTGTAAAAATCCCACCTCTTTCGTCGTCATTACATTCATACATGTAATTGGGGGGAAGTGCTATGAGAAACCCCCAGAAATCTTCGACCATATGGCTAGCCATTGGACGACCCCACCAGGATTTTCCAATCCTATGGCTAGCCATATAGTAGCCCTAGGGACCCCCATACTTTTGGTCGCAAAAATACTGAAAAATGTCAATTTTTTGATAAAAAATGTCAATTTTTGAACAAAAAATGGTCAAAAACGTCCATTTTCTCGGCGCTTCGCGCCATAAGTACATATTTTATCATTTTGTAGACAAAAATTACTACTTTTTGAACAGTTTTTCCGACATTTTTCATGAAAAAATCAATTTTTTTTCCTTCAGGGACCCCTCCCCCCAAAATTTAGGGAATTACTGACCCCAGCCCGAAAAAAACGCTCCAACCCCCCCCAGGCCTCGGAGCTCCGTTACATGTATGATTACATTATTCCAAATTAATAGACCGATTTTCTCACCCGCAAAGCATCGTATACAAAAGCACACCCAGCGACCAAACGTCGCAAGCTTTATCGTAACCCTGACGTTTTAGAACTTCGGGCGCTACGAATTGGGCCGTATAACAAGGCGTCATTAGGAGACCATTTTCGGCTCTCAGTTGTTTAGCGAAACCAAAATCGACGATCCTCAAACAGTCCGATTGGCCGCTATTATCCGTGTACATTATATTGGACGGTTTCAAATCGCGATGGACAACCTGAAATTTAAAGTTATTATGTATATATTGAGCAAAAATCGAGGCGCTAAATCTTTTGAACAGTAAACAACTGAAAACTTTGCGTTTAGAAGCCTAAAAATGGCTTGAATCGACAATAGGCAGAAGATTTCAAAGAATATTTAGAAAAGAAAAAGATAATTGTGACTCTAAAATGATACTGAGTTGATGTTTATCATTATTTTCAAAAAATGGTCTAAACTTCAAATATTACGCTTGAAAATTCAAAAAATATTGTGGTCATCCACCCGAATTCAAATGCTCAAAATGAGTAAAAGTATCTATTCCCAAAAAGATTTAGGCGATCCTTATGGCTAGCCCAAAGTCACTCGTGTGATTGGTAAATCTTAGGTGCCACCAACCATATAGCAGACGATCGCTTCTGGGTGAGAGTCCTGTGGCACTATAAATTATGTATAACTTTTGCGCAAATTATGAAAAGCTCAAGTCCAATGGAATTTTTTCTTTCAAATTTAAACATCAGTCAGGAAATGGACATCAAACTTGGAAAATAGTTGGAGATAAAAAAATATGGATCAAAATATTTCACAAAAATGCTCTGTTTGATATTGACTTTCTGGCTCTATAACTGGCAAAAAATAGTAAAACGCTTTGTGATCGAATAAGTTTGAATTTTATTAAGTGAAAAATTACGTAATACTAACCCCATTAGAATGCAAATACTCGACAGCTTTCGACACAACCTGCAATATCGAGGCGGCTTCACGTTCGGAACAATATTTTTGGCGCAAAATTTTGTCCAATAATTCGCCTCCTTTACATAATTCTAAAACGAGATAAACGTGCTCGGCATCTTCGTAAACCTAGAATTTAAAAATAGTCATCATTCAAGCATTAATTTTCATGCTGAGGATTTAATTAATAGCAGTTTGACAATTTTTGCATGCTTTGGTCATTTTCGATTCCGTCTATCAAGTTCAAGTCTGTGGCGGCAATTCCACACTTAAAATGTCGAAAGTGTAAGCATCGATTTTCACACGTCATCAATGAAATTGAACAAACAATTTTAAGATCAAAAAGCAAAAAGCAGGAAACTAGATTACATCGAAACTATGCACTGTTTTTTAATTTCGTTATTGTAGGTAATATTTTTTCCCATAAAGAAAAACATGCATAACCTACAAAATCGAGTACTACGGAATTTTGTAAGATTATTCATATTCCGCGTACACAAGGAGAATTGGAAGCTTTTTCGTATCAAGATTCTAAAACAATAGTAATGTCTACTCTGACAGTCAATGACAACTCGTTTTAACTCGTCAGAAAAATCAAACTCATGGATAAATCATCATTCTGAAGGAAACCATCTATGGTTTAGAAATTTACTCAAATAAAACACAATGCTTTTCAGGACACCCCGTATGAAAAATAAGAAATTTGAAGAGCTTTTTGGAGTGTCTATGTTCTATGGTTAGGCCAGCATTCAAATTCACGTCATTATTTCAATTGTGAAGCGCAAACGTCATCGTTTTTCTTCGTTACTTTGCACATGGAACTATACATCAGCTAAACAGACACATTCACGCAGAAGATTATTATAATTTCGAGAAAGAAGTCGATCAGATCTGGAACAAGTGGAAATTCAGCCCAAGTGCTTATTTCACTGCTCATTAAAGCGATCTTACACTTCATTTTATTAGTCATTTTTCCCACTATTGAATCTGAAAACCACAATTTTTCGACTCCAAATCGTTTTTTAGGGGTGATATCAAATTATTTCATAAAAGCTCTTTCTACATAGCTCTCTCTCTACACATTCTATGCGCTGCAATTTTTCTCTATTACAAAAGCCACCCGCCTAGCATTAAGGTTATCATTTCGCGGATCATTTCACTTTAATTACAATATATACATGATTAATCAATAACGAGAAAGAGAATTCTCTCCGGAAAAAGAGAATGACCCCATTGTACGTTATTATAAAGGGAGAAAAATGCTCTTCATCATCATTGCGGGGTGTACGGTGCTTTCGTACAAATATGCATCTGCCACATTTTGGGCTCGATCATATAATACACGGTGGAATAGAGTGAGAAAGAAGAAAAAATTGATGATAAAGCTTACATCTCGCAACGTTGTGATATTGGGATGGTGGCTGTAGCGGAATAGAATTTCGATCTCCTCGGTAGGATCTTTTTTCTGCTTATTTATAATCTGCGTAAAAAAAGGAGTAAGTTCATTTGTTACGTCATCAATAATAGAGACAAATGTCAGGGCAAGGGAGTCGAGGAGATTACAGAATAGTAAATGAAGTGGAAGAAGATTGGAGAATGAAGAACTACATAAAGTATATGGCGTCTTGCTAGTTGAAAAGAAGAAAAAATGAAATCTAATAAGATTGAGCACTCATATATGCGTTTCAGGAAGCAACGACTCTGCCAAGTTCTTAAACATGTGTATATACAGAATATCCAATGACGAAAAAACTAGAAACAGAAAAAGTAAACATAGTAAAACAAATAGGCAGAAAACTAAAATAAGGCACAAAATTTTAAAAAACGGATCAAAACATAGATACATGAAAAAAATTAACGAACGAAATACAAGAAAGTGGAAAGTAAACATACCTGCAAATAATGGGTGCAGGTGAGGTAAACCCTCCTACGTGAGACCCTATACACCCCCTTCTGAACCGAAAAAATCTTCAAACACCCCCCGAACTTTTTCGAGGACAGATGTTTTGATGATTTTATACATATTTTGTACGAAATATATAATATGAAAGCTTGCTTGAAAAGTTTTTTTGTTTTTTGCTTACCCACCTCCGCACTTCTCGCTGAAAGTCCGAGGACGCTTTCCATACATGTCATTGGGGGGGGGGGTGGGGGAAGTGCTATGGGAACCCCCCAGAAATCGTCGACCATATGGCTAGGCATTGGGCGACCGACCCCAGGATTTTCCAATCCTATGGCTAGCCATATGGTAGCTGTAGGGACCCCCATACTTTTGATGGGAAAAATACTGAAAAATGTCAATTTTTGAACAAAAAATGGTCAAAAATGTGAATTGTCTCGCCGCTCCGCGCCATGAATTTTTTCGGTCTTTTTATCACCTGACCCTCCAAGACCTCGGGGCTCCGTTACATGTATGACCCTTCCCCTTGGAAAATTCTTGCCGTGCATGCAGCGATCGATCGGGTACCCGGGCCCGGCCGGTCTTGGCACGACCGGGCCCGGGCCCGGTCCAAATATTACCGGGTATCGGGCTCAAAATTTTTCATGCTATTACAATATTCGCAAAAGTTCGTATTGAAAAATTTTTATCTTTCTATCACTTTCTTTTCTTTTTGTTATCACTCAAAAAAAACAAAAATTTTTGAAAAAATTCATATATTATATGTTGAATACATATTACGTAATAAGCCCGGGCCCGGTAAATTATCGAAGCCCGGGCCCGGGCCCGGTAAAATTTTGAGCCCGGTCGATCGCTGCGTGCATGTCTGGAGTGACTGCACATTGCTTTCAACATATTACAACATTTGAACACTCGATAGTAAGGTCATCACAATTCTCCGTGTAACTTGCGAAAATTCAAACCTTGTTGGGATAAAATGTCAAAAATAATAATAATTAACGTTGTACAAGTGTTTTACGTAAGCGCCGTAAAAAATTCATGATTTTGAAATTTATCAATTTTTCAATATATATTTTATATTGCACTACGATGAAGTGATCTTTACCAACAAAAACAATTCAATTTCATTACTTTCGGATTAGAACTTTGTCGACATTCGAACGTCTAACCAGCTTCAATCTTGGTCACAGGTTAGAAAAACGTAGAATCATTTTAAAACAACGAGTAATAATTTTCAATGAAAAAATTATATTTTCTAGATTCAACACACACCTAAACAACCCGACGATGTTTGGATCAGCTGGATAGTCTTATCAACAAGTAGAAAAAACAAAAAATCATCAGGAAATCAACTACTGGTGATGAATTTGAGCAAAGAAGAAAAAAATCGAATCAATTTGGAGATAGAAACAGACAAATAAAATTGAAACAAAATCAAGCAAACAACGACGAGATGTCTACTAAACAGGAAAAAAACATGTGCGATTGCTTAGCATTGGTCTACTGTAACCATTTATTTAGAAATATTATTCTCATAAATTAAGCTCTGGCCATGACTCGTCGTGCAAAAAGATGACAAATCAAATGGAAGAGATTTTGTTCAAGATTAGATATTTCTGATTCGGCGATTTTGAGAATATATGAGAACATGAAAAATCCACGAAAACCTCGAATCATACATTGTTCAACAAAAAAAATTTCAGGCTTCCCAGGTTAACTAAGACACGTTCCGTTCCACTAACCTTAACTGCATATTCCTGACGAGTAGCTTTATGAATACATCTTTTACAAATCGAAAACGAACCGACGCCCAAATCTTCTTTAAGCTCGTATTCTTCTAGAATGGCCGTCGGTTTAATAGCACTTACACCCTAAAAGGAAGAGGGGACAAACACAATACAATATTATAATTTATAAATGCAATTTCTATTACATAGATTTTAGGTGACTTGGTTACAGTAAGATGATTTTTGTCCGCCGCTTCGTACACCTGAGGTGCTACGAAACTAAAGCCACGGAAAAGTTCGTGTGCAGCGGCACTGGGCGGCACACCGGGAGAATCTGTAAAAATGAAACGTGATATATGAAACCTCTAAGCTTTCCAGAATAGGGGAGATATTGGATTGCTCGGAAATCTGACGATGACTGAATTCTACAGAGTTCGAAAATGTGCAAAAAAATGTGGGAAGCAATAAAACCGCTGTGAAATAAATGTCACGTCAAAAAAAGAGAATCTTCAAGTTTATTGTGAGGATTACGTACAAACTAATATACAAAAATTATAGACACAGTTGAAGGTTTTCTCAGCTTAACAGCAGATTGTCGGTCCAAAGCATGATTCTACAAAAAAAGAGAAACTCGTCACCCTTCGGAGTTTTTGATGTGAATTCCGAATCAAAATAGAATGCATCATCGGCCCTTGTTACGGCTGGTTTAAAAGGTGGCTGAATTTCACGTTTGTATAATTTTTCGAAATCGATAGTGGCGAAGAACTGCTGTTTTTTTATTTCGTCAATGCCGCGTGAACTGGAGCCTAAAATTTGAGAAAAATCGGTAAATCAACGAGTTAGGTATATAAATCAAAAAATTTCACTGAAAATCCACATATTTATCTTAATAAAAAAAAATTTCGCTCCAAACATTGAAACTTACCCAAGCGATTTTGCGGATTTCTTTTAAATAACGCTCTTAACAAACTTTGAGCTTCGGGACTCAAAAACTGTGGCATGCCCAATTTCGCTCTAGCAAAATCAGGTTGTAATAAATACTCAAAAAAGTTGTAAATGGATTATTATTACCGCAAAATTTGATTCATCGTTTCCCGACGATTTTGACCTTGGAAAGGCAGGGTACCGGTCAACATTTCGAACATCAAAACGCCGAACGACCACCAATCGGCGGCCGTCGAATGACCTTTACGATTGACCACTTCGGGCGCCATATATTCGACGGTGCCGCAAAATGAATAGGCGCGTTCGTCGTCCAACGATTCTTTACTCAAACCGAAATCGGTTAAAGCAACGTGACCCTCGGAATCAAGCAGTATGCTAAAGCATTAAATTATTGAATGATAGTATTTATGGAGTAAATATAGACTAGATCTTATTGAAATTTCACAAATTGCAGGAAATTTCATTGGAATCAAGCAGTTTAAAAATCACACTATATATTACGAAATTCCGAAAGTCAAAAATTTTGAGAGCGCCCGAAAAATTCCCTTGAAATCAGGAGTCAAAATTCGATATTTCGGCGAAACAGGAAGATACAGGCGCATTACGTCAAAGTACAAGGAGATTGTTATTCACATTGGCATTTTATGCAGACCATATGGTAAATTCTTCATTAAACTCACTTTTCGGGTTTGAGATCCCGATATATAATCCCTAAACCGTGCAAATGGTCTAAAGCTAGGGCTAATTCGGCCAAGTAAAATTTAACGTCTTCTTCAGTGAACATAACCTGCGTAATCATAAGAAATGTACACATGGTGACATTATAAATCAAAGTGATTACCTCTTTTGATAATCGCGCAAATAAATCACCGCCCCGTAAAAAGTCCAAAATGAGGTATAATTTTCCTTCAGTTTGAAATGCTATATAGAGCGGAGAGATGAGATTATACAATATCTATTCAAATTAAATATGATCATTTTCCCACCGTAATGTAATTTAACGATAAAAGGATGCGATATTTGTGCTAATATGTCTCTTTCCATTTTCGTTCTTATTCGATCGCGTACTAAACGAAAAAATTTGATATAGCATAAAAAACGAGATTTTAAATTTTTAAACCACGAAATTCTAACCTTTCAGAGTTGCTTTACGGAGAACTTTCATAGCGTAGAATGTTCCGCAATCATCGCCGACATTTTTTCGAACGAGAAAAACCTGAAACGAATTAAAAGTTTAACAAATTAAACTAGAAAAAAGGAATAAGTAAATCTCACTTTTCCGAACGATCCCTGCCCGAGAACTTTACACAAATCGAACTCTTTAGGCGAAGTTTTTTTATGACCGAGTTTCGTGATATCTTTTATTTCAATTTCGGCAGTTTCGTTTTGCTAAATAGTGAAAATTAATCAGTTATTCGAAGAAAACCGAATACCGTATTCGCGGTTTTCTACTTACATCATGACTGTAAGTAGAATGTTGGTTTTCGTTATACTGTTCACTATCTTCGGCCATATCGCTTACGCTCGGCATCTATAAGAAAAAAGTTTAAGAATGAAAAAAACATACAATCAACAATCGGGAAGTCACAATGCAGAAGTGTTTTCGTCCCGTGCATGATGTGCAAAGATGAATAACATTTCACTTTCAAATTTCTCATTAACATCTACTGAATATTGGTTTTTTGGACTGTAAACAACTTTCATGCAGGATAGAGCAGTATTAAAGTTGTGAAAAAACATCTTGCCGAAGAACTTTCTAGATTACGTTCAACAAAAAATGTCTGGGACGATGATGAATATTTAAGTTACTTAAATATTCATCATTTGCAACAAATCGCACGTCAAAGCTTAACTTTTGCCAATTATCATTTTTTGATGTTGTTACGTCTTCCGATCGCCTTTGAAGCCACAAAAACATTGATGCACTTGGGAAAAAATGGATGTACCACCTGAGACACCAAACACCCCTGCCTAAAATCTGGAAATCATTCGTTAACTACCTGAACTTTTGGAAATTAAGAAAAGATCTATAACAAATCAGGTTTTTCCCACGATGAATCCTTTCGAGATTTTACCCATAACTTAAATATTTTCCTTCCATACACGTAACGGGCCCCGAGGTCTGGGGGGCGACTTTTTTGGGCCGGGGCAGAGGTCCCCAAGGTCGAAAATTTAGGTAGGGGTAAAATCCTCAATTGTAAGGGTAGTACTTATAATATACCGTGACCTTTTTTTTGCTCTCAACTATTCTGCGGAGGGGGTGGTGTAGTACTCCCGCCACAAAACAATTCTCACTTACAACTCCCATAAATGATTAGTGCCCCTACTTTACGCTTTTTACGGTCAAACACTATTTACTATTTCAACCCCCTTTTTCCAGCTCCCAATCATGGAACTTGAATGCACCAATTAAACGTACAGAATAGTCACACTTTGAAGATTGTCGTGCCAACTGATTCCCGCACATTTCGAGAATCGGGCACGACATACTTTCAGAAACATTATTTGAACCAGCATCTTCAGGAGTATGAGCTTATTCCATCACTTATTAGAGTTGGAACAGTGCTTCCAATTGAAAGTGCTGATGCTGAATGTGGCTTTAGTATTATTAATCCCATTAGATTATGAACCACGAGTTTAAAACCAGATTACCACTCCTGATCCACGTCAACGGACCTCGCATGTCTCACCTCATAGCAGGAAAGTATGCCACAGCCTGGGTAACCATATGCGCACAGAAGACCCAACGCAGAAGCGGGAAAAAGGAAAGGAGAGCATGATGAAGAGGAAGGATTTTAAGAACATGATGTTTTTCTTTTCAAGGGGCGATTTTTTGATAAATCCCATATACATAAGCATACATGTAACGGAGCTCCGAGGTCTGGAAGGGGGGAGGTTGGAGCACTTTTTTGGGGCCGGGAGTCAGCAATTCCTAAAATTTTGGAGGAGGGGTCCCTGAAGGAAAAAAATTCGATTTTTTTCACGAAAAATGTCCGAAAAACGGTTTAAAAAGTAGTAATTTTTGTCTAAAAAATGATAAAATATGTACCTATGGCGCGAAGCGCCGAGAAAATTGACGTTTTCGACCATTTTTTGTTCAAAAATTGACATTTTTCAGTACTTTTCCTACCAAAAGTATGGGGGTCCTTAGGGCTACCATATGGCTAGCCATAGGATTGAAAAATCCTGGGGGGCGGTCGCCCAATGGCTAGCCATATGGTCGACGATTTCTGAGGGGGGTTCCCATAGCCCTCCCCACAATTACATGTATGATTTGCAGGTATTTTTACCTTTCACTTTTTTGTATTTCGTTCGTTTATTTTTTTCATGTATCTATGTTTTTATCTGTTTCTTAAAATTTTGTGCCTTATTTAAGTTTTCTACCTATTTGTTTTACTATATTTACTTTTTCTGTTTCTTCTTTCTTTCGTCATTATATATACTGTATATATACATGTTTCTGGGCTATAAACTGTAGGAAATTGTTTAAATGGGTTTTTACAACCCTAGACAATTCAAAGGCAGGCCTAAGGCTAAGCCTATTCGAGAAAGCATGGGCGCTTACAACGCATATTTTCCGTGTTTGCTAACAGGCTGTAAAAAAGAACACAACATCACTAAATTCGTGGCTTATTACATTCCTAATCGTAAAGCTAATTTTAGCCAAATCCGAACACAGTACATATAGGAAGGTGTAAAGAGCGCATTTATCATGTCAGTAGAATGCCAGTCTTTCGGGGTCATTCGATAATCAAATTACGGTGACGTATTTGCGAACTTATTTTCCTAAACACGGCATTTCTACATTCCACAAACACTTTCAACGAATGTAAAAGAAAAATACATCCGCCAAGTCAAAAAGGGTGAATTTTTGTACCATTTGGGAGGTCAAAATACGAAATTTTCATCAAATTGTCATCATCATTTATCTGGATCTGTACCAAGCGCAGCTGTTCGAATGGCTAGAATTATTACTCAATTAACGTTTAGTTGTTTTCGCCCATCTGCAATTTTTTATCCATTCCAATTTGACATTTTTTTCAAGAGCAATAAGGATTGCAACTCTTCTACTTATTCCGTTTTTTAATTAACGATTTTCATGAGAACGTTTTGTAGGCTGACATTCAGTTTCTGGATACACAAACGCCGAGAGCTAATGTCAATTGAGTCAGCTTATTTCTTATTAATTTCATACGACAGAAGATTTTTAATTCAACTTTCGCTAATACATTTTCTTCGACCCTAATTTCAAAAATTTTCAGAAGTTTCGCGCCGATTTTTGAGTCTGTAATATGGAGTATTGTATTCTGCTGGAACAATCTTAAAACGTACAACTTATTGAGGTATGTTTCGTTCGCATACATGTAATTGGGGGAAGTGCTATGGGAACCCCCCCCCCAGGATTCTCCAATCCTATGGCTAGCCATATGGTAGCCCTAGGGACCCCACAGTTTTAGTCGGAAAAATACTGAAAAATGTCAATTTTTGAAAAAAATGGTCAAAAACGTCAATTTTATCGGCGCTTCGCGCCATAAGTGCAAATTTTATCATTTTTTACACAAAAATTAGTACTTTTTGAACCGTTTTTCGGACATTTTTCATGAAAAAATCGAATTTTTTTCCTTCAGGGACCCCTCCCCCCAAAATTTTGGGAATTACTGACCCCCGGCACAAAAAAAAGTGCACCAACCCAACATCCCGACCTCAGAGCTACGTTACATGTATGTTCGTTCGTATAGCATTCATTCTATCGTATATGGCATGGAATGAATTTTCGGAAAAACCAATTTTCCACTTCCGTTTTGGCGATGCTTGTGACAGCGTAACAGCCGCTGCGAGCCTTTTTCGAGCGAAAAAAGTTTAAAAAAGCTTTCCTACATACATTTAAACAAGAAAGTTTCATTAAAAAACACAGTTCCTAAAACGTAAGGGGTGGCTGGTGGAGACAGGAGACCACCGTTTTTTCCTCAAATGGGGTCTATAAGGAAAAAAATTTGGAAATGAGAAAAAAATTTTGGACATGGTCCTCATCGTGGAAAAATTTTTGGGGAATTCAAAACCGAGAAGATGCATTTTGGTGGACTTTAAAATGTCAAAATCTCAAAATTTTCCACGCTTCGCACTTGTCATAGGTATAATAATCATTTTTTTCTATCCGGCGCGGCCGTTAGAATATCTATTTTCACTTAATGCCCAACAGTTTCTATCAATCAAGTTTCTCATTTTGTAATCGTTTACAGTGAGTATTTCGCCGAAAATTGAGATTTTTCATCAATTCTCCCAATTTTTCCCCTCAGTGCTTGGACTTTTTCAAACTTTTTTCATTTTTGGATATATAGACGATGAAGATTGAACAAATCATTCTAGAATACAATTTTAGAACTTCTATTCAGGCATATTTGTTGCAGAGATCAATTTTCCAGCGTTTTAGAATATAAACACTCAAAAACTTTTCCGGAACTTCGCGCCGGGGAGAGGAGCAAATGTTGAGAGTGGCCAAAGCAGCCACCTCAACTACGAATTGTTGCAGAAAGAGATCGCCTTTCCCGCTGCTCGGTTGGCTCAGTTGGTTAGAGCGTGCGGACGGTAGCCGCAAGGACCTGGGTTCAAGTCCCAGACCGAGCCTAACTTTTACTGAAGTCCCGAGTAGCGGGAAAAGGTTGCCTCAACACTGGTGGCCCTTTTTTCTCAGCGTTGTGAAAATTCATTTTCCAGCGTTTTAAAAAGAGAAAATCCGAAAATTCTTCAACCGCTTCGCGCCGAACTAAGAAATAAAATGGGATAATTCTAATCCACACTTGTAATTGGGGTGGGGAGGGGAAATACTATATAGGACCCCTACAGAAATGGTCGGTCATATGGTGGTCATAGGGACCCTTATACTTTTGATAGAAAAAATACGGCAAAATGCCAATTTTTCTATCAAAAATGTGAATTTTTGAAAAAAAATGGTCAAAAACGCCAACTTTCTCGGCGCTTCGCGCCATGAATAGATTTTTTACGATTTTTCAGACAAAAACTATTTTTTGAACCGTTTCCCGAACTTTGCTGGTATAAAAATTGACAGGCCACGAAACAGTCGACCGACCTCCCTCCCAGACCTCGGGGCCCAGTTAGATGTATGATCAGAACCACGGAAATGTTAATAGCGGGTAAATCCATGAGAGGTCTATCGTCAATATGCTTCCTGTTCCTGTAGAGCCAATATATTACTCATGGGCTCAATTTAACGGACCTTACCAGAGTTTTCACAATTTTCTCTTCATTTCCGCAGGTTACTGACTCTAAAAACATCAGAATGCTTGGGCATATTCATAAAATGCAGAAAAAACATTCGTAGTCACATAAAAGTTTTTTAAAATGTAGAAAATTTTTGGAAAATGAAGAAAAGAATTTTGGGTTCGGTTCTCATGTGGAAAAAATCTTCGAAGAAAAAAACGGCGTGGGAGACTCCCCACAAAAAGGATATCGACGACGATCGTATCATGCTTTTCTTCCGCGAAAAAATTGGGCATTTTCCGCACAGAACGAAAACTTTTTTGGGCATTTCTATTCCTGGAATTGATGAGAAGGTGCATTTTGATGCCATTCAGAAGGTCAAATCTAATATTTTTTCGACAATGACAATAATGTATAGTATTCACCAGAACACGGACAAAAATAGGTTTAGATTCATTTCCCAGTTATCCTTGATTCCTACCATGAATCTATGTCTCATGTTCTTCGAACGTTTAAAAATTGGAATTTTCCAATTGCGATGAATATGAGTTGGTTAATTTTTAAAATTCATTTAATACCATCATTTTTCGACTGTAAATCCAAACCATGTACTAAGAATTATCTCTGGAGTACTTATTCCTTACATTCCAGAATTTAAAAAACCTTAATTCATCTTTCAATCAGTAATTTTAGTATTCTGTTCGGATTTCGTTGGAAATTGAGATTTATGACTGACCTTCATAAATTCTTGATTCCGCTTTCTGAACTTTGAACTTTTTCTGAACTTTATGAATACAAATTTTTTCATTGGTAAATGATGACGACGTCATTAGACTGAAAATGTTAAACTTCCATTTTAGGGATATACAAATTCATTTACCAGCGTGCCAGAAATTTTATAAATTTATTCTAGAATTTTTCCCAGCGCTACGCGCTAGAATGAAGCATCAATTAAAATCTATACATCTTCAGCTATAGTCAAATGATATGCCAGTAACGACTGCTTTTTGGTTAATTATTCTGAAACAATCTTGTTGAGTTAGAAAAACAGATACGCTCCAAGATTTTTCTAGAAATCACCAATTTTCGCTCATTTTGCATACCTTTCAAATGATTTTGACTTGAAACGGAAAAAAATTGAGCCATTTTCGCACGGCGTGGACGGAGGCGAGCAGAAAAAAAAGCCTGCCGTCCCAACTCAAGAGTTGTCGACACGTCCTGGACGCGAAGAAAAAATGCAAATTCTTCAGTCGCAAAGCACTTTCAAGACGTCAAAATCGGTCAAAGAGTGAAAATTGTCAGCGCTTTGTATCACTTTTGAAGCAAACAGTCATTAATGAGCGTATTTTTCCATTAAAAACGTATATTTCCAAAGCTTGCTGACCAACGCACTCGCCAAAAATTTTGGAACGTCACCTTCTGTTTCACACAGGAAAAGGCTTTCATCACGACAGGCAACTATCCCTCTTCTATTAACGCCCTAAAATACAATGTATTCCTCACTTCCGAATCGGGCGGCGCGCCATCCTTCGCCGACGATTGCATTTGATTGGCCCAAGGATCGGCTAAAGGCGCTAGCGGCATATTTTTCGCCGACTTGTATTTATCGATGAATCGCAAAATTTTTGAAAAGTTGTATTAAAAAATTCCGCGGCTGCGTTGAATAAAATTGATTTTCGCGCTTCCCCCAGTCGTTCGTTTGTTGATTTATAATTTTCGATTAACAAAAATCGGGTGTATATACTTTTACCTAACAAATTGTTCGAACTTTCTGACACATTGAATTGATGATTAGGCGGGGAAAATCCGGTTGCCGGCCAATTATCCCTGAAAAATGGCCATAATTGAGGATGCTAAGCAATACGGGAAAAAAGTTAAAAAACACGCATGCAAGCGAAAAAGCCGCAAAAAACGAGGTACGCACGCGAAATGCAAAAAATCGAAAAGGCGGTTCTCATCAAAAAGGCGGAGTTGACAAATCGATGAACGAATAGAATCGCGACAGTCATTTCATATCCGCCCCCCATTGGCACAACGAACGAACAAACGTGACTACTAATCTACATAAGTACGTGAAATATACTATACGCAGGAAATAGTCTTCCGCGCACATAGACAACAATATTTTGCCTTCCGCGATTTTAGAGGTCTTACGCTTGGGAGTGAAATTTGAGGATTCTAACACATCCCACATTGTGAAATCGAGTGCGGCCTATCACGTGGTATGAAAATTTCAGTACATTGAACGATTAATTATCGAGATATTCGACCCGCAGAGTGATCAACGTAAATAACTTCGATCGATCGATCGATTACCGTTTACTGTAAGTCAATAATTTAGAATGTCTCCTTCAACTGACCTGCATTGTATAATGTGTATAAATATATAATTCCTATTCTACGTTTTGTGTGACGTCATATTCAAGCAACAATAAGTAATATTCACATCATTTTTCGTAACAGCTTTTTCCGAACGCGTCCACATTTTCCTTATTATTTCTAAACCTGTCCGTTTATCGTTTCAGATAATCTTATATTATATAGCCCATTTTTTTATTGAATGCTTATAAATCATAATTTGACTAAAAATTAGCACTGTCGTCGACATCGTTTATCGTAAAGGTATTACGACAGAATGTTTCATGGAAAACTTTTTTGAAGGCCAGTTGAATATGCTCACAAATGCTTAGTCCTATGCCTATGCGACACATGGTTTAGCAGAATATGTAATATCATAAAAAGTATGAAATAATACTTGCTTTCCACTGATATTATTCACAAGCATTTCATGAAAAACAGACTTTAAGCTTGTGTTGGCAGATTTCGCCACGCCTTCCTCCTTCCACGAATTTTCTTTCTCGCCTTACATGAATTCGTCTGGCAACGTTACACTAATTATGATTGGCTATGAGCTTGTTTACAAGGTCTATTCCCAAGCGAGCGATTCCCGATTAAGCGAATTCCCAAATGAGCGAATTCTCAATTCAGTGATTCCCAAATGAGCGATTCTCATGTGAGCGATTCCTAATTGAGCGAACTCAAATGAGCGAATTTTCAATTGAGCGATCCCGAACGAGCAATAGAGAATGCAATAGCATTTTCTTCACATTTTCCTTCTTTACCTTATATTTTTTTTGTATATATTTCTTTTTTATTTCGTTCTTTGTGTTGCGATTATGTTTTCGTTTATTATGTTTGCATTTTTATCTTTTGTCTCTGCCTTCATTTTCTTTTCTCTTGTCATATACATTTTGCTTTTTTGCTCATGAAACGATACATTACAAGTTGTCATTTTTAATAAGCATTGACTCCAAATGTAATTGTTATACAATTCGGCAGGCTTTACTTTCTATTTAATTTTATCCTTTGTCATTTTTCTTCATTCTTATGTACTTTTCATCATAGTTAATTGCTTTTACTTCTTTATCTTTATATTTTTCTATTCTCCCGATTCCTTCTTTTTTGTTCTTTTTCGCATTATTTTTTTTCTTCCTTACTGCTTTCTCTATATTGCTTCTTCTTTCTTGTCACTTTTTTCATGTTTTTTTCTTTTTCTAATGCTTTCCACCTATTCTTAATCCTCAAATATTCTTAATGCATATATTTTTGTTGACGTGTCCTTTCTCTTGATCTTTTCCTTCCTCTTGCATTTTCACACTTACAACGATGAAAGACTCAAGCATGCCGAAATGTTCGAGAATTATACATGAGACTAAGGTTATATAAAATGACAACTGTTAATGTATTGTATCATTAGCAAAAAACTCAGATGACAAGAAGGAATAACATGAAAGAAAGCATAGACAAAAGATGAAAACATAAAAACACTCGTAAACGAAAACATGAACAATACACACAGAAAAGGAAAGAGAGAGGAAATGCGTAAAAAGAAAAATATGAGGTGAAGAAGGAAAATTTGTAGAAATTGTTATTACATTCTCGATCGCTTGTTTGGAATCGCCCAATTGGCATCTCGTTCACTTGGGAATTCGCTCAATTAAGAATCGCTCACACGGGGATCGCTCAATTGGGAATTCGCTCACTTGAGAATTTGCCCACTTGGGAATCGCTCATTTGGGAATCGCTCACTCGAAAATCGCTCACCTGGGAATCGCTCACTTGGGAATCGCTAACATGAGAATACCCCGTTTACACGCATAAATTTTGTAAACAATCGAACTGAAATCTTCAAGAGCAACAAAATTTCATGACTTTACAACTCTGGACCCGAACCAGATCAGATCATCAACGAACGACACAATTTATTGCTCATCTGTACACCCGTCAAAATAAGATTTTGTACCTTGTGCAGCTATTATACCAGATTTAGACGGCAGTTCAAGTTTTTTGGACATTTATGCAGATTTCATAGTAAAAAGGGCCACCTGATTTTGGTAAAATGCATCCGCACGAACTTTTCAAGCATGATTTGCAGATCATATATTACTTTTTTCAATTTTATCATTATAAGTATACAAATGAGAATTTCTTTACTCATGGTTTACTCGCCACTAAGCATCTTTAACTCTTAGTTATTGCTTCCAATTTCTGTTTCATTGGCCCGTTTTTCTTTTGAAATCATAGATATTAATTGTGCAAAGCAAGTAAGAGAATATATTTTTGTCATTTCCTTCTAAACCATGTATCTTATGGGACTGAACATTTGTAAGCCTATTCAACTAACCGTTATCATTTTTGAAACTTTGTGGTCGGTACTTAGTTTTTGTCATTTTTCCAGTTTACAAGCACTTTATAAAAACAGAATATAATAATTCGTTATCAACTGTAGAGTAAAATTTAATATCATTAACTATCTTCAAAATCCTACTCGAAGGGGTTTTTCTTAGCTAGTTGCAACAGTTGGAAGTCGACTATTTCTATGGAAGACGTCACCTCAGAAGAAGATCTTGATGAATGCAGTGGTGATTCTTGTTCTGATCCACATCTAATCGTAGTTTTCATGTTGTCCAAGTTCGAACTTTGTGAATTTTCAAAGTTGACGATCAGTGAAAAAAATAACAGATAAGGATATATTCATAAATTTTACCAAGACGCTTAAAAATTCACCCCACCCTAAGTAGTCGACTCATTATGTTTATGTTAGCATAGCGATGATTTCACACTAATTGCATATCCCTCAATCGCTATGGGCTCCAAAAAATTTCGAGTACTCACGTTTTCAGTCGTTTTTGAATCTGTTAAGTTTACTTGATATCTAAAATTCTCAGCAGGGAATATTTTTGTCTCACATTCCTGAACAATTTTCAGCACCTCACGATTATGACATGTTCTCAAAAAATTAGGACGTGAAGTTGGGTGTACCAACACATTTTTGAAGATTGTGGCTGATGTATTGCATGAAGCCAGTTGTGTTTTCGCTACATGATTCTTTCATATTGAAACTAATCCAATATCATGTTCCGCACTGTTGTCACAACGCAAGATCCTGCGATCATGTTTAAACCTAATTTGCACATTCAAAATTTTTAAACAATCATATCTCCATTGCTAATTGCTTAATTACAGCACCACGTACTTAAAATCCTCTTAAAAAGCTGTGTCTGAAACCTTTATAAAAAATAAAATCGCGAAATATCACTAGAATAAAAAAATGTAAAAAATACCATTGAATCAAAAAATAAAAAATAAAACTGCCCATGGGAATATTTCCAGGTGCATAGCCGAAACAGATAAAAGCGTTTGGTTTTTTTAAAATGTCAAAGTCATTTGGCACACAATGCAACATTTGGGACCAGTTGAATTTCGTACACAACCCAGCTAGACACCGTAACAAGATTTTTCAAGAAATATCTGGTGATCAAATTATGATCTGTTTTTCTCTAAATGCTTTTAAATTATAAAACTGAAAAGCACTATATTTCTTCAGGGGTGTGTTTGGGAACTCCAAGCAGATTTGATGACCCCGCACAAATTTTTTATCGATCATTAAGAGAAAATGATGAAAATAATGACCGGATATGACCAGTGTTCTTTAATAAAATTAAAAAAATTAAAAGAACAAAAATTCACGAATTTCTGCCGAAAAAGATAATCAACTTTTATTGATTGCCCTTATTTGTCTGACACCCAGCACATTTTTTGTACAGTGCATGGCGGAAGTCGCAAAGAAAAGCACTTGAGAGCATATGTCGAGCCAAAAAAGTTCCTATAGTGAAATTTCCAGATCAACAAATGGGTAAACATGAAAAAAGACCATGATAGTCAGAAAACAAGCCGGCTTTTTATAGAATCCGCGTAAATTGTAAAAGTGAAAAAAACCTTCTGCACCCGCATGGCACTTATACAATTTTTGCGCTTTTTATTCCGTATGACCATTTCAGGAATGACTACTTTTATAGCAATATTGTGTTTTTCGAAACCGTTCTGTTGTAAATGCACTGGAATTTTTTGCTGCGAATCACAGCAAAAAAAGCCAAGGGATATTTATCAAAAAGCTTCAACCAGAAATAACTTCGTCAGAAAGGAAGATGCACTATTTTTAATTACGTTTGTGAATAGATCTCAACGAGTTCTGTCAACTGACACCTAATTTGTTGCGTTTTGAGAGAAAAAAGCTCTTTAATATTTGGGTAAAGTCAAATACCTCCATTGTGGTTTGACTCAGATACCATGTCAATTCAGGCACCGTGTTATTTCAGCTACTGAATCGATTCAGCCAGGTTCTTTTTCATATGAAATATCGACCCAGCCGCAGTGTTGCTTCTACTAACTTTATCACTTCAGCCACTGAGTCGATTCAGGGGTGTGCCAAAAAAGGCGACCGCTATTGACTTTCATACCTTCCGGTTTGTTGCCATCGATAGAAAAAGCATCTGGCATGAGTACTGAAAAGTTTCAGCTATATTGCTCAAATATTGACCGACTAGAACCAAAAATACTACATGTCGATTTTTTTGCAAAAAAAACGAAGAAAATTGAAAAAATCAACATGTTTTATGGGAGAAAAAAATAAAATAGAACCAATCATAACAACCATATAACAGCTGAAAACTACAAGCAAGCCGTCTAAATGTCTCGTCGTTTCTGTTTCATCACTAATCTTAATGGTTTTTCGAACTAATCAACGGCGGAATTAATTTTGCTTTGATTTTGCTTTTTCCGAATTTCAAAATGAAAGCTCTTGATTTTGGAAAATTTTTGCGCCTAAACTGATGACTTTAAATCACATGTAAGTTACAAATCCGGGTGATTTTAAAAGTATTCTTGGGTTTGAACAACATTGCAAAACTTTGTTCACAATAGCTCAACTTTTACTTTGATTTCACAACATTTACTTTTTGAAAAATGACCACTTTTACAAATTTTCTGTTTATACAAAAGCCATAAATGCTAGAAGCATCAAGCTTCGCCCTTACAACTAAGATAAATAGGGGATCCTAATGCAGCAACCCGCATTAAAAAAGCTTCATCCGTTCGAAAGTTATGGAAGTCAGCACCTTTTTTTGGCTCACGCATTCACACACTTAATGATAAACGTTTACATAACAGTGTTTGATCAGATAATTAATAATAAGTAAGTTTGGTGGAAAAGAATCGGATGAAAAGACTAATCAAAAAAAAAGAAAGTTATAGGAGAAAGAAAGGTTTATTTTTGCAGAAAACTCTCCTTTTTGATCTTTCTGTCTTGAATTAAAATTGTTGAGGGGAGCGTGGGGACGACCATCTTTGAAAATACGAATGGATCAGGCCGTGCGTTTACTCCTTCTACTCTTTCCTAACACTTACTACCACCAATAAGTCATAATTCAAAGCGTGGGCAGTGTAGCATATTGTTCAGCTAATAAAATTTAATGTTTTAACATCAATCTAACCTAACAAATGGGCAATGATCCAATATCACATAATCTTGTATACTTTCGAAATATTCAGATCATCGATAGTTTCTTCCTCTACAGAAAAAAATAAACATTCTCAACAGTTAACAGAGTTTGTGCTTTCATAAATTTTGTGCAGACATAATTGGATAAAGATAAAGACCTAAGCTTTCCATTTCTCAATAGCTTTTGGAAGACAATAGATTAATCAAACCCGTTTTAAACAAGTCAATATTCAGTTTTCTAATTATGTATGTATTTGTAGCAAATTTATGCAAGTTAGGAGATATGAGTTACGGTATATGCAAAGGGAAGCCCATTGTAAGCCGTTCCTTTCAGATTTATGCTTTTGAGGGCAGTGTATTCAATATGAACATATCAAATTTTGAGAAAATACGTGGTTAATGAAATGAAAATTTGAAAATAATTATTATAAGGAAAAAAATAAAAGTGACAGAAATGATGAGACAGTGGCTGAAAAGCCTCAATGGCTGAATCGACTTTCTGTATAAAAGACTGGTGGCTGAGTCAACAAAGGTAGCTGAATCACTACACACCCAAGCACCTCTACACTTTGTGGAATCCACAAACTACGCTCTGACGTCATTGATTGCCTTACACAGAATCATGTAACTTAGTATCATCAGAACACATCTTGATGCCACCTGAATATAGATGTGATACATGCCATTCTCACTGATTCGATTCATTTCAATGTCAGACAAATCCGGACTATACTCTTTTTACAAAAGAGACAAAAAAGTACCACCCTCGAAGTCCTTTACGCAAAAATTTTACTGTAGGAGTTTTTGCTAAAAAATTGGCTTGGAATACTTGCAAATTTCCAGTCTACTTGACATTGTAGTTCGGTAGGTATCTTTCGATTCTACCAAAAGCAGTTTGGTTCAATATTCTGAATTTCGCATTGTGAAGGGGTGACATTCAGCTTTATGACAGGTGAAATATGCTTCATAAACGATCTGGTTGCATAAAATTTCTAAATTTCAAAATTGAACAACAGTAGAAAATGGCCGTTGTGGAAAATCACACTCAACCAATCCTGGCCAATAGCGACTCTACTAATCTAATAATCCAAGACTAAATGCATTGTTTTGGCATCACATCTGCTTCTTAACTATGTGCTGAAGATGTGCTTCTTCCAATTTTCAGCTAAAAATCAATGAAAATTATGATTGCAGAAGAGCATATTAGATCATATTCGTCGGTTCAACGTAAAAACTTTCATTTGATGAGTTCTATAGAACATGGGGGTTATTTTCCCAAGTTTAGACGCATTTTTTTCATATTTTCAAATACTAAAAATGAGTTGAACAACTACTATATGCAGACATGCACGGCAAGAATTTTCTACGGGGGAGGGTCCATGGACTTTTTTCCAGGGGGGTAGGGAGGTGGGTGAGCAAAAAAACAAAAAAAAGTTCTGCAAGCCTGTTTTTCATACAAAATATGCACAAAAATCATCAAAAAAGCTGTCTTGAAAAAAGTTCAAGGGGGGTGTTTGATGTTTTTTTGGCCAGGGAGGGGGGCCAGGTTCCCAGGTATGGGAGTTTACCCCCTCTACCCTCCTGTGTGCATGTATGACTATAAGGATTCCGCGATAAATGATCAGAATGCGAACTCGAACACATCGTCATCAAATATACCTTCTCATTAGTTTTCCCAACCGCCAGAAAGTCGATGTTGGGATTGATGCTTCCATCTCCGTTTCACCAGAATAGTTCACCTCTAATTTATCCATATCGTAAAAATCCAGCACATCACTTTTCACGTTGACTTCAGTCAAAATTCGACTTGACATTTTTTCTTGCAACCGAATTAAATTAAAGTGGAATTTCGGTCAGAAGTCGACTTTACAGATTTCTTGAAACCGGCTGCACGTGAACTTGATGTTGTGTTTGATTACATCTTTCATAAATTTGCAGTTCGAATTTTATGGAAACCTTGGAATTTCGCTTGAAACTGATGCACTAAATTTATTTCTCATGAATAACAAGCTTTATAGGATCCAAATCATGAGTGTACTCTTGAGTGGTAATGTTACCCATAAAGAGCAGAGATGAGAAGAAATTTGTTGTATTGGTTATTGATAGCATTAATAGACTGACTTTTACGGATATTTACGACCTGAGCAGCATCCTTGATGTTCTCCATGTAAATCTTTTTGGTGGAAAATTTTGTTGGTAAATAGTATGAGCATATCACATCGGATTTTTCACCAAGAATCCTTTTGTATTTTTTATCGATTCTAGGATGAATACGCATCATCAGCATGGTAAAAAGTAGTCTTGAGAAAAATCAGTCCTTCTAGAATTAATTAATGACATTTTCTCTAGAACACCTAAGTCTGATTCACGTACATTGAGTGCCCCATTCTTCAATTTTCTTGCAGTTTCGATAAAGCGGAACCCAATTTCCTGCAGTTTTTCATCTTTATGCAAATTTATGTGTAAAGAAGACGAACATTGAGTGCACTGTATAGCGTGTGCAATTTCAGAATTTACACTTGGAAAGGTTCAATCTTGAGTGTAATATACAAGAATTTGATGCAAAGGATTATTTTGAATGACTGGAAAAATCTGCAAGATATTGAAGTCATTTGAATCAAGTGACTTCAATTCTTACATGTTAGTGTTACGGAGGGTATCTTGGGTGTCATTACTGTTTGAACAGTTGCTAATTGCTGATGAGCTAATGATGCGGAGCAAACTGGTATTTTGCCGATTGATGGCTGTCCTGAACATATGGTCGGAGTTATCCTTTTCTCTCTAACTTCAAATCTTGGCTATTGTAGTTAGAAAAGGGGTAAAAAAGATGGCATGACTACAACTACTCTACTCTTACTAAAACGATTCTTTTCGTCATTTCAGCATACCATATCGATTTTCCCCTTTGTAATGATTATGATTCGTACTATAGTGCGTTATTTTATATGTGGCGCAGTGTTTTTCGTCCTATGTGTATGTGTATATATTATAAGTTGTATAGATTGGCCGACGTAAGAGTCGCTGCTCTGTATAGCTGTTGATCAAGTTTGATTCATGGTTCAATATCTTTAATTGAGCAAAAGTTACTGTAGACTCCTTTGATGAAAGTATTCCACAGATTCCGAGAGCACTGTTCCAATTATTCAAGATTTTGTTCAATCTCTATTTGGAAAATTAGCATTTCATGCACATCCACGTTGTTCAGCTGTTAACATATACACGGCTATGCATTGCACTGCAATAATTTTCATTCATGATTCCAATGCTGAAATTCGATGTCAGTTTTCCTATGGTAGATTTTTTATCACTATTTCCATTTTTCTGCAATTCATCGTAGTGTAACATGTTTTTCTTGAAGCGTGTGCAAATAAAAGTGAAAAGCAAGTTCTGTTTCACATTTCAGTCATTTCCTGTTGGATCATACATGACATAGGAATGAGAATTCTGAGACTACTCAACTAACCCTTTGAGTAAAAAATCCTGCACTTGAAGCAGTGGTAAAGGAATAACGATACGTTTTCTGAAATTGCACATGCTACAGTGCATTTAATAGTCCACAGCCAATAACGTAATGACACAATAACCGTTTTTCTCGATAGGCTTTTATTACATCGGAACTTACAGAAATGTATGAAACAGTAGAAAGTTGACCTATACCCGATCTCAGTAATCAGTGAAGCATATTCAAATGCAAAACATGTATTTGATAGACCATCTCAAAAACTGCAAAAATGCTCCTTCGACTAATCATCAAAATCCAATAGTTTCGTCAATATGCAACTCTGAATATTTGTGAAGTTTCAAAGGCATAACTCCGTGTCAGTGTAAAGTCAGTCTTTCATCACATGATGCAATTATTTACACGTTTTGGTGTTCCTTAGACCATCGTAGTCCATGTTTTCAGTGTTTACACTTTCGCAAATTCCGGTGTAAAGAGGGTCCATGGGGGTAAAGGTTAGTGTAACATTACTCTATTTGTTGCGCACTATCGAATGCACTTGAGAAACGTGCCCCGTGAGTAAGTCAACTGAAACTTTAGCATTCTATAATTCAATCAAAAAATGATAAGATCATTTCAAACAATCAATTGTGGTTCATTTTGCTTAAAAAATAATCAGTTTTATTTAAACTTTGTCTAAGTTAATGCTCGTATATTTTCGTATGATCACATTTCAGGTTTTTTGGCTTTGACTTCAGATATTCAATTCACAGAACTCCATATGTTTATATGATATATATACAACATCAACAAAATGTGTACATAGTCAGCTGCTGCCCAAGTTCTTTCTCACCATCATTTCCATTCCATACGGTGTCGAGGTGTGATGACTGGCGCTGTTATATTTTGTTGATTGTATGTGTATGCTGGTGTGTATAGACCAGTTTCTGTATACTATTTGTGCATGACATGTTTCTAACTAACTTGTAATTATATTCGGATTGATAGTTGTATCAACCAATGTGTTTTATATTTCGCGCTGAATCTAAATTTCGAATTCCCAAACGTTAAAATTTCAATATCAGACGAAATCATCGTTTTTTGGCATGATGCGTGACATGAGCAGTGTGAAAAAGCACAAATGCTCAAAGTTCATATAAAAAATGTTAATGTCACTCTGCCTTCCCATCATTAACATTTTATGAGTGGTAATTAGCGTGTTCCAGTGCATTTGATTCTTTTCATTTTTCATTGGCATTCAGGTTGACATTCATTTATCATGTAGTTCTTCGTATAAACAATGCATTTGGTACGCCTGATTCAGTACAGCATATGCAAAACGTGATCCGTCACAATAACGTTTATATCCAAATAGCGTGTTATATATCATATATAGTCTGTTTATCTTGAAATGCTTCTAAATAATGAAAGTGGAAAGCAAGTATCATTTCAGTTTTTCACAATTTTCTGGTAAACAATATATCATATAGATCTGGAAATTTCTGAGCATACGGACATCGTCTTCAACAATTTTTCGAGTGAAAATTTTTATGGTAGAAGCTCTATGTAAACGACTTTGACGACAGTACGAATTTCTGTCACTTTTCTGTTTGGAAGCATTGTATAAAAAACAGACTATAAATTATTTTGATCAGTATTTGTGACTGGAATAATATACATTGCGATCTTATCCATATCACAATTACGTGGTGATATTTTGGGGTAGGAAGGCCTTTGAGCCGTTTTTCATAAAATATTCCTAAAAAGTGAAATCGAAAATCGATGACTTTTGCACATTTTTGTAATTTTCTGAATTTTGTGTGATTTTTTAATGTTACTTAATTGTACGTAGTTTTTTGTGATTTCTAGTTTCCAAACGTTTCACATGAAACAGACTGCTTTATACGTATAAATAACTTTCGAGATATGATTTTCATATTCCATTTTAGCTAAAATTTTGACAGCCAGCTTAATATTGATGGTAAAAGATTGTTTTACACTGAGTGAACTGTTGAGAAGTGCTTTTTTGCGCAAAAGCTTTGGCGCCACTAGTTTTTGTCAGCGAGATACTGTAACTAAAATACCTCCTTCCGAAAGCTGTCTATGTAGCTACATTATTCGGATGCATGTCTCTGCTGAACAGTAATATAATATTTTCTAAAGAAGTAGTAGTAGCTACCGTAGTACAACAATATTATTCTATCAGTATATTATTAGTGCGGTACTCATTATAATGTAGAAAGGCACCTCTTTGTAAAGCCTTGATTTTTTGAAATTTAAACATTTAAGAACATGTCACATGAACACAGTCCTACTTTTACTAGTAATATTGTGGTATATTGATATTAGTCTATTGGTGGATTAGTAGTAAAACACTCACACTGTAGAGCAGTTGCTCTTTTGTGTCATACCTTTGGTGTCAGCAAGATCGATAACTATCGTTCAGCATACATGCACATAGTGAAGGTAGGGGGGTAAACCCCCCACCTGAGACCGTGGCCACCCCCTGGCCCAAAAAATCGTCAAACACCGACTCTTGAATTTTTTACAAGGCAGCTTTTTTTAGGATTTTTGTGCATATTTTGTATGAAAAACAAGCTTTCAGTTTTTTTGTTTTTTTTGCTTAGCCACGCCTCTACCCCCTGGATAAAAAGTTCAAGGACTCTCCCCTTGGAAAATTCTTGCCGTTCATGTCTGTCGTACAGTCTTATGAAAGGTTACATTTTGTTCAACAATCAGATGATATATTTAGCAGCAGAAAGTCGTCGAACTGTTACCAGCTAGTCATTTTAAAAAGCACTTCGAGAAAAAACTGTATAAAGATAATAATCGGAGCATTTTACGTCGTTACCATGGTCGAATGTGACATCATTAGTTTTCGCTGCATCCCCAGTTGATTCTAGTTCATCATTAGCAAAAGAGTGCGGGCAATGGCGTTTTCCTAGAAAAATGTTCCAATGAGTTAATTTTTAAGGCCTACACTATAATGACCGATTTTGCGGACAGTACTCCTCCTCCGGCTTTGGAACCCATATTGTTACCCTCATCTTCGACTATTGATCCAAGGAATCGGACTGTGAGAGGTAGATTTCATGCTGCAAGTTATACTCAAAATTGAAATATGATATGACTCTCCAATTTTAGTTTCAATACACGAATACCACGAAAATCCGCCTCCGTTACTCAAAATAGAAGCTTCAACTAAAAATATTTGGCGGCCATTGGCTATCGATGTCGGCCCAATTAATGGACATTTCGCAAGCGATTCGAGTTCTTTGATACGAAAAACTGATCCGGATCAATGTGATAACATAAATTCGAATGCACTTCCAGATCAATTGAAGTAAGCATGTGTGAAAATACTGCTTCAATGGTTCATTTGACTTAAAATGTCAGACGCAGCGACTTTTCAGAAATGTAGGTTCAATTCGATACGCACTTCTCACAAATTGGAAGACTATACTGTAAAAACCATAAATCTCTTCGTGGCGATGAAAGGACGAAAATTATGGAAAAAACATCGTGCTTTTCTACCGTCGATTTGGATAGAACTGTGCAACACATGAATGCTAGTCAAAAACTTTTAACCGCTTAACTAAGTTATGGAAAGACAACTTCAGTTGTTCTGTTTGCCGCTCTCCGACGGGAACATTTTTTCATTGATTACAGTGATAAACTCCATAGTTTTTCCGATGTCGACCTTACCTTAATGGGATCACTACGTATTTCAAAATAAATGGAGTATAGATACTTTTCGAAACTGAGCCGAACACACTGATGTGAATTTCCGAATTTCAATCATAACAAATACAATAAACTTTCAATGATCCTGTCGCCAAATGGGCAAAATGTTGAAGAAACTGTCTATTGAAGATACAAAATTGAATTGGAAATATCAAGAATGAGTGTACTAAATTATATTGACATCATTATAAGCTTTGTGTCAATGGTTCACTGTAGTACACTCCAGGGTCAATCGAAGTAAGCATGTGTGGGGATACTGCTTATAGAAACATGTCGAAATTGATCTGCTTAGTAGTAACTCCTGCTTATAATCTGATTTCTTGGAACGCTTGTAAATTATAACAATAGGAAGCAAATATATTTTATAGTTCAACAATTATCTGCTGAACAGGCAACTGAAAATTTGTGAGAATACTCATCTACCCATATTTTGAGAAAAACTTTATGGTGAAAGCTTTGTGCTGACGATTTTGATGATAATTATATTTTTTGTCGTTCCCTGATGTACAAACATTCCATGAAAAACAAAACTATAAGAAAACATAGTATTAGCCCCATGATCACCATATCGTAGAGAACTGTATTTTCAATTCAAAAGCATTAGGTCTACTTATATTGCTCTTGAGCTGAATGGTCATGGAAATCATAGGACAATGTTTCAGGCAAGAGCACGGCTTCTTGCACAATTCGCTAGTCTATGATACCATAATATGATTATACAACCTTTTCAAGAAAACTAAAAGGAAGCAAAAATTTGACTACATTTTCAAAGTTTTATTACATTTGCATGAAGCATGATTAATCATCAAAATATGCTCTCTCAGTCACATGTTGCCATTTTGCAGGTAGCTTTGCAATGCCTCATAATAAAAGGCTTGGGGCTTTGAATCAAAAAAGTTCTGGATGAACATTTTGACCTGCTCATCATTTTCAAATTCTGTATCGGCAAGGCTATTCTGCAATGGGATGATGCAATGTCTTGAGAATATGGTGGATGGGGTAACAACTCTCAATTTAATTCCTGGATTTTTGCCTGGACAGTGGCAGCAGTATGTGGATGGGTATTGTCATGGAGCAGAAGTACTCCTTTGTGGTTTACCAATGCAGGCTGTTTTTGACTCAAGGCATTTTGTACATTTTGTACATGATCAAGCTGGTCTTCTTAGATTTTGGCTGTGAGGATCAAACCATGTGGAAGCAACTTAAAGTGAACAATGCCCGGGGTTGACCATCATTTACATACAATAACCTTTTGTCGATGTAGATCGGGCTTTGGCACTTGTGCTGGTTTAGAGCCTTTGCTGGCCCATTGTCGCCTCCAGATGATGTTGACATACACAACCCACTATTCATTTCCAGTGATGATTTGATCAAGGAAAGGCTTGATTTTGTACTGTACCATGAAAGTAATGGAATGGAAATCATAATGCGCTGTTGCATAGCATCATCACCTGACTTGTGAGGCACCCATGTTTGGTGCTTGCAAACCTTGTTCATCTGCTACATTCTATTTTCAATAGTAGTGTGAGTAATGACGGGGACTTTTCTATTTCCCTAGTGGTTGCCTTTGGATTGAGGTCCTGCTGTTCTTGAATGTCTGCTTGTGATACTTAACCTAGTCATCCACCATGAGGTTCATCTTTGATACTGAGTGTCAGTCCTGAACTTTGCAAACCACTGTTCGACTGCATTTTCAGACACAGCAGCTTCACCATATGCTTGCCATATATTTCTCATTACCTTAGCTGCAGTTCTGCCCAAATCATACTCATATAAAATGCAATGATGTAAATGGTCAGGGAGGTAACACCTTGTGTCATATGTGTAAATGTAGAAAAGACGAAAATGAGTGTGCGGAACACTGGGAATGCCGAATGGAAATTATGCAGTGATAATAAGACGCAAGAGAATGATGGGCTTGTCGAAAGCACTGTGTCATTAATTAATTAACCCTTAATCGTTTAAGGTTTTCGGATGCTGAAACTCGGAATGCACTAACTTACCCTTCTAGAAATGGAACCTGAATACTCAAACTATTTTCCAAATAGTTTTGTTTTTTTTTGTTTTTTTTCTTTTGTTTCTTTTTTTTGACAATATAAAAATATTGACAATATATTTGACAATATTTTTCTTTTTTTTTTTCTGACAATATAAAAATATTATGCACCGCTCCCTTCACAAAAAATGTAACGCGCAGAGCCTCACAAAGACTGACTGCTCACGAACAATAAACAAAACAACAATAAATCTTTCATCACTTCTTCGCCTACAGTAGCCACGTCCCCTTTTGGTATTCTCAACACGATCTTCTTCATTCTTTGGTGCAAACTTGCCGATCTTTCTCACAAATGACAAACGTTTACAATTTTTCAAAACCATAATGACTGCTCTTCCAAACAAACAATCAACAACTCAGTTTATTTCACTGGGTTTTAACAAAAAAGTTGATTGTTAATACAGGAGCAAAAATCGACATTACTTTCTTGCCAACCCAATACTATCAATCACTCTTTGCTATTTTGTGGGTAGCTTTGCAGTACCTGTATAATAAAATGCTTGGAACTATCAATCAAAGAAGGTCCGGATGAACATTTGGACCTGGCCATCATTTTCAAATTCCATATTGACAAGGCTATTCTGCAATTATCAGCAAAAATAATAATCTGGTGGTACAATATGTAATGAATATGGTAAATGGAGCAACAGCTCCTGATTTAATTCCTGAATTTTTGCCTGGACAATGGCAGCAGTATGTGAATGGACATGATCATGCAGTGGAATAAATCCTTTGCACTTTAAAAGTAAAGGCTGCTTTTGAATCCAGGCATTTTGTACACACTAGTCTTTGTAGGCCGTGATAGTTTGACAAGGTAGATTCAGCTCAAAGTGGACAATTTTTTGGTTGACCACCACACACCCAACTTATATTTGTATGGGTGTAGAGCGGGCATTGGCCTTTGTTTTGGTTTAGAGCCCATGCTGACTTAAAATTATGCCAACAAACACAAGTCACTTTTCATCTCCAGATGATTCAATCAAGGGAAGGCTCAAATTTGTACCCTGAAAGTAACAACATGAGAATGATAACACGTTGTTGCATAGCGTGATCAGTCAACTTGTGAGGCACCCGTAATTGGAGCTTGCTAACCCTGCCCATCTGCTTCATTCGACTTTTAATAGTAGTGTGGCTAATGATGAAGGCTTCTGATATTTTTCTAGTAGTTGTTTCCAGATCGAGTCCAAGGCCAGTAAGTTCCAGCTGAGCTAGAGCTTAAGCCGTAGCTCAACTCTAAATGATATAACGTTGCCGTTAACGCACAGCTCAGCTGTAGCTTGTGTGCATGATGTGAGCTGCTGCTGAACAGCACCTTAATGGCAGTAATAGTTACGCTACAGCTTCAGCTGCAGCTCAGCTGGAACTTACGCCTCTTTGATGAAACCGGCCCTCGGTTTTTCCCATTCAACATAAAATAAAATTATTCCACCATATCAAACTTTCAGCTTTATGTTCAATGTCTATGACTAATCTATGAGGCATAAATCCGGGCTATCTATTTAAGACGCTTCTCATGCTTTACTGCTTGGGTGAATGACATACCTGCAGTGAAATCATGTGCGAGTCTAAATCATCAGCATCTTGACATTTATTAATTGGTATTATTGTCTTATTTTTGAATTACTAGCAGTTCTTCCGCATGATAGGTATTTAGAATTTCACCAACACCAAGTGATAAACAATTGTAGCCAATGTAAAAAATCTTGTTGTTATGGTGCAGTGTTGTTCAACATGAGTATGAATAGCTGGTATCGAATGTAGTGATACATATGAATTTTAAATACAGACAACGGCAATATTATGGCTATCTGATGTGAAACAAAAGTCTGGAGACACGCTGGATATTCAAGATTTTCAGCCTATTAGTTCTTGGATTACACTAGGTTTTCTAGGCTGCTTTACGAACCGCCATTCCACTGTATGTTCGGATGGTCTATTGCCAAGTGAGCGATTCCTAATTGAGCGAATCCCCAATTGAGTGATTCCCATATGAGCGATTCCCAATTGAGAGAATTCCCTAATGAGCGGATTCCCAGTTGAGCGATTCCCAATTCAGCAAATTCCCAAGTGAGCGAATTCCCAATGAGCGATTCTCATGTGAGCGATTCCCAATTGAGCAAATTCTCAATTAAAAAATTCCCAATTGGACGATTCCAAACGAGCGATTGCGAATGTAATAACACTTTCTTCATATTTTCCTTCTTTACCATATATTTTTATTTGTATGTATTTCTTTTTTCTTTCGTTTTCTGGGTGTATGTTTTCGTTTACGTATGTTTTAACATTTTTATCTTTTGTCTCTGCTTTCTTTCATTTTCGTTTTTCTTGTCATCTACTTTTTTCTTTTTTGCTCATGAAGCAACACATTACAAGTTGTCATTTCAAATAGCCGTAGTCCCCTGTATAATTCTTGTACAGTTCAACATGCTTGAGTCTTTAATCGTTGTAAGAGTGAAAATCTTCACGAAAACATAAACAAAAGAATACTGGAAGAAACAGAACATCAAGAGAAAGGGAACGTCAACAAAAATGAAGACATTACAAATGAGTGAAAATAGGTGGAGAAACATTAGAAAAAGAAAGAAAACATGAAAAAATGACAAGAAAGAAGAAGTAACATAGAGAAAGCAACAAAAAAGAAGGAAACAATGTGGCAAAAAGAAAGAATCAGGAGAGATAAAAAAGAAAGAATCAGGAAAAACTATGATAAAAAGTAATGAAAAAAAATCACAAAAGATATTATTATCTAGGAAATAGAGCGTGCCGAATTGTATAAGAATTATACGGAAGACTATGCTCGTTAAAAATGACAACTTGTAATTTGTTGTTTCATGAGAAAAATAAAAAACATATATGAAAAGAAAAACGAAAATGAAAGAAAGCAGAGACAAAGGATGACAATGTAAGAACGTACATAAACGAAACCATTAAAAATACAAACAAAAGACGGAAGGAAAAAATATACTGAAAGGAAAATATAAGGTAAAGAAGGAAATTACGAATAAAGTTTTATTACATTCTCGATCGCTCGTTTGCAATAGCCCAATTGGGAATTCGCTCACATGGGAATCGCTCAATTGGGAAATTGATCACTTTGGAATTGCTTACTTGAGAATCCCCCTGTTCGGATAAGGCAGGTTCATCATATGTTTCTCACATATTTCTCATTGTCTCACCTGCAGTTCTGTCTGAATCATACTGACACGCATTGCAATCAAGTATGTGGTCAGACTTTGCTTATCAATAAAACGTGCAAACAAATAATCAACAGTTGATAATGATGATAACACATGACCAAAAATCAACATAACTCTGTTGCCAACCTAATGTATATCAACAGCTTGGAAAATTTTGGGAAGTACATTTGAGGAAGTAATTTTTAACCATCCTCAAGTCCGTCAAAACTGGAAATATACTATTGTAGATCACGTTTTTGGATAGATTTCAACGAGATCTGTGGATTGAAGTCCAATTTGTTGCGTTTTTTTCAAACAAAAATTCCTGCTGACGTTTGAAAAGTCACTATTTGGGTGATTTACACTCTATATTTCCCAATTTTATCTCACAACAAATGACCATTTTTGGGTGGTGTAAAGAAACTTGCGAATCAACGACAGTAAGTAATTTTCGGATTCTGATTCTTACCGAGGTAGTGATTCTTGAATATGTGCCAAACATTCACCATATTCATACTGAACTGGTTAGTGTTTGGGATAGATCCGAATTCAAATTCTGTATGTGCAACAAGTGCTCGAACTTGAATGCGAATAACGGGATTTTGAACTACTTGACTATAATTCGAACTTCAAAAATCGATTTTCAACTAACTCGAAGTTATTGCACTCACTTTTGATGATAAAGAGCCTGAATTTCCAGTTAAATTTTTGCGTCTTCAAAAGGCCGTTTCTTTCTACATTTTGCGCGTTGATCATTGCAAATTTACTGTAGTTGTTATAACTTACGTTAGCAAGTTACACTGTGTTTATAAAAACTATACAACTGTCAAGAATCATACAATAGTCGGAAATAATTAGCTACTAAAATCCTGATGACTCGAAACCAACAATTGTATCAGATTAAGGTCTCATGAGCCGCCTGAAAATCCCTGAAATTTTTATCATATAGCATATGAATAACTGCACTGAACTCCATTTATTGACCTTGTATCATGTTTTTCAGTATATCGGGCTCCATATTTTATTCGTCAATCTTTGAATATTGATTTCAATTCATGAAGACACAAAAGTCCAAGTACTTGTCCGCAAATCAAAGTCAAAATCGTACAAAAATTATCTGTTGTTGAAGAAAATAAAATTCATGCTTTTATGCATGAGCCTCCTCAATCACACTGATCTTGCTGGTGACGGAGATTGGAGAAGTCATTTTTCTCATGATATAATTCATATTGAGTATCAAGAAATAGGTATACTGTAACCAATTTCTTAGAACATAGAATAATTAAGTACTTCATTCAATTTACTTCCTACGGTATCATCGACTCAGGTGTGGAAAAATCGTTCAAGCGTCAGATCACATGCATTACGCCAAAACTAGTCACGTGACGACCACTGACCACAGCGATCGTCCGAAAAATCTCGATTCTACAACACTTTTTCTCGGAAATGTCGCGCATACCGACAATAGAGAAGAAATGGATTCTGGCTTAGGTAAGATGTTCTTTGCAAGTATAAATGTTTTCAGATGCTTTTTCGATGGTTGTCGTCACGATTCACAGGAGTCTACATTTTTCAAATGAAGAAATACTAATGGCTTATGACAAAAAATGGCAAAATTTTTGAAGTGTCATATCTGCAGTCCCAGAAAAGATTTTTTACTCTGGTAAAAACTATTAAAATGCTCCACAATCGAAGTATACAGTGTCCCGTGGCAACAAAGCTGCTTCGCCCTTTCGTTGAGCTGCGTCCAGTTTCTTGAACGTGGCAGCGACCATAGCTTTTACAACATCCATGTCAACTTTTTTCAAACAAAAAAGAATCATGCGCTTCAATGGATAAGCTGTTTCAGCTGTCCAATTTTAAGCATAAACGAGCCCTTTTAAAATCGATCTAAACTGTTCGATTGCTCGAACTTCTGGGACATGGCAGGATTATCATCCTTCTCAACAAAACGGACGTTTCTCCGTCACAAACGCCCGACGACCAAATTTGTGTAATAGGATGAAGCCAGATCAGCCCAGAAGACGTAATTCTGGTCAGAATGATGCTGATCAATGAATGGAATCAATCGCTTGATGACGCAGTTGCGCAGATACTCGTTTTTGTCCACTGTGAGACCAGATGGGCGATGAATGGCTTGAAAATCCCATGTGAAGAAATTTGCATCTACATCAACAGCTTCTTCTCGAATTTAGCTTTGGCTTTGTACTTGACGCCCCTGGACACATTGCTGACATCACAAGACAAATACCCAGTGTTCGATTTCTTGTTGGAGTATGAGAATGTGGAGTACGATTCATCATCCAAGATGAATTCGCAGCCTCAAAATTTGCTGACCATGCAACCACAGCGTCATTGAATATGAGCTATATTTGCTGGTCTGATCTAACCGTAATCTCAGCTTTCTTTCAGTATCTGATCTGAGTATTGTTCTTGATTGTTTTAACAACGTACGACTGAGTGCACTCAAATTTCGCAGCCAGTTGGCTTGTTAAAATTCTTGATCGACGTTCAATCGCCTTTTGCAACCTCTCGACACACTTCTCTGTCATGATCTGTGCTTTCCGACCAGACCCAACACATTGATCAGCTGGTAAATTGGACTCCCAACGTTTGATGATTCAATAAATTGTCCGCTGTGGAACACCCTCAGCCAAAAAGTGGCCAATGATCGATTTTCTGCCCTCATCACAGTGGGCTTCATAGAAGCTGTACACATGCTGATTTAGGTAGAGGGATTTCATTATGCGACAACTCGTGAAGTTCAAAGGACATTCTAGTGCAGCTTGGTGTTTGTAAAGAGGACATGTGTACCTATGTGCAGTGTAAACCTCATTCACTTAGCTGCACAGTATCCTAAACGGCATGGTGTCAAAAGTTTAGCCTTTTTGGCGTCATCCTATACAGTAAATTAAGACCTTGAAAATCACTTTCTCATCCGCAGTGTTATGTGTAAAAAAGAGCTCGACAAACGGCTTATAGTACTTTGCAATAATTTACCCTGTACGAGCACGTCTTCGAACTTTTGATTCAAAAAATAGAAGATACTGTATGTTGTGTATGCATCATGAAATATTACTGTGATGAGAATTACAGTATACCTATTGATTATCGTAGTCGTTCTTCTTTGTTCCAGATTCTCCAAATGAACCGGACGTACAATACGAAAAAAACGATTCAAACGCCGATCAACGCGATCAGACTACAGCTTCTTCGACTCCGGATGATTTTAGCTTGGAAAATCCGGCTCAAAGCCCCCAAGCTACGACGATTACCAAGAAAAAACCGAGGAAACGTCGTTGGATATTGTCACGAAAGCCAAAAATCCACCGATCGTCGACCAAAATTCCAAAAGTTGTTTCGGAGGAAAAAAGTGCTAAAATTCAAGAACCGAAACATATCGGGAACGGGTCTAAATACTTACCGGTAATTAACTTAGAACCTATGATTCATTCGAGTGTCTTCTGTCCGCCCAATAATAATAGCAACAATGACACCAATAATAATGGGAATTTAGAAATTTTCAATAACGAGCCTAATTCTTTCGACGAGAGGAATATTATTTTTTCGGATAAATTTCTAGAATTTTCGTGTAAATTTTTGCCAAATTTGAATCGAATGGACGAAAATAATAAACCGCAATTGACGACGGCAGATCGTTCGATGAAAAATTGGTCGATCGAGCAAGTGGCCGATTTTATACGAAAATTGAAATTAAGCTCTGCGACAAGAGCAACGACCGCTGCGAAATCTCCATCTTCTAGCAGAATGACCACAAAACAACCATTCCAGTGGCTACAACCGACGGCCGACGATCATTTGGCCGAAAAATTCCGCGACGAACAGATTGACGGGGAAGCTTTGCTGCTTTTATCCAGGGAAGATTTGGTCCGGCGCTTGAATATCAAATTGGGTTTGGCTATAAAGATTTATTATACGATAAAATGCCTGAATTATAAACTCTGCTCAATACCGAATTGAAAAAGATGTGAAATTTCATTTGTATTTAATATTTTTTGCAATGTGTTCAGGTGTAGAAAAATAGCTACAAGAAATATCATTTTTTTCGAAAAAGTCTGCTATAGTTTTACTTTCAATAGCACAAGACCACAGAATCAGTTTCTACCACACATGCTCGTGATACTTGTGTATTATTTGATAATAGATTTCTATGCATTTTAGTGAGAGATTTCTCAATAATCCAATGATTAAAACTGAGAGCGGGATATTATTACAAAAACTCCGTCTTCATCGTACGCTCTTGATTCATGTAATGATCATCTGATTTGCATATTATTGCAGTTACATAAAAATTGGTCAGCAGATTGACAACTACTGTAGCAAGTCGATATTGAACAATTTTTGCGCGCGTAAAAAGCCCGCTGTTTCGCTAAACTGTCTGTGTTCCACAGGCCCGTATTTAGAGGGGGAGATGGGAAGCCCCCCTGAATTTTTTTACATTTATTCGATTTTTTCCAGAATCCACACTCCATACGATTAAACTGATATCATATATCTTAGATTGAACTTAAGTCATACATTTTCGAATAAAATTTTCAGCAATATCATCATTGTACTCAGGGTTTTTATTCTCAAACAGCAACCGAATTTCGCGGGCTGTGCAACCAAATTTTTTCTGCTAAGTTGCACAGTGCAACTTGAGGCCTGACTACTCTTTTGTTTGATTAGGTTATAGGGTTTTCTGTCGGGAGATGCATTTTTATGCGTTCTAAAATAGAAAAAAAATTAAAATTTTCCGGCGCTTTGCGCCGGGTTTAGATTCATTTATAATTTTTTATATTATTTTAGTGCGCGGTTAGAAAAGGGCATTCTAGTTAGTGCTTATAGCTTCTAGTGATCAACATATGGATTTTTAATATTTTTTTGACGAATTTGATGAAAGTTAACATTTTTCTCGGTCATTTTCTCAAAACTTTTTTGCGATCTTCATGAAAGCTTTGACTTTCATGTGATTGAAATATTGGGTATATTACGGATGGCAGTGGCCGCCGCAAATTTTTTGTGTGCCAAAAACCATGTTTTGGCACAAAAAAAAACGCTGATTAGGGACGCGCTTTATTGTCGAAAGTCAACGAATTTGGAAATCTAATTTGAGTTTATTTTTCCTTTAAAATTTTCCTTAGGCTTAGGGTACAGCAGCTACGCCGAGGCTCTTCCAAATTTTGATGCTTTTCCCATGCATAATTTCACTTGTTCTTTCTTCCCTTCATCATGAAAACCCCCAAAAATCGGCGTCAGAGAAATTTTGGCGTGGCCACCGCCATCCGTAAAAATTCCAAAATATTTTGAGTGTAAGGCAATGCTAGAAATTTTTCATTCGGATTCTTATTCTTTGCCTAGTTTTTGTATTTTAGTTTGTCCGACTGAAAATTCATTCAATTCACTGAGAAATCAAACCGTCTGTCTGGGATTAAAAGGTGAAAAGATTCATTTTCCAGCATTCAAGAATATTGAAATCCTGAAAAAAATTTCGGCGCTACGCGCCGAACACGTTATTATAGTCTAGTTATATTAATCTTTTTATTTTCTCTCTAAAATGCAAAAAATTGGGTTTTAAATGCCTAAAACCGACGCAGATCGAATGAAATACAAGAAGACCAGTTTGAGATGGTTTTTCCCATAAATTCAAGCAAATTTATCGATTTTAGAGAGTTTGTGCAACCAAAATTTTTTCCAAAGTTGCACATTGCAACCTGGCCTGTGCAAAAAAACCATGATTGTACTTATACATCACAATTTCCTAATTAAATCTACTTTCCGTCAAACATAGAATTTAGCCACTAATCCAAGCACACATTAACTAACTTAAAATAAGTCGTCTTTACTGCAAAAAGGATTTTTTCAAGACATCTTTTTTCATGATTTTTGTGTTATTTTTGTATGAAAAGCAGACTTGTAGAACCTTTTTGTTTTTTTGCTCACCCACCCCCTACACCCTTGGGAAAAACGTCCATTGACCCCCCCCCTGAAAAATTCTTGCCGTATATGTCTGTACCCAACCCCCGCATAAACTCGGTAAAAGTGTTTTTTTTGTTTTTTGCGTATTTTCGAAATTTTATCGACTCTCTAATGTATTTTTCGCCCCCCCCCCCCCCATCCAAATTTTGGAACTTTTTAGACAACCACCCCAAAGTTTTTTCCCCTTTCCTGAATTTTTTCCCCTAAAAGCAGGATTTGGGGAAAAACGGTGATTCCGGTGCATAGCGCCGGAAAAAATGTTGGACTTTTACTTCCTAAAACGCTGGAAAATGAATCTTTGTAAAAATCAAGAGTGCAATTTGTTCCTCATCACGAGGAACTAACAAAGGTTGATTTTGAAAACGCAGAAGAGTATCATCGACATCTTGCTTCGAATAATACCGATTTTTTCGCACAGAAACGACATTTTGTGCCAGAAAAAAAAATCGAAAAGTTAATCGACTATCGAGTCGTATATGTAAAATTTTAGTGTGTTAGATTTTCTGATAGAAGTCTTTTCATCGATTGGTTCTTCAGAGGAACATTCTTCCAGCTTTCGTTAAATGATTTGCTTTTTGTGAAAATAATTATCCAAATTTTTAGGAATGCCGAACGATTCGAATTCGTCGCTCCGTCGCAGCGAGCGCCAGCGTAAGCTGATATACGATACGTTGAATCAATCGTGCATTTTTAATCAAGTCAACGATTATTTTATTGGCAGTCGCGCTCCGCATCATCTTGAATCGGAATCTAATCAGTAAGATGCAAAAAACATTTCTTCGTAACGTCCTTTATACATAGGTCAAGAAAAATTTTTAGTCACGAAGTCGATTCTCCTCATGATATCGAACGTGGAGTGGATAGGCGTGGTATGTGCCGTCATAGAAGAGAAATTTTATCCTTGAATATCAATCCTCACGAGTCAGATCCTGAAGAGGTAAATACAATATATAGAGCCCATACATGTAATTGGGTAGGTGATCATGCCATAAAAACTTTCACAAAAGTCATCGGCCATGGCTGGCCATATGATGACTTTCAAGATGAAGTTGGCTAGCCATAGGAACCCCATTCTTCTGGTTAAATAATATGAAAAATTTTCGGTAGAGAGTGGTAATTTATTTAAAAAAACGGCCTCAAGTGACAGTTTCTGGGGCTTCGCTGCACTAATGCATATTTTTTACGGTTTTTAGACAAATTATTGAACTGTTTTCGGGTCATTCTAGGCAGAATTTTTTTTGTTCAATGACCACCCATGACGTTTTGGACAATCGATGGTTCCACAGTAAAAAATGGCATCTCAACCCTGCGCAGACCTCGGAACTCCGCTATACATGCTTCATATGGAGAAGTTGGCTAGCCATAAGAACCCCATTCTCCTGGTTAAATGAATTGAAAAATTTTCGGTAGAGAGTGGTAATTTATGAAAAAATTGGCCTCAAGTGACAATTTCTGGCGCTTCGCTGGATCAATACATATTTTTTACGGTTTTTAGACAAATTATTGAACTGTTTTCGGGTCATTCTAGGCAGAATTTTTTTTGTTCAATGACCTCCCATGACGTTTTCGACAATCGATGGTTCCACGGTAAAAAATGCCATCTGAACCCTGCGCAGACCTCGGAACTCCGCTATACATGCTTCATATGGAGAAGGCACACCTGTAAAGCCTCAGACCGGCCGGGACATCCAGAATGAACCCAAAAAGTTGAAAACGCCTAATTTTTAGCGAAAATTTCAAAAAAGTTCCAAATTAGGTACTCTTTGTTTGCTGTTTCGATTTTTTCGATACACCAACACTTGTATACTGAGTCCGATGGAGATGGTATCATACCTGGACAAACTCTATCGGTTCATCTGGTACCAGCCAGCACAAAAAGTTGGTTGGTTTCTGAATCGTTTTGATGGTTGCCATGCCAAATGAGGGTAGGGAACCAGATGCATAGTAAATTTATCTTGTAGCAAACGGACAGGATGCAATCTCTCAAGTTTATTCAAGAGTCTACACACTTTTTACGACATACCAGTGTACTCAGTGGAAAACCTGGAAAGTCGGAAGAAAAAATTACGAAATTGGAAATGTCTGAGAACTTGAAAAAGTGCATTTTTGTGCTCTCTAAAAGATCAAAATTTCCTGTTGCCTCGTACCGATTTTTATTCATCAGACTTGGTTTGAGCACGACACTCCGAAAGTCAAATACTATTATCCAATTAACATTCAATTTGATTTTTCTGTCGATCTTATTTATATATTTTCTCCCTCGATGAGTGTTATAAATCATTATAGTTATAGACAGATTAAAACAGGAAAAATCACTGCGATTAAGATTTTGCTGTGTTACTTTGTACATATATACTTTTTACCATTTTACAACTTGGTAAAAAAATCTAAAAAAATGGGAAATTCTGGGAAAATTACCTGGAAAAGCCTCAGAATTTCACTTTGAAAATTTCTGTCCGAGACAAACATTCTTAACTCCACACAAAGATCTTTTTGATATCTTTATTCAAAGTACAAAAAGATTTTGTCGGCATTACCTGGTCGGAAAACACTTTTCCAGGCTCTAAGATCAGGAAACACCGCAAATTTTTCTGGCGCGGTTTTTACTTCATAATTTTTCAGAATGGTTCATCCAATGTTTCCCCCGTTCCTTTTGGAGCTTTGGAAAATATGTGATGCATTTTTTAACATGAGACTGAGTCTGAATTTAAAAGCATCATGGAAGCAATCTTCAAAAATTGCAAGTTTGAATAGAAGTTTTTCAAATTATGAAAGTATGAGTATTTTTCCAATTTTAAAATGAGAAATGTTTTCGAACAGAAAATTTGAACCTTCTTATGTTTTTTGAATAAGTTATCAGGAAATTGATTTTCCTGCATGAAGCTGCATTCTTCAATACTGTGTACTTTTGTGCCATACAATAACGTGTTTTCCGCACACTCTTTTTGGGCTGCGCGAAAAATATTTTAGAATTTTCCGCACAGAATGGGAATTTTTTTTTGGTCGTTTCTACTGCTGGCATTGATGAAGAGGTGCATTTTAGTGCAATTTAGAAGGTCAAAATCTCAAGAGCTTTGGTTTTTTCTTAAAGAAAACGTCAAGTCACAAATGCCAATTTTACAGTAAGTAGTTGAATGAAAAAATGTGTGTCCCCCCTCGGAAAAAATTCCTGGCTGTAGGCTTGATCTCTGCAATACATTTTCCAACATTTCAGTAGCTCCTGTGTTTAAAAATTTTCCGGTGCTACGCTCCGAAAGAAATAAATGTGCATGGTTTTCATGAATTGAAGTTCTTCATCTCATTTATCAATCAGTAATCTGAAGTATGTTCAGATTTTGTTGGAAATTGAGATTTATTATTGATCTTCATGAATTCTTTCTCTCGCCTGAAGTTTTCTGAACTTTCTGAACACAAATTTTGTCACTGAAAAATGATGAATACGTGATTCTCAACTGAAAATGTAACGCTCTTATTGTAGACATAAGGGTTGAAAAGACTCATTTTTCCAGCGTTCTAGAACATTAAAATCTAGAAATTAAGTTAATTGAAAAATCAATTGAAATCTACAAATCTTCAGCTCTAATCATAGAAATGACAGCAGCAATTATTAATTTTGCTCAAACAATCTAAAATAATGTTTTTGAGCGAGAAAAACAAATAATTTTCAAGCTTTTCCTGGCAATCTACAATTCTGCTCAATTTCGAATGGAAAACATTTTCGCGTGCGGAAAAATTTTTTAATCATTTCCGCGTGGTGCGGATGAAAGCGTGCCGAAATAACCCTGACCTGGAAGAAGGTTTATGCAAAAATACACTTAAAATCATGGTTTTTATAGTACAAAAATTTTTTGGCTGGCCTTTGTACATGTACAAAAAGACTCGTACAAATAAAACACTGGAGTTACACCTATTTTTAATTATAAACGAGATAATAACTAGCTCCGAATCAAGCCTTGCGCACCCTGACGAATTCATGAGGATCAAAATCAATGTGTCACCAATTGAAAATTTCAATCCAAAAAAATATACTGCTCAATGGTCCAGTTTGCGAAGTGATGATCCAACCATACGAGCAAAAACCGAATCATCAGATAACAATATATATACTCGTCTGCTTAAGCAGATACCTGTAATTAGGGGGCCCAAACTTGGTCGAACCCCATACTTAAATGTTGGGACCCCTCTAATTCGGCAAAAATTGGAAAAAATACACCCACCCAAAAATTTGGGGCTTACCCCCTCCCCAAGTGATCCGATCTCTTAAAGCTAATGCTTGACATTTATATCACCATTAACTCATGTATAAATGCTTCACTAGATTCCATTGGTAGTTGGAGATGGCTAATTCCTTGATTTATTGGTTTCGTTTCCTTGATGTCTGATTGATTCCCTTTTTATCTGCTTGCTTGATTTTTAAGTTAATCAGTTTGATTAGTTGAGATTGGTTTCTTCATTAGCTGGTTCATTGACATTGTGATCCGTTTGGTTATTTCTTATCTGGCTGTTAATTTGGCTGATTCAACTAAACAGCCAGTTGAGGAATTACCTGAAAATTCTAATTACTATTATTACCTTTATTCACCTAGTGATTTATTCACCTAGTTATTCACCTAGTGAATCAACCAACCAACAAGGAAATCAAAGTAAGTTGCTTTTCCTTGTTGGTTGGTTGATCTCCTTGCAGTTGAATTTCGGTTTATTCCCAGATTAGTGGTTAGTTGAATGATTTCCTGATTCACTAGGTGGTTGCTTCGTTGATTCTTTGATTGACTGGTTGGTTGGCTCATTGATTCTCTGGTTGGTTGGTTCATTGATTCCTTGGTTGGTTGATTCGTTACTTCCCTGGTTGATTGGTTGATCTCCCGATTGGTTGATTGATTGATTCCTTGATTGATTAGTTGGTTGGTTCACTGATTCCCTGATTCTTTAGTTGTTTTGTTCATTGATTCCTTGGTTGTTTTGTTCATTGATTCCATGGTTGGTTGATTGATTTTTCGATTGGTTGGTTGGTTGATGCTTCAGTTTGTTAGTCGGTCAATTCGTTGATTCTCTGGTTGGCCGGCTGATCCCTTGGTTGGTTGGTACATTGATTCCCTGGTTAGTTGGTTGATTTCCTGATTGGTTGGCTCAATGATTCCCTGATTGGTTGGTTGGTTCATTGATTCCCTGGTTGGTTGGTTGGTTAGTTGATTCGCTGATTGGCTAGTTAATTGATGCCTCGATTGGTTAGTGGGTTGATTCATTGATTCTCTGGTTGGTTGGCTAATCTCCTCGTTGGATGGTCGCTTGGTTCATTCTCTGGTTGGTTGGTTGATTCCCCGATTAACTAGTTGATTGATGCCTTGATTGGTTAGTTGGTTGATTCATTGATTCTCTGGTTGGTTGACTGATCCCCTGGTTGATTGGTTGGTTGTTTCCCTGATTTTTTGGTTGTTTGTTTCTTTGATTCCCTGGTTTATTTGATTTTTTCCCTGATTGGTTGCTTGGTTGATTCCCGGGTTGGTTGGTTGATTCCCTGGTTGATTGGTTGGTTGTTTCCCTGATTGGATGGTTGGTTGCCTTATCGATCCCCTGGCTGGCTGGTTGCGTCCCTGATTGGTTGGTTGTTTCATTGATTTCGTGGCTGGTTGTTTCCCTGATTGATTGATTGGTTTATTGATTCCCTGATTTGTTGATTAATTTACTGATTAGGTGGTTCACTGCGATTGACTGGTTTATTGATTCCCTGATTTGTTGATTAATTTACTGATTAGGTGGTTCACTGCGATTGACTGGTTCACTGGTTCCCTTACTAATTGGTTGGTAGTTGATTTTCTGGTTGCTTGGCCGATTCCGTGTTTACTTGGTTGACCATTGAATTCTCGATTGCATTTTCTCGATTAAAATCGGTTCACACAAAAAAAACGTGATCTGATGCTGAGAATCAAGTCATCTGGTACCGAAGTCGCGTGATCTGGTACCGAGTTGCATCCAGTTGAACCCATTGTCCAGGTATGGATGGAATTAGAACTCATCCAGTTACAGGTATGAGAGTAGACTTTCTAAACTTGATCGTTTACTGAAAATATTGAATTCCTGAATTTAACACAGTTTTCTAGTTTTTATTATCAACCTATAAATTCTAATTTTATAATATATATAATCGAATCGTGCTCTATGCTTGCGTAGTATCATTTTAAGTAATTCTAGGAAGTTTTGGACATTTACTCGCGCGTTAAACGCCGTAAACGAAGAATTTCGTCGAATGTTTACGAAACGGCGCCGCACGTCGAAGAATCGTCAAATCAATCCTCGCTTATGGCCGCCGTAGAAACTAATCGTCGAACGAATTTAACGCCCAAAAAAGAGCCTGTCGCAGAAAGTATGTCATGTTGAAAGCTTTTAAAAATTCAACGCATAATCAAAAAACTGATACAAAGTGTATTATGCATTCTAGCTGAGCTATACTGTTTTTCGTATCAAATTTGACGCGTAAATCAGTCAATCTTTTTTGCGCGCACCCTCCACCTTTCCAGTTTTCCACGCGCTGAAACTTTTTCCCCCTTCCTACTTAAAATAATGAAAAATGCATAAATTGAAGGAAAACAGTACATTTCGAACAAAACCTCCAAACGAAGTATTCGTTTTTAACTCAAAAATATTATGTTAGAATAATTGTTGCTGACATTGCTGTGATAAAAGCTGAATATTCATACATTCCAATTGATTTAACATTTTAAAATTCTAGAACGCTGGAAATGAATCTTGTCAACACTAATCCCTGAATGACAGTTTCAAGTTTTCAGTCTAGAATGATGTCCTCGTCGTTTCTCAATGAAAAAATTTGTTTTCAAATTCGGAAAACATCAAGCGGGAAAAAAGTCTGTACAAAACGATCAAAAACATCCCGATTTCTAACGAAATCCAAATAAAATACAGAAGATTCCGGTTGAGAAAATGATCCAATTGCTTTCGAAGATGAAGTTCTCTGGCATCAAGCGCCAGAGAACTTTTCAAAATAAAAGCTTCAGAAATTATAAGAAATGCATTCTAGTATAATTTTTAATACTCTTGTTCGGGATTTTAAGCTAAAAAGCAGTGGTATGAAATAAGTAAATGAAGAAATATATCAAAATCAACCAGTTCATATTCATCGTTGTTGAAAAATTTCATTTTTTGCTCTAACTTTCAAGGAAAAATTCGAGTTTTGCTCTCTCAATCCTGTGCGGTAAATGTCCAAACGTTCTTTTGCACGACCAAAAAAGTCCGCACCGTACAGAAAAAAGCCTGAATTCAATAAAACAGCTCAAACTTTTTAGTGTCGACTGACGGAGAAAGCAGTGAAGAACAAATGATGCAAAGACGTTACTTCTTGCGCGAACAAAAAAGTGCTCCTCAAAGATTTAATTACAACGTTGGTAAGATAATAGATTTAAATATGTAATACAATGTGTTGAATACATACATACTTGCTTTAGTATAATTTGAAGAAAAAAAATCATGGAAAACTCACCTCATTACTGTCAAAAAATCGACAGAATTCTGTTTATCATAACGCGTAATTTAGAGTTTGATCGTTTTTCAACAGAGCCTCTCAAAAAACGAATGGACGTCGTCAAAAACAACAGCGATTACGAACAGCGAGCGTTTCAGTCGCCTGCCCACAAACGAATAAAGCACAATTATTCTTCGTGAGTCCAGAATTTTCTACATATTTACATATGATATCCTCTAAAATGCAATATTTTTCAGTCGAAGACGTCGTACATTTCGTCGCAAACTAGAAAACGCCGGATCCAGTAGCACGTCGGATACTGACGCGTCGAACGACGAAAAACAATTCGAACGTCGATTAGCCAAAAGTTTGGATCGATCTAGGAATCGGTATTTGTTTCTTTTCTTTTGTTATGGAAATGTTTTCTTCAATTTTTTTCGTTATTTTAGTTTTTTACCTCTGAATATGCCGTCTAATTCTTCCAAATTGAACGGTATTTCTCGACAACGTAATATTTCGACTGCCATTGGTGCTGATTTAGATCCAATGTCTATAGATACTACGGTATGATCAAGCAATCTCGAAAATTTGGATAGGGCTTGCTTGTTAAATTTTTAGTGAAAAAAATCTATAATCAATATCGATTCGATTTAATATTTTTAGGTCGGGTTCAAAGATATCGGCGGTTTAAAACATCATCTACAAACTTTGAAGGAAATGATTCTCTTCCCGTTGATATATCCGGAAATTTTCGAAAAGTTCAAAATTACGCCGCCGCGCGGCGTCCTATTCTACGGAACACCCGGCACGGGCAAAACTTTGGTAGCCAGGGCATTGGCCAACGAGTGTTTCAAAGGCGAAAAGAAAGTATCGTTTTTTATGCGCAAAGGGGCCGATTGTTTGAGTAAATGGGTCGGCGAATCAGAACGACAGCTGCGACTTTTGTTTGATCAAGTATGTGTACTAAAATTTTCTAGAAAATACATAATTTTAATTTATTTCTCGATTTCAGGCTTATACTATGCGCCCGTCAATGTAAGATTGCGAGATTTTTGTCAGGTTTCTACACTTTCTCTACAAAATTTCTCTACAGTAGGTTTTCAGTTTTACTGAACTGATGCTTGCCGATGAAATTTAAGTGACCTTATGATGTCCAGGAATGCAAATTTGGCCATCCAAGATGCCAACTAATTAAGAGAAGTTCTCACTTTTAAACTTTCGGAAAATGCTACATCTGACCTATAATCAATTTTTGGTGCAATTTTCGCTATATATTTTAAGAATTTTTTTCGACGAAATCGACGGCTTAGCGCCCATCAGGAGTAGCCGCCAAGATCAAATACATTCTAGCATAGTTAGTACGTTATTAGCGTTGATGGATGGTCTAGATCAACGAGGCGAAATCATAGTCATCGGTGCGACTAACAGATTGGACGCCATCGATCCGGCCCTTCGTAGGCCCGGCCGCTTCGATCGTGAACTTCTCTTTAAATTACCAGACCAAGAAGTGACGTCAATTTTCCCCCGGAAAAAAAATTTCAATTTCAATTTTAATTATTTTCATTTTGAGGCTCGATGTCAAATTTTGAAAATTCATACTTCAGATTGGAATCCGCCTCTACAAGACGATTTTATCGAGACTTTGTCTTCAAAATTAGTTGGTAAGGAATTTCTGAACATTAGTTGTATAGTATAACAATTTATGAAGTTTCTCATCATTCGATTAATTTTTAGGTTACTGCGGTGCGGATATCAAAGGATTATGCACGGAAGCCGCTTTAATCGCTTTGAGGAAAAAATTTCCTCAAATTTATGCTAGCGAAAAACGTCTCCAAGTCGATTCGTCAGCTGTTACGGTAAATCGAGACTCATTTTTTCGATAATTCTAGTAATTTGGCGGTTAATAGCTAAAAAGTGAATTCGTTTTAGGAGGTCACAAACCCAAAATTTTCCAGCATGACTAATTATTTATCTAAATGTTGCTCATTTAAGAAATTTAGTACCGTTACTAAATTAACACTTGATTTTTTAGTGCATCTGTAATCTTCAATTTTGTCTTTAACGGTTAATGTTTAACGTTTTTCTGGAGTAATTAGTATTCCAACTTTTCCTACGATCTTATTCTTTGTTGTTCTCGCCTGATGAGTGTTGTGAATTATGATGGTCATATGGCAATCGAAATGAAATTTTCTCAACGCTATCATGTTGTGAACGCAAAAACATCTTGAAAGTTTAATTTTTAATTTTTCCAATCTCCGGATGCTAATGGCCAGATGATTAAATTAAATTCAATTCATCCAACTGAATTTCTGGACTTTAATTCTGGATATTTTTGCAGTAGAATGTCATTATGCGCATATTTACCTCAATTTTGTGAACATTTATTTCTTTGCACACGTTCAGAAAATTTTAACTTTTTTTCTTGATTTTGAGAATTTTCCACGTGAGTAATATTGTAGTGGATAAATGCGTTGTGAATAACTTTTCCAGTAATTGAAAAAGGGTCCTCCTAACCATCGCGGAAAAAATGTAGAAAAATAGTGATTGTTGGCACAAAGGAACTAACAGAGAGTAGAAACATAGTTCTTTGAACATAAAAGAATAAAAATCTTGAAGCCCTGTAAATGAATATTCGAAAGGAGAAGAATTTTTATGTTACGAATTACTGATGAGTTTTTTGAACGCTGGAAAGTTCTGGAAAAAGGTCCAGGCGAACTTTGAATAGTCGGCGGATTTCATTTTAGAAAACTGTTAGACACTCTGTAGTTTTCTATTTTTATTTTTTCATTTGTAATTTTCATCTTGCAGGTAACTGTTCAAGATTTCGAAACTGCCATTCATCATTTGGTTCCGTCGACGAAACGTGGCCTAAATTCCGTTTCTCGACAATTGCCCGTACACCTCGCGCCTCTTTTAAGTCAAGATTTGGATCGTATCGTGTCCAAAATCAACGAAGAATTTAAAAATAATAAAATTAACAATAATAAAGATGGAAAAAGCGTAGAATTTTCAATTGACGGAGATCAATCTTACTCGGATATTCTGGATATTTTCAAAAAGAAGTATGTTTGTGAAAATCTTTGAAAAATATTGGTATTTTATGGAGTCGCTTGCAATTTCCGATTTTTGAAAAAATACTCTTTTTTCGTTATTTATTGTTTGCATTCTTTTCTTTCCGTAGGAAAGCTATATTTGGTCAAAAAATGATTCTATGCGCCAGTGGAGCAGAACACGGACAGACGACGTATTTGGCGCCGGCCGTTTTCCACATACTAGATCATTTGCCTGTGTTTTCGCTATCGTTGCCTCAAATTTTTTCGTCAAATTATCGTGCGGCCGAAGAAGCTGTTTCCGAAGTATATATCTTAGAAAATATTCAAAATTTGTTGTGTTTTTCTCATCAAAGATGAGAAAATTCTGTATATTCAGAGCGTTAATTTATGAGATTTTATGGTTCAAACTTTGAAAATTTGTCAAATTGTTGGTTATGATGCGCCTCCTAAATTTACAACGATCTGGAACTGAAAAAAATTCAAAACTGCACTGAAAGCGCACGATTTATGTATATGTGCAATCCGTATTCGTAGAATTTTCATTAATAGGAAAACATTTCTATAGTAAGATTGTTGAAACTTTATTAAATATTACTCGATTTTCAATTATTAATGCAAAAATGGACCGAAAAATCCGTGGTCGAGTTGACATACTGCTGCAAATTTCGAAACTAATTGGAGAAAGAAAATTTGGTTGGAGTCCATGCATACATGTAACGGGGCCCCGACCATCAGGTCACTTTTTTGGGGCCGGGGGTCAGTAATTCCCAATATTTTGGGGGAGGGGTCTCTGAAGGAAAAAAATTCGATTTTTTTGACGAAAAATGTCCGAAAATAGTTCAAGAATAGTATTTTTTCTAAAAAGTTCGTAAAAAAGGTATTCATGGCGCGAAGAACCGAGAAAATTGACGTTTATTACCATTTTTTCCCAAAAATTGACATTTTTCATCAAAAAGTTGACATTTTTCAGTATTTTTGCGACCAAAAGTATGGGGGTCCCCACGGCTACCATATGGGCAGTTAAGGATTGAAAAATCCTGGGAGGGGGTCGCCCAAGGGCTAGCCAAATGGTCGATGGTTTCTGATAGAGAGTTCCCATATAGCGCTTCCCCCTATTACATGTACATGTCCATGATTTTAATCTCATGCAAATTTTTTAATAGATAATGTCAACGGCGGCTAAATTTTGCCCCTGTGTTGTCTACATTCCTTCAATCGACGTTTTGATGCGCGTTGCACCTCACAGCGCTTGGTATACGTTTACTTCGATAATAGAATCGTGGTCACATTCACTGCCAATTTTACTATTCGCCACTGCCAATGAATGTTATAGATCGTTGGACGACGAGGTAAACACGAAAATTTGTTTTTTTACCGTATAATTTTTTTCGTAATTTTTCAACATTAAACGTTATAGATTAAGAATATTTTCGACGAAGAGTCATCCGTTTTGATTATTCAACCAAATGCGAATTGTCGACGGAATTTTTTCGCGAATTTATTCAACGAACAAGCTCTGAAAGTTGAGGAAGTCAAACAAGGTTTGTTGTAGGATCTATAGTCTGTGTTTTAAATACATGTAAATAGCAGTGGAGAGCAAATATATTTCATGTTTTGACGATTTTTTGCCGGTTTACTATTTCACATAGCACTGCAAATTTGTAAGCATAATCAACCAAGATTCAACGATCTCATCAATAAAAAATTTTACACTAAAAAGCTTTGTCTAAACGATTTCGACGACTGTGACCATTGTAATTTTTTGATTTATGAGCATTTCATGGAAAATATTATTTTTTTTGGTTCATTGAAAAATTTTGACACAAGACTAATGAAGTCAATCGATTTTGTCTTTTAACTTACTTTAATATCAAAAAAATTTACAGAGGAACATTACGAACCGCTGCCCGAAGCACCACCCAGTCGTCCTAAACAATTGACCGAGAACGAGAAGAAAAAATTTCGCAAATTGGAACGTCGAACGTTACGCGAATTACGTATCTTTTTGCGCGAAATTTTAGGCCGTTTGATTCGCGATCGACGATTCGCATTTTTTGCCAAACCTGTCGATCCTGAACAAGTGATGATTCAAAATTTTTCTCTAAAGTTGAACGTCGTTTTTTTCGATTTTATGACAAAAATTTGTCTATTTTTAGGCTCCCGATTATACGCAAATCGTCGAAAATCCTATGTATTTTTCATTAATGATGAATAAAATTGATCAACACAAGTACGATAAAGTTCAACAATTTTTGGACGATATTGATTTGATCACTCGTAACGCGTTGGAGTATAATCCGGATAGGGAAGAAATGGGTAAGTATATACCACATGCACGTGGTCATGATTTTTTATCGTGTATAGTGAGGCCATTGACCTTTTAGTAATTTTTTCCGATGTCAGTTCGGTCGATTCGATTATCAAAAAGTATTGTCAAAAATTTATGTATGTAAATAAGTAAAGCTTGGTGGTCAAAAACGATCATGCAGTGGGGGTGCCTTGCCTAAGAAGCGTCCTCAATAATCGCCGACCATGTGATCATACATTTAATTGGGGGATGGGATTGCTATAGAGCCCCCAGAAATCGTCGACCACATGGCTTGCTATTGGGCGACCCTCCAGGATTTTCCAATCCTATGGCTATCCACAGGCCATGGCCATGGCCCCTCCGAAATGTTTCAAGTGTTGAAAAAAGCAAAGGTTTTGATTTGATTTGATTTTTTTTTTATTTCAGAGAAAGTCAAGTCAGAAAAGCCAATTTTACAGTGAGTTAAGTGAAAAAATGTGTGGCCTCCCCCCCCCCCCCCCCGAAAAAAATTCCTGGCTACAGGCTTAGCTATGTATATGGTAGTTGTAGGAACCCTCATACTTTCGGTCGGAAAAATACCGGAAAATGTCAATTTTTTGATAAAAAATGTCAATTCTCGAAAAAAAAGTTCAAAAACGTCAACTTTCTCGACTCTTCGTGTCATAAATACATTTTCAGCGTTCTTAGACAAAAATTACTATTTTTCGAACAGTTTTTCGGAATTTTTTGTCGAAAAAATCTAATTTTTTTTAGATACCCTTCCCCCTAAAATTTTGGGGGAATCACTGGCCCCTTGCCCAAAAAAGTCGCCCTACACTCCCCAGACCTCGGGGCCCGGTTACTTGTATGCATATGATGATCCCTTAAATTTACCATCACATTTGTAAAATAGGCCAGCTCAATCCTCTTCGTTGGAAAAAATGACAAATGTCAATTTTTCGTAGAATAAGTTATTTTAGAACCAAAAAAAGGTAAAAAAATTCGAACCTATGTCGGCTCTTCGTGCCATGGATACATATTTTGATGGTTTTTCATATATGAATTATACTACTCTTAAACCATTTTTGGACTTTTTAGACGAAAAAAGTTAAATGTTTTGCCGTTCAATGACCCTCTAGCTGAAATTTTGAAAATCAACGCATAAAAAAGTTTCCTGATTCTCTCCCACGAACCTCGGAACTCTGTTATAGTACGTATGGCCTCTAATTAGCAAACGTACCTGACGAAAATTGGCCAATAGCTAAATTTACATAACCGACAATTTGCGTTTAGTTAACCTTAGTGAAAAAATACCGCCTACTAAAAATATTAGCCGACAAAAAATGACCCATAGTAAGCCTCATGGCCGTGCGCAAGGGGGGGGCGGCCGCCCCCCCCCCCATCATTGAGGCAGTAACTCTAAACCGAAAACATGCGTTTTGGTGGACTTTAAAAGGTCAAAATCTCAAAATTTTCCGGCGCTTGGCGCCGGTCATGGGTATAATTATAACTATATTCTATCAGGCGCGGCCGTTAGCATATCTACTTCGACTTACTAATTAATGATCAACAGTTTCTATCAATCAAGTTAGCTCGTTTCATTTGCCAATCGTTTACAGTCAATTATGTCGCCGAAAATAGAGATTTTTCATCAAGTCTCTCAATTTTTTCTCTCGATGATTGGAATTTTTTTAACGTTTGCAATCTGAACTTTTGCGTTTATTGAAGGTGGAAATTGAAAACATTACTCTAGAACGCGATTTCAAAACATTTGTTCACGAATTATCTGATGGAGAGATTTATTTTTCAGCGTTTTAGAATACAAAAACCCGAAAATTTTTCCGGCGCTACGCGCCGGAATGGGAGGCAAATTACGCTTCACCAGTCTGATTTTTATTTATTTCCCAACGTTATGAAGGTTAATTTTCCAGCGTTTTAGAAAGTGAAAATCAAAAAATTTTTCCGGCGCTCGGCGCCGGACCATTCTATAGAACACCAATATATTCTTCATGAGCTCATTTTGACTAACATAACCAGAATTTTCTCAATTTTTTCCTCATTTTTGCAGGTTTCTGACTACAAATACAACAAAATGCTTGTGTATGCTCCTAAAATGCATAAAAAAGGATCCGTAGCCACATTATAAGCGTTTTTTAAAATGTGGAAAATTTTTGGAAAATGAGGAAAAAAATTTTGGGTCCGGTTCTCATGTGGAAAAAATCTTAGAGGAAAAAAAACGGTGATGCACACAGTATATCCGCGTAAGATCAACATTTTCTGGGGCTATTCAGTGAAAAAATCTAGTCCGCCCCCCCCCCCCCATGAAAAAATCCTGCGCACGGCCCTGGTAAGCCTCAAGTAAATTTTTTTAAATTTAAATTTTTTTTAATAAATTTAATTTTTTTTTTATTTTAAAATTTTTTTTTAATATCGTTTTCTGTAGTTTCTATTTTTGTCAGGAAAAGTAATCAGACATCGCGCTTGCTCGTTACGAGACGTCGCTTACGCTTTAATCGAAGAAGAATACGATTCAGAATTCGAACAACAATGCGAAGAAATAGACAAATTTCGGCAAGAAAGAGGTATTTATTTTTTAGTGTAGAAAAATTCGTCTACTGTACATTTAAATTCAACTTTAGAGCTTGGAGAAAGCGCCGATTTACCGCCGGCTTTTGTTTATGTTGCGCCCATAAATATTCAAAATGCAACGAATTCTAATGGAACTTCTGCCACCAATTCTAATGAGCGGTAAAAAGTTTTATAGCGTTTTCAAAATCATGCGAATCCTTTATTGTTGAAAATTTCAAAATCCTGGATTTTATATGCCCTATTTTGGAATAATTTAAAAAAAAATTTTTACCTCAGCTGTGAATGCTTATATTCCGTAGTCCAGAATGTCTATCACTTTGATTCTTGAAGACCACGCTGAAAATTTATACGAAAATATTTCTCGATTTTCGAACATTTTGATGCAAATCTTCTGAATTTTCACATTTCGACTCGCTAGGGAACGTTTCCAAGTGTAAATAATGAAATGAATGATGTCACACAGAGTAGCATGTGGAAAAATATAACGGACCCGGACTCGGAATGAGACCCGAAATAACCCGACTATTTCGCTTCCCGATATTCTCAGAATTTTGGACCTGGAACCAGACCCGATATTCTTAAAATTTTGGACCCGGTGGACCCGATATGCTTAAAATTTTGGACCCCGATACATCTCTACAACTTTCTATTGTTTTGGGGTCCTCAAGGCTGGTGTAGGTAAATGTGGACGCCATTTTGTACAAAAATTAGGCACCAATTGATGAATTTTTAGGAATGCCTGTGTGTTCCGTTTTATGCAAATTTCTGTGTAAAGAAAGCCCGCGTGGAAAAACCTGTCGGTCTTACATTACCACTGCTGCCGTGAGCTGTCGGACTCACTATAGCATGTGCGATTTCGGAATTTACACTTGGAAACGTTCTTTCTTCAGTTCTCATATTAAACTATATCAGATTGTGTAAACTTGTTCTTATTTTCAGCAGAAGCGTCGAAAACGGCGCAAATTTAGTCAATAAAAAAGATCCGGATCGGGCAGCGGCGATTGTCAAGAAATATAAAGCCACCAGACGCCTGAATTTACAAAAAGCATCCAACGTCGACCTTAGCGGTTTGAATAGCAGCCGTTCGGATATTAGCGCTTCGAATTTGGAAAAAGAAACATTTTTCGACAGCGACATCGATCATCATCAAGTAGAATCTAACGTCAAAAATGTACAAAATGTTAGCATTTAAACTTCTAATTCTAAAATGGTACACGGTTAGGATGATCTGGAATTTTTTTACAGCAAAAATTCTTTGAAAATTTGAAAAATTGTTCAAAACATTGAATTTGATGCAGATTGCATTTTTTAGTCAACAAAAACGTTGATATTTCATTTAATCATCTTATAGAAGGTTGCCGAACGGAATAGCATTACCCCGAAACCGTCGGTCGCTTTCGATCGCTACAAGTTCAATCGTTTAATAGACACGGCCGTTAGTTTGACCAACGATTGGCCTATTCGTCGTATAGAAAAATTGTACACGAAAATCGTCCGATCGATCGAGCGTCACGCCGCTTCTTCGGATAAAAATTCATTGATCGAAGTAAAAATTTTTTTGATCAAAAATTGTTCATGCTCCGAAAATGTCCTCATTTTTGCCTTTTTTTTAGGAATTGGAAAGCGTTTTACGGTCGCTATAACCAAAAATGTTAAAATTGATCGTGGAATTTTATTGTTTTTTTCATTTCTTTGTGATTATGGCTCGTCGAGTTTTTTTTCATTTTTGTCTATATAAGTGCTAGGCACAATTTCCGACTAATAAAGTTGATTTGTAAAGTATTTGATTAATTGTTTCGAAGTTTGACACATCTTGATTTTGAAATTTTGTTACGCGATTAGTCGTGTCAAGACAGATCTCTGAAGGGCCATTTATACTGGCGTATCCCCTATACAGCGAAACTCAAAACAGCGAAGTCTCAAAAGAGCAAATCTGGCGAATGGTAAAAAGTTTCATGCATTGCGTGCACATCATTTTTATAATAAATATGCAAATCAGGTATATTACAATCGTTTTTGCTAGTTGAGATAGCCTGTTTTTAGTTCCATTTGACCATCTAAGTTTTACATGCTTTTGTGCAGCAATTGCGGTAGGTATGCAACGGATCATTTCAGAATTACTAAAAAATATCTGTCAGAAAAACATTTTTGCTGAACGTTTGAAAGAAAACAAAAAATTATCATAAGGATTTCCGATGTTTTATATGGAGCTTAATTGTAAAAAAATTAATGAAATAAAATGATAATAATTAAGCAGTAAAGGCAGAACAAAAAACAAATAAAGAAATCTGAGCCAGCAAAAATTTTCTCACTTTTTGGCCATATGGCATTTTTGGTATACATATTAAAGAGAAAAAGTCAATAAGCGAAAAAAGAAACAGGAAACATGCATGTAGATATGTTAATAATAAGCAAAACAGAATATGTCGCGAAAACACGTGCTATAGAGCCACAATGTCAGAAATCTGGTGATTCGTGCCAAAATGTGTGACAACCAGCATTCACCAGATCGAAATGGAGGACCAAATAGGTCTATTAGATCAAAATGTCTACCCGTCCCCAATCAACATTTTCCCATTCTAAAGATAACTTTTTTGAAAATTCGCAATTTTGAGAATCTGTTCTAAGATTTCGCTGTTTTGAGAATCGCTGTGTTGAGACTCCGATTGAGAATCACTGTTTTGAGACTTCGCTGTTTTGAAAATTGCTGTGTTGGGACTTCGCTGTATTGAGAATCACTGTTTTGAGACATCGCTGTTTTGAGAATCACTGTATTGAGTCTCGCTATTTTGAGTTTCGCTGTTGTATGCTTCACTGAATAGGAGTGCAATTTTGCGGAAAGGGGTCCGACGGAACGGAACGGATACTTCCGTTCTCTTCGGTTACGTTCCGTCGAAAAAGGCAAGTGTAAATGCTTTTGAGAAATTCGACTTTCTTGCTGTTCCATTGACAGGATAACTTGAAAATTGATAATATCTGAAAATGAAATATTTTCAGTACACGCTGAGTATCGTGACAGCATTCATTCCGCACAAAAGTTAAAATTTGAATAGCTAGGGTACCCTGAAGTTAAGAATTTACATTTTTTTGATATTTTTCAGTGTATATCATAACTAAGAAAAGACATTACTCTGTAGCCAAATGTTCGTTACATTCGGACGACCATGCTCCACAAAGTTGCAGATATTAAAAAAAATCTCTTATCTCTTACTTTACACTTCTTTTATTCTATTTTAACGTGTCAAAATGAATCGAAAAAGTCCTTGGGACCTTTTTTGGGCACCACTCCGCAGGATGCCGCAAAATTTTTTTTCATTTCTGTAGCCACTAGCGTCCAGTAAAAATTTTAATACGATTTGTGAGCAACTGCAGGTGTTTGCACATTCTGAAAGTTAGTACCAAAATGCTGATTAATCCCACTAAATATACCATTAACGACATGTAGAAAAATCGAATACGTTCAGATTTAGATGAATGAAAAGATAATGTGAGTCGAATCAATGGTCAAATTTCATCGATCTGTTTACAATAGTTGCGCAACAGGGTGTCTCAAAACAAATGTAACAAAATTTCCTCTCTTCAGGAATTTGATTAAATAAAATCGAAGCTGCGAGTTTAATGTTCTACAAAGTAAATGTGTCGGCTGTCCGACTGCGGCCTTGAGAAAGCGGTCTACAGTTGGATGCATCCTGTTTGACTTCATGAGATGTTAGCCAGACGAAAATAAATCAAATGCTAGAAGATTGAAGTGCATTTCCAATAAAGCTAAAGGCATCCGAGTAACTCTTGGCGTTTTCCTGTAAATGGATTTGAAACAATAACTCATTTCTGAATGGAATTTTTCGAAATTTCGGATAAAGCACTTTGTTCAGCAACCATCGGACCTTGATCAATGAGAATTTATGAGGACACATCCAGCCACATTTTTTTCTAAATGTATTAGGTAAAGAAGCATCCTGCATTTCCGAAACGTTATTGGTTGGGCATTTATCCAGATTCAAAAACATCCGAATGACAGCGCAGTGCCAAAACGGTGCCGGATGATAGTGACGCTACTTACACTGCTACTTTAACAATATATGAACTACAGAAAGATCAAATTCCGGGACATCATAGGTGTATGTGCTGAGGAGTGCCTTTAGACAAGATTTTTCTATATTATTGCTTCTCATTTTCGACAATTTGAACTTTTTTTGCACAGTGTAAAATTTTCATTTGTGAGACAATTAGTATATAAAACTGTGCAGTGACTTCTGGATGATTTCCTTGAGTATGCCTTCTTCAGAGCTGTGCAGTTCCCCAAATGGTACAACAATCTTGATGAAAATTTTACCAATGCATTGCATGAGTGTTAAAATAATAAAAAATTATGTGGCATCCGATGTGGAGGTGCTCGGGTGTGAACATAAACAAAATTTTTGCAACTTTTATAGCTCATTTTCGACACTTTAAATTCTGTTAAAAGGTGTAATATGCAATAATTTACAGGGAATATTACACTAAAATATATCCAAAACATCTCTTAACGAATATTTATTCATCGAATAAGACCATTCCAATGCCAAAATATCGTAAGACCACTGAAAAATACCAAGAAATCATCAATTTGAAAATATTGGCATTGTGAATTTAAATTCTTAAGCAAAACCAATGATAGCATGAAACTCAGCGCATGAGTAAGCAATACGACAAGGGCCACTTGAAAAAATTTTTACACTTGAAAAAATTTATTGAAAATCGTTACGTTCGAAGATGATGTACAACATTTTCTCAAGATACATGGCAAAAATTTGAAGATGCATCGCAAAAATATCAAGATGCAAGAGTTTTTGAGTTCCTGAGCAGGTAGTCCCTGGGCAGTTAGGAAGGGTCTTAGAACAGTCCATAACTTTGATTATTTTCCAAAATTACTGCATTTTGGGTGGAAAACAAGCATTTTCACATTTTTCTAAAAAATCTCGAAAAATAAAAACTTTTATGAAAAACCAATATGTCTATCGGATTTCCCGTGCAAAATAACCTCGCCCCTACTGCCATTCCCCGTAAAAACCAAGGGCGCCCTCCGCCAGCAAGCCGTGACCTCCCACTTCGAAGGGTCCCCCCCCGTATATATTAACATAGGCGTCGGAGCAACGCCTTTGATTGGCTAGTTTCAAAAATTATTATTCTCTGATGTGCCTCCCATCTTGATTTTTTTCAATATTATCTTGAAAAAATTTTGTGCATCATGGTCGAAGGCAATGATTTTTTCATGTGGTAACAAATTTTTTAAAGTTGTAAAGATTTTTTTGAAGTGGCCCTTCTCGTATTCCGTACACAAAACTACCGAAAATATCTCATTTTGAAATGATTAATTTTCAATTTTTCATAGGAAAGTTCGAACCTCTCGAAATCGTGTCTTAAAATGTACTTAAGTTCGGCCGGGATAACCAGTGACTACAGTAAACTTTTTTGTATCAGTTGTCATATGCACCAAGATCATAAAGTTGATCGGATAGCTGCATCGCCTTTCAAGATTTTGCCTCAAAAGAATACTGAAACTTTGAGTTTGGTTCCCGACCGCAAATGACACAAACTTTCACTCAAGAAAAACCATAGACACAAAGTTGAAACTATCTCATTCCTGGTAATGGGTGATCTGAATCAAAGTCGGATTATTGTAATTCAAAAGCTTTAATCTGAGTCGAGATGAAGATTGGATCCTTGAGATAGCACAATATTCGACCCAATGCGGGTGGAAATTTTGAATTTTTTTCCTGACGAAAACAACAAAATTTACTGTAACTTGAGCATTAAACTTTCAAACATGAAATTCCTATAACTTTCCGAGCAAAGTATTCAAACGTCGGATTAAACAGTATGCAATTCCAATTTGCGTTTACTGTAGTATGCGTCATTTTACAAATACTGTAGTATCTTCGATTCTTCTCTTCTTCCCGCACGAGCCAAAGAGGCATATCACAATATAGTAAAAACACTGAACGACTGTCATGATCGAAATTCCCGTCCAAAGTCCTACAAAAAAGTAGTCAGTTACTGTAGGAAATCAAAATTTCCCCCCTACCTAATTGACCGCCAATATTTCCGATAAAAACGAATAACGGATTCGATTCGCCCGTTTCGCTGACGGAAATTTCCTTATCGGAAAAATAAATGTCCGCTTTTATAAAACTGGCGAACATTTGATCCATAATTGTAACGTTTTCTGTATTTCTCGATGAATCGCCTTTTCTGTACAAATCGATCATCAAGTTTCTTTGTCGATCGGATATCAATTTGGTCGAAGTTACTGTAGCTCTGACAGTAAAAAATTCCGTGCACGGTTTTTGACATATCATATAGCAAGAGTCGTTTTGTAGGCGATCGCTAACGTACGGACTGGAAATAGATAGTTTCAGTTGGTATTGTTCAATCGTTACAGTAGTTTCCCATTCTACAGTAATCTGACCAAGCATGCAATGAGTTCTAAAGATCGAAAGTTTTTTCCAGTTCACTCTACCGTATGTTGATAGCTATAGTAAATTAGTGGTGTTTTAATCAATGCTAAAATTGATAAGTTGATTTTTGAAAACAATACTAGTTGTGCGGGCCCGTACAGGGGGTACACAAAAGATACTTCTGTACAAAACATATACATCAAACTTTGCCAATTTAACTACATGGAGCGATACAGGGGGTTTAGAAAGTATAGCCGATGATCCCAATTCGTATAACGTGTGGGGTGACACACACGGTGTAGCAAGTATGGTCAATGACGTGATACGATCCGAATTTTGGTAAGCATGTGGGGCGATACCGGGGCGGGGTGTAGAAAGTACACTCGAAACGTCAATGAGTAAAATTCAACCTCAATATTCGCCTGACTGACTTGGACATTTGAAATTGATGACACAATGCATTTTCAAAAAACGCCAGAGGGTCATAGAATCTAACGATCTAATGGTTTTACTCATTTTTTTTACAAAATTTTCACAATAAATTTTGTTTGGGACACATTTTTTAAGTATTCAGGATACGTTTTTCAATGATTCCCTATGCTTAAGCATTTTTTGTTACACGTTTTTCACCGTTTCAGGACACAATTTTCCGTGTGTTTTTAAAAAAATCGTGTCCTGAAACAGTGAAGAACGTGTCCCAAAAATAATGCTTAAGCATAGAGAATCATCAAAAAACATGTCCCGAATACTTAAAAAATGTGTCCCGAACAAAATTTTTGGTGAAAATTTTGTAAAAAATGAGTAAAACCGTTAGATCATTAGATTCTATGACCCTCGGGCGTTTTAAAAAAATTTTTTAGAAGACATTGCGTCATCAATTTCAACGTCCGAGTCGGCTGTGTGTGGCAAATACTGAGGTAGAATTTTACCCATTGAAGCTTCAGGCGTACACATGGAAGTCGAATTTTACATATTGAGGCTTCGGGCACACTTTCCACACCCCCCTGTATCGCACCATACAGTTAAGGTGGCAAACTTCGATGTATATGTTTTGTACAGGGGTATCTTTTGTGTACCCCTGTATGGGCCCGTATGACTACTAACAATAACTTTTCTATAAAGAAAGTTTACTGTAGTGGATGCTGACAACGATGATTCATTCTGTAATGTTTGGTGAATGATCAACAAATCTTGAATTCTGAGATAGAACAGTTTCTCTTTACAGAGCTTATTGTAATGGAGTATGGCAGCTAATGTAAATTACTTTTTGTTTTGCTGAATTTGAGTATCTAGTCTGCAAACCCCGATATCTTAAAACCTAGATCCTTTTTTATAGGGGCACATTGGAATGGACTGTGATATTACGGTAAACGGTTTTTGTAAAATTTTTGAGAAAGTGATTAGCAAGCCCACGTTGAACATAATATTAGTTCAACCAGCGATCATCGCAGGCCACGACTTATGAAAAATACGATTCATTTTCAGAGAGTTTACCGTATAGAAAATAGCAGTTTATGATTTTTGAGGAAAAACTTGTACTTACTCCATGACACATTTACGAAGTTCGGTCAAACGGCATAATCTGTATGGATAATTAGTGTTGACGGCTAACGAGCAGTTGCATAACAATATCAAAAGTTGGAAGTAACAGTCGTAAACGCAGTTTGTTGGCGTATAAGTATCTAAAATTTTACCATTTGTTCTGTAAGTTGTAACAGCAACATATTAATAAGAATTTGGGATGTACAAAATTTTAAGATCACCATCATACATCATACCGTTCATAACTTTCAATTCTGGCTTTGAGTTACAAAATGGCTTCCTCAGCCGCGGATTGGGTATTTGTATTGCATGTTTGGTCGTTGACAAAGAAATGCTCACGGAAGTCCCTATGAAAGTAAAAACTACAGAAGTCGATGACGAACTATACTATAGTCTGTTTTTTATAAAATGTTTCCAAATCGAAAAGTGACACAAATCAGTACTGTCGTCATAATAGTTTGAATAGTGCCCTTACTGTAAAATTTTTCACTTGAAAAATTGCTCAAGGTTGAGTCACTATGCCAAAAAATTTCCACCCCTATATGATGTATTGTTTATCTGCAAATCATGAAAATCTGAAATAATACTTGCTTTCCACTTTCAGTATTTAGAAGCATTTCAAGAAAAACAGACTATAATTCGTTTTATGTTTTTTCAAAAGGAAGTATTATTCTATATTCTTATGATTTCCTGTCAAACTTTTGTATGATTGGGACTCTGTTCAGGCTCTACTGACTGTTGAATGAAACAAAATTCTACAATAAAAACTTTGAATAAACGATCTTTTACAACAGCTGATTTTTTGCCATTTTTCGAACTAGGAACATTTAATTAAAAATGCATTACCCTGTAGGTGTCCATAAACTCACATAACTTAGTCAAACAACAATCTAAAAATGATCTGTAACTTGCTCCAGAAGACCAGATTATGTATGTTTTTACTAATTGTCAATTGGTTATATGGAGAATTGAATCAAAAAGTTATTATTCAGGATTGACATGAGCTCTGAGGTTTAGGAGGAAAAGAGTAACTGTGAAGTATTCTAGCTCAGTTACTTGGGTAACCTTTTCCCTTATTTGGAAAAATGAGACCAGTAAACTGCATAACTCACTCAGCATAATGGTTTACTGTAAATTACCACAGGATTTCACGTAGTACGTAGTTAACAGTTCAACGATTCCAAAAGTTATATCTCGAATTAGCATGAGAGTGGAGCAGTTACTGTAGCTTTCATATTCCATTGCGCAAGAATTTTTGACGCCAGCGTGTTTACTGTAACTGTATAAATCATTATGCTATGAATTGAATCTTCCTCATGAATACAGTAATTGTACATTGTGCAGGAAAAAATACGAATTTTTCCAATGGTAATTCAGATCACATTTTTTTCTATACCTGGAGCTACAATAACCGGTTCGGGTATGTACGGTTCGTCTACGTATGTGAAACTCAAAACCATGCCTTCTTCCAGATAGTTGTTGTATATAATGTTCATGTATTCGTCCAACCTCGGGTTCATTATTAATTGCAAAGCGTTGCCGGCTCCTGATGCCGGAAAGCAAAACGGAAAAATTCTAGAATTTATGCAAATTAGCTGTCGGACAACTTTTGTTTGACCCGTAACATACATTCATATACAAAAGTGGAAAATATGACTTCTTCAACAAATGCAACCAGCCAATTTTCCATGAAAATCACGTCATTTATTGTATTAGATTCGCAAGGCTTTGGGACTTGTGCTGTAGTCCTGATGGGTAAAATTTGCTTTGAACTGCTTCCCAGAAAGTTCATATTTTTTGCGTTCCAGACGGCTCGATTAGTGCTGCTATGCATGAGGTCACGACCTAGGTACAGATTTAGGCAACGTTTTGATGAATTGTGAACCTTTCAAAAATTGTTTCAAAGACTTTCGGACTGCGAATGCTGATGAAAAGACTCAAAAATGACACACTAAAATCAACGGAGGTGTGATTGGATACAATTTTTTACAGTAATTTCACGCGTTTTCGCTCCCAAAACAAAGCAAACTATGCAACTTTCTGATCAATTTACTAATTATGCCATGATTTCCTACATGTTTATCGTGCATATTGGAGAATCAACAATGTGGATCGAAACTTATACATTTTGAAATGATATGCAGCGATTATATGAAAGTAAGTTTAATAATACGAAAAAATTGGTAAGCTTATTACTGCTGTAATCAATGGAATTAATTTTTTCGTCAGTGAGAAGCAAGCAAAATTTCGTTTAATAACCTGGTGATGTAGTCAAAATTTCTCGAGTAGCACTCAGGAATCGACGCGATCTACCCAAATTGATTTCAATATTTTTGGCTTTTCCCATTCTCGTGAAGAAATTCAGCATTTTTCTACAGTATACAGTTTCCCACAAAGTAAAAATTGTGTATTAAATTGAAGTACTTTCTTGGCTATTAGGGGTCTTTTAAGCCCTTTCAGTATGTTACGGGAAAACTGATTACCGGGAAGAGTTTGTTTGAAATTTGGATTAATTTTCCAGCATTTGCCATACAACGTGAATTGCTCCTGCAAATCTTGCAAATCGATCTTTTCCATACCGGCCGAAACTTTGAAAAAAGTTTCATCTACAGTATGACCGTGGACGCGGAAAAATTCGAAAATGTTTCGAAAACCACCACTGGCGAGGTACCGGTCGTAGGCTTGTTCTTCCAGTTTCGACCAATTGGTTTTTGTGTCGTTTTTATCGAAATAGCCCGCAGGTAAATCGTAACCGGCTACTGTAGGCATCAATTGAAAAATGTACGACAATAATTCGGGCGTCATGTTGTGCTTTTCGATGTGGCTTTGTTTGATGCGGTTGTAGTTGCATACTATGAAATTTGACTGATATTTTCATTTAACTGGCAATTTTTTACATTTGCAATACGGAAAAAGTAAAAAAATGAAAGAAAAATAAGAGAAAAAGGTATAAGAAAAGGAATAGAAAATGAAAAGAAAAAAGTCAAAGAAAGGAAAATAAAGAGAGGTGGAAGAAGAACAAAAAAGTATAGGGAAAGTAAAGAAAACCAAGAAGAGTAAAGGATAAGAAAAAGTAATACAAAAAGAGTAGGAAAAAGAGAATGTGGAAAAACAAAAAAGAATAACAAATAAAAGAGAAAGATGAAAGTAAGGAAAAAACAAAAGAAATATGAAAAAAAGAAGTAGAAAAAAGCGAAAGAAGAAAAATCAAAAAAGAAGAAGAAACAGGAAGGAGGAAAAAACTAAAAACTAAAAATTGAAAAACTAAAAAAAAGAAAAAGTGAACGTAAACGAAGAAAAATAAAAAGATAATTCAAGAAATTATACTTTTATAATGACGTAATTTTATTGAGGGTGAAACAGCCTGTCGAGTATTCAAGAAATCAACACTTTGTTGTAAGCATCCATTCAGTAGAACGCCTTCCTGAGGTGACGATAAACAGTGCCATTAATTTACAGTATAAACAATACCTTTCAGCACTTGACTGTTGTGAATTTTTAAGTGAAGAAATTTACAATAAATATGCAGCCTGTTCGAATTCAGTACGAAAAATTCTATTTTAAGAAAAGGAAAGTAGAACAGAAATTAGCACGATGTAATTCTGTCGATAACTGTAGCTTCCAGGGTGGCTCCAATGTTGGGATAGCCGGTCATATATCACGTGACCAACATAACTTTAGAGTTCAGTGCGATGGTGTAGCAAACAACAGCAGAAATAAGTAGGTGATTTTTGCAGAATTATAACTTTTATTCACAGTTGACCATAGTAAATTTGTTCAGTCAGAAAGCAGGACTGCTCAGCGGCTCTACTATAACCTAGCCGGCCAGCGTGAGCAAGTGGACCCGTAGTGTGAAACGACTGTTGGGGATGTACTCACAGTAGCAGTCATCCCACATCTATGCAAAATCGGTGAATTGGGCGGAGCCACAATTCGGAGGAGAAAATATAAAGTTATACTTTTCTAGGTCGCGTCGCGTATTTAATATTATTATTTACCATTATTCTCGTGCATTTAGCGGAGGAGAAGGCCTATTACTGGGGCCAAATACCAGGGTAGGACCCAGCCCTTCCTAGACCTTATCGTAGTGATTTCTTTGTGTTTTTGTCTTAGCCTCTAGGAAGCATCTGGGGCAACCCTGTTAGTTATTCCAGTTACTGATTACTGAGTGAAGGTTATGTTTAGTTCTGCTAGAGAACTGTTGCACTGTGTTTGGCTGATTACTTATAAGAAGCTCTTTTGAGTGATCTGCGGTAATTGGTTGGATACAAGCCAATGAATCTTGTTAGTTATATTGCTGACGTCTTCTGACCTAAGCAGAGTCCTGAACATAACATGACAGTCAGCCTTAAGAATTGTTGTGGACAGAGGCAATGCAATAACACAAAGCAACCTAACACCATAGCCATATCACCACTAGCCAGTTTTCAATGTGACCACTGCAATTAGGGCTGAACAAAAATGACCATCTCATTTTGAACCCAGAGACTAGCATCATTCCTGCTGGTGGAATGCATTATTACTGGAGACCGGATTTCTAGGTGCTGCACCTAAATTTTTTTTGAATCGAAGATGCTCAAGAAGCATAAAAATGAAAAGTGTTTCTGGCACTCGTGTTCGCATGTTGATTCCGCCTTTTGCACCTTTTTTGGTTCTCAGACCCGGTTGCACCTAATTTAGAATTTTTTAAAATTTGCTCCTAAAATTGTCATTTCGCCCAAACCTTCTAAAATAAGCAGGTTTTATCATTTACGGATCTTATATAAGTGTAGCTAGATTGACTTTAATTAAGAAGCTCATGAACTGAAAAAAAGAAGAACAATGGCAAAAATGACCATCACAGATGCAGGGCAGTGGTTCAACGGATCCACAGGACAAAATTTTACTTCAAGCTTAGATCGAAATCCTGATGTGGGATTGTTTGCTGCTGAAAAAAAACGTGAAGATCTTGTATGCACTTTGGTACCTGTTGACGTAGAGCGCTCTTTTTGGCTGTACAAAAGTTATTTTGTCTGACCCTAAACAAAATTTAATGCTCGATGTTGAGTGCTAATGTTGAGTATCTGAATAAGTTTATATTTGAATAAGCATGCTATTTTACCTCTATGTTGATTGTAATAAATTTAGCTCTGGAAGCTCATGTTAAATGAAGAGATTTTTTGACCCTAATATTGCGCTTGTTTTGGAAATTTTTGCACTTTTTTCAGCACCGAACCTGCCTTTTTTTGTAGGTGAAAATTTGGTCTCTAATTGTTACTCTGATCAGAATGTAGAATCTTTTGGTAACCTGCTCCATCACGCCATTAGAAATCTATAAAGTTCGTCCTATTTCAAAACCTTCATTTACGAAAATTTATGCACTATGAATTTGGCCTGACCTTTATCCAATAACTCATTCATCATGTAAACTAATAAATGAATCAATGTACTAGAACTTTACTGATGACCTGCTCCATTTTACACCACGGCTACAATAGCTCTGACCAATCAAATTTCAGTGCACGTGACATGCTGATTTTAGGCTTGCGTTTCAGATACCAACATTCGCCAGAAAAGCGGACTACATCATCCCCACTCTGCCCTTTATTCAAAAAAGTTCTGCAGATTCCATGTCGACCATCCGCTTCCGCATTGGCCTTTCAGGCAAAATCCGTCTCCTTCGGACCCGAAAAAGCAGACTGACTATAAACACACAATTTTCCACCAAACAACAACTTATTAATTTATGCAAAATATAGAGCAGGATAAGGTACTACAAACTTCTTTGCATAGAATTACCTAGATGCAGAAAAATAAATAAAAATGTGGATTAACAGGGAACGGAAAAAAGCCAGAAACTACCACCTCAAGCCACAGCAAGATGGACAATGTCAAAAAATTTTGACCTGATGTTGTGATGGAAAACTTGCTCCTGCGACATTTCAAGAAACGGACTGAAGATGAGCAAGAAAGAACTCGCCTGAAGCACTTGGATCTACATTTGATCACAACTAACGACTGGTGCAACAATGCAATATTAGTATAGGCTGGCATCCTCAGAGCAATGTAATAATGTGCCCTACGCTAAAGCATTGGCATTCATGAAACAAGACGTTCATGAACATTTTATTCAGACATAGTAGACATGGAAAAGATTATAATTGGCTCTGCTCGTTTAGGTCAATTGAACCAGCAAATCTGGGTATGGAGTAGAAATATGGGCTAATACCACGACGAATCTCAGCCATCAAAGAGCCGAAAAACACACTGACCAAACACACGTAAATTTTCCACCAAACATCAACTTCTTAATCTATGCAAAATATAGAAAAGAAAATGACGACGAGGACGAAAATGAGAATATAGAACAGAACGGAGCTGAAACTATCACCTCATGCTGGATAGAGAGTTTATAGAAGTTCTGACCTCGTATTGAATGGGCAACTTGCCTATCTTTGCTGAATTGGTTGAAGTAATAAAAGTGGAAAGCAGGTACTATTTCATATTTTTAAGATTTCCTTTCGAACCATGAGCAACATGGCACCGAAAATTTGTTAATATACCAAACTAACTACCAAATTTTCAGGAAAAATATTTTACAGTAAAATTGTAAGTGTAAACGATTGTGCCAACTGTACTTTTTCTGTTATTTATCAACTTACAAAGACACCTTACAAAAAAGAGACTATAGACACTTGAACTGCACATACGACAAAATATTATGTTTTAACCTGTAACATTAGGAAAATCTATGCCGTCCTTTTGTAATTGATTCGATATGGTCACTTGGAACGGTTCGGAGCCCACGAAACTAGCCACCGACATGGACACTTGCCAACCGGTCAAACACAAACCAACGGTTAATATGACGATCCAAAAAATTTTGCCCAATAAACTGCGGGCTAAATAACAATCGATGACGCCCATACAAGTGGACACTTCGCACCATTGGTCGAAAATTTGTTTGGGCTTCTCTTCTGCGTCACCACTTCGATCCCCATTATGCATTGGCATGTTGGTGATGTTCAGGTAGCTAAAAATTTCCGCCACTACAGTAAACTCAAATATATATCGGCTTTGTATCGCTATGGGAAACCCCGTTGACACGTGATGGTAGTTTTCATAGCGATGACATTTTTTTCGTCGCAGCTTATTCAATGGCAATTCGCCCGTTGGGGGATCGTACAAAAATCGTTCAAATTAGTCGGCAAAAGACTAAAAAATTAGGCCTAGAATAGGAAAATTGCATTACGGAAAACTTATTGATCATACGGCGAAAAAGTTGTTTTGTAACAGCGGTGTTTCCGTAAGATTTGCGTCATTCTTCTTAATGGACGGCAGTACAACAGCATTTCTGTTCTGCCGATAAACAAACTAAATTTCTTACGTTGCAGACTTCAAAAATTTTAGAAAAAATCACGGGACATGGCAGAGTAACTGTTTTGAAAATGTTACAGAATTAAAGTATATGCTAAAGGTCTAATGCAGGAGTTTTAATCAATTCTCTAATAGTAATGTATAGCAAAAGTACAATAAAGGAAAAATGAGGCAGACATTCATGTGGTCTAAAATAAATGACCTCCTAAAAAGTCCGTCAACCATATCACTAGTTCGAGTATTCTTAATTTGTTCATCTGACCTTTAAAATAATAGATGCACTCATACATGTAACGGCGACACGAGGTCTGGGGTGGGGGGGGGGGGGTGTCCGGACGACTTTCTCGGGGCGGGGGTCACTAATTCCCCAAAATTTAGGGGGAGGGGTCCCTGAAGAAAAAAAAATCGATTTTTTTTACCAAAAAATTCGGAAAAACGGTTCGAAAATCAGTAATTTCTGTCTAAAAAATTGTAAAAAATGTATCCATGGCGCGAAGCGCAGAAAAAATTGACGTTTTTGACCATTTTTTGTTCATAAATTGGTATTTTTCAGTATTTTTCCGACCAAAAGTATGGGGCTCTCCATGACTACCATATGGCAGGATTGGAAAATCCTGGGGGTGGGATCGCCCAATAGCTAGCCATATGGCGGACAATTTCTGGGAGCGGTGGTTTCCTATAGCACTTCCCCCCAATTACACGTACGGATGTACTGACCTTATGAAAAAACGTTCAACACCGAAAAATGAGTAAAGCTGATTACTGTAATGGATCAAAAAAATTTCTCATTAATGAGCGGTAAACAGAACAAATGTAAATCCTCGTTAAATGGTCAGAATTTCTCAGGTGTCAAACACAGTTCTAGCCAGATCGGAAGTGAATAAGCACTGTGGTGTTTTTTATAATTTTGTTATCGAGAAATTTAGCGTTTTTTACGGTATAAAGTTTTCTACTCTGTGATACCGCATAAAATTTAAGCTACTTTTTTCGGTTGTAGCTGCTGCGCCTGTTTATTCAAAGTAAATAAATTGTGTTTTCCCTCCTTGGAATTTATTATCGGTATCTACAGTATACCATGAACGTACTCCTGTCTTTTTAAAGAACGTCTGGAACTGTACAACTTTTACTCGTACAAAAGTTTTTCCCAGAAACAAAAAAGTTAGTTTTTGACTATTCTTTCGAATATTCAGTTCACTGTCACACTACATGTTATGTGGTTTGCATGATAATCGCAGAAATATGAAATACTACTTGCTTTTCGTTATCACTATCTAGAAGAATTCCAAATAAAATAAACTCTCGAAAGCTATCGCTTTTGATGTCAATTTTTAGTTCATTTTTAGGTTATCAGTAGTATTCGGCTGCTGCAATGGAAATTTACCATGAAAATACGGAAAAAATAAAAACTGGGCTTTGATGGTCTGTTTTTTGGGCTACAAACTTTGCTATTTTACTATTTGTCGAAAATTTTCCAATTTTTTTCAAAATTTTCACTTGTGTAGTTTTGAATTTTGTGTATATTCTCGACTACTAACATTTTCGGTAAAATGTTGCTGTTTTAGATTTTCGACGAGAGACGTGTTGTTCTTCAACGCAAGTACAGTAATCAAAAATTTATACATGTTTTGATGCAATTTGCCGTAAAAGAAATCGTCCTTATCCATTCGACCTTTGAGTAGTTTTTCTGACATCATTATGGTTTTATAAACACCCGTTTCTCAAATTTCGTCATTAGAATGAAACTAATTTGCTGTCACATACTAGTGAAAAAGTTCCCGAGACTCTTATTAACTGACGATATTTTAATTTGTTTACTGGGGTTCAGATCTATTGGATTCATGGAAAAATAATGTCATTATTTCGACTTTATTTTAGAGATAGGACACTCTGAATACATCAATAGTCGTTTCAGCTACTCAGTCGTTTTGAAGATTAGGAAAATTTTTTTCCTGACACTGTTTTGCACTATTATGTTACATATCAAATGAATGAAACTTGGTCAGGATTCTAAGTTTTAGAAAAACTCTGCTGCATTGCGCCTGACTGAATTGTGTCCTGCTATTTTGCTGCATCAAAAATATAGACTGTGAGGTTGTATGGCTGTTAGCTGAATAGCCTGATGTCCTCGAGTACAATGTTAAAAGATGCATCACACGCTCAACCCTGCAATGCATGGCGTCATTGCGCTAATATACAAATTCAGTCAGCAATTGATAAATTTAGAATTCTTAAAAAGTGGATTTTCTGCTGAAATTAATATCTTGAAACCCATGGAGAATGACGCATCATTGGTTTAACATGAAAAATTTTTTTACACTTCCCTATGTTATAAACCAAAGACGGTAAAAATTTCGTGGCACTTTGTGGCGATAATGAGATTATGATTCGAAAATAGAACGTACTAAAATTCTTTACTGATTGATCAAATTTGGCGAAAGAACATGGTAGCCAAGTTTCAGATGATCAATCAAAATTTTTTTCGAGAAATTTTGGATGTTGGATGCTAATGAAACGCTGTAGAATGTTTCTAAAATGACATATTGTGCAGTCATTTTTTTGCAGACAGTGTACATGTAAAAAATTATTGCTTTCTCCAAGGTGAAGAGGAGACATAAATTTAGATTGCAGTATTACGTTTATGCCCAACAATGCGATTTGCTCCCAGTTGTAGGAGCAGACAAGTCACTTAAAATGTTCAAAACAATAACATATTACTCATAAATAAAACAAATAGCATCCTAATGAGCGTCAGGCAGCCAAAATAAGATTTTGCGCTCAGCGTTGACACAGTTATTATTGAAATTCGCTTAGCATAATGTGCTAGCCCCAACTTTCATCATAAAAATTGCATTTGAAAAAACAGACTAAAGTTTTGCTTTCTATTTCCCGTTTCATCTGTTTTTAGCTATTCCTGTCAATCCAGACAGTTCCTTGTAAAATTGTTTGCAGCACCTTTTCCTATTATATATTTCACATAGATTAAGAAGTTTATGTTTGGTGGAAAATTTTGCATTAGGTATGCGTGGTATTTATGATCTAAAGCCTTGGTTTTGTGCCGCTATTGTTTTACTTAACAAAATTTGATCACTCATTATCAATAAATTATTACTCAAATTATAACTTGTTCAACTTCAATCCCATAAACAATTATGCTCCTTTCGACCTTTGTTGATGGGTGATTTTTGTTCTCGTTCTAATGCCTCAGCGAGTGGTGTTGTTAGCAACAATCTAAAATTCCGATTCATTCATCAATTTATGTGAATGTGCACAGGATCCCGTTCCCGCTTCCCGCCCGCCTTTCCTGCATTCCTGCGGCGTCATGCGGGCGGGAACAGGATGACTTTTTTGAAAGCAGAATGGGAGCAAGCAGGATTGATGGAATTTCTTCGCGTCCGCATTTCCCGCTTTTCCAGCAAAAAGACATTCCTCCTGCAAATTTTTTCAATTAGAGAAGTATCTTAAAGAACTATTGTTTTAACTTGATACTTCTACTGTATATTGTAATGCAGCAGGCAAATAATTTTTTCAAATTCAGAAAGTATTGCCAACCAGTGATTAGGCTTTTTCACCTAAATCTATTAATTTTTATTGGCGAATTTAGGGTTATTTTAAAGGTTTTTTTGAGTATTTTCAGTTTTTTAGGGTTTCACTTGATTTAGTTCAGCTCAAGCTAAAATAACCTTTACTGTATTCTTGCACAAACAAGATTGAAAATTATAAAACTATGTATTAGACTGTTCGAGAAAAATTTCATTCAACGTTCACGAAATCATATATTTTATAACTTTTCACGCACATCATCGACATCAGCACACGTCGATAAATCATATTCAAGTCACCCTAACGAAGTCAACTGTATTCTAAAACACATTTGTTTTCACAAGCGCGTTTTTTCAATCTCGTCGGATAATATATTGCTTAATTTAGTGTGTTCGTGTGTAGTTTAGAGTATTCGTAAATTTTTTTATATATCAGTTGGAATCGATAAATTTCTGCTATAAAAATAATTCAATTTGTTTTTCTATAGATCATGTCAGAGAGCAGAACGCTGCGGTAAGAATAAGATCTAATTGCGACTTGTTCAAGTTGGATAAATGATACATACGTCTACTACACAACACTGAAAAGTAGTCTGAGGGCAGGTGTTGCCAGATTCACGACTAAATGCTTGAAAACTTCCTGAAATTCTAACACTACTTGAAAATTTTGACATGAATATCAAAGACAATCCGAAAATGCTTCAAAACGATTTATCGAACCTTTTTAAAATTTGTTTCTCAGTCAAGATTCGATTAAAGCCTTTTCACGCCAAAAACCAAAAAAACCAAAGACCAAGACACTTTTGTTTTTTTGGTTTATTAGAGATTAGAGAACCAAAAAACAAAAACCAAAAACCAAAGCCTGGCAACCCTGTTCATTTGATAAAATTTTAAATGTGTTTATATTATAAATTAGTAATTATATTTTATTCCTGTAATGTAAAAATGTTTAGGGTTTTTTAGTGTTTTCAATAAACAGTTGTGATTACATAATTTTAAATCTATATTGAGGGAATAAATTTGTTTATAGCTATTTGGAACTCACTTTCAGTCAACCTTCAAAGTATATTCTAATATAAATCATGTTATATGAAAAGACTGAATAGGTCATTATCCTGCAGGAATATTACGGGATTCCCGTGGGACGGGAAGACTACGCCAGAGGCAGGAACGGGACGGGAGCGGGATTGGTTTAAGGTAATGTGGGCGGGAAGCGGACAAGTTTTTCACATAAGTTATCCAAAGACTGCAAGGGTTGGCCAGGATAATACATAAATCCTGCAATAGGTTTGAAAACAATAAATGTGGGAAGCAAATATTATTTCATGTTGTTACGTTTTTCTCCTAAACCATATGTAATATAGAACAAGAACTTTGTGAGCCAACTTAAATAATCATTAAAAATTTTCAGTTGAGAATCCGACAGTAAAAACTTTGCATAAACAACTTTGAGAACACGACTTTTTCATTTTTCAGGTTACAGGTATTTTATAAAAAACGGACACGTTACTCCAACGGAAATCATATTCATTCAACAAATGAACATGATTTATTAACATTGGCAAATGTATTCCTGCATAGAGATTGTTTTTACTGAAAAGCATGTAATAAAAGCATCAAACGGGCACTGTTTGTGTATTTTTGTCATCATCTGCTGAACTGCACATCAAATCTTGAGAAATTTCAGAGTACAAATGCCGACAGTAAGATGCGTGTGAAAACGACTTTCGAGTTCATTACGTGTGTCACGCTTTTCAAGAGTTTTATAATTAATACGTTATAGAAGCTGAATCATTTGTTTGTCTCATTCTACAGAATTTTCTCCATCCGAATCAATGGCATTCAAAATTGTTAATTAGACATGTAATGGAATTTCCTGTTATTCCTCCGCCTCATAGTCATATTAATTGATTTTAGGCTTAATACACATCGAGTGAATATTCATATGTGCGATTTTTTATCCTATGAGGAAGTTACATAATATGCACGAATGACAATGGTTTATATTCCAGATCATATCAAGTTTCATAAGAGATTGTGGCTCCTATATACTATCTCGTAATCTTTTCCGTATGCATGAGATTTTTACCATCAGTATAAATGCACCATGTCATGATTTTATTTTCTAATAGATTACTGTAACCAAAAAGAAAGCTGTTACACTTTCAACCCGGAAAATAATGCTCATGTCAAGCTTTTTTCTGGAAGTGTCATAAGTCACCTGAAAATTGATGACATTGGTTGATACAGGCACTTGGCATCTGAACTAGTCAGTGATAACTTTGCACAACATTGGTCGGAAATTCCTTTAGAATTTTGCTCAGTCAGGATTGTGGGGATTTCCTGTCAGAATGTTTTGAGATTGTTAACATTCCATAAATGGATTAGATTGTTATACAATCTCGCAAATCTCTAGTCATGTGACACGCCTAGAGAGTTTTCTGCAGGTCCCACAGTAATCAGTCATGGTAATGAAATAATTCTACATTAGAACGATTAAAAACAGTAACACTGAAAGGTTCTATACTCTATTCATTTTGAAATAAACGATGCAGTAAAGGGCCTGCTATACTTCACGCCGTACGGCGCCGTGCGGCGCATGATAAATAGCTGCCATATTTACGTTGCATACGGCACCGTAAGGCACCATATGGTGCCGTACGGCGAAGTGTAGCAGGCCCTTAAGGTCGCAGCGAAAATTCTGTTTGAAATAATGGAAGACTCGTTAACTTCATCTGATAAATTTTCTTTTGCGATGCGGACTGCTTGATGATCATTTTTTAATCATTCAAAGACTACTGCAATTGATTTTCTAATTTCTAGCAAAGCTGCGTTCGTCGAAACTTCGAGCGCTGCATTTACCATTTCAAATTGGATAGAGTATAATAGCAAAAGATTGGAAAGTTAGTAATACTTCGCAATTCAGTTTCGTGTATTAGCAGGATTATTAGTTGAAGTAATTTGGACAATGTCGTTTTTTGTTGGGTTTCAATCACGATACATCAAAGAGCAAATGCTCCAAAATTTTATCATGTGTGACATTGCTTTGCTCCTAATCTAGGGACTCAATAAAGTCCACTGGATATTTATTCGAGCTATATCTGGTCAAGTGACAAACTTCAACTTTCTATTTTCATTTTCCTTCATTTATTATAGGAGTGATGAAATTCAGACACAAAAAAATATGTTAATTTAGAATTCCTAATTGTCCTGATTTCTATTCTTAGGTACTTTTAGGCCACTTTTCTGTTTTTATAGCATGCATTTACAGTGATCAAACGTCAATTTTTATTCAAAACGAACGTTTATATGAATTCTTTCATGAGTTAGTCTAATGTTGCTTAATAAAGCTTCTGCTGTAGAACTGTTAATTCAAAATTGTTTAGAGTTAGTTACGTGGACTGGCAAACTTGCAGTTCCATGTGAAGTATGGTTTATCAGAAGCAAAAATAGTCTTTCCAATCTCAATATTTACATGCATTTGAAAAAAATCATACTATAAAGTCATCACGTTTGTTTCAAACTGGATGATAACTTCCGATCAAGGAATCTTTTGTGTCGAATTTTCCCAATCTTCCTGAATGGAGAATCTGTCGGAACATTGAAAATTACCAATTAGGCTCATAATGGAATTTCCTGCTTTTCCATGAAATTTGAACAATAGATTGACATTTTCAGCGTGTAGTTTTTTTATTTGACCATTTTTTTGCTTAATTACCAACCACGTGTGATAAACACCTGTATCCATTTGTTGATCCAAATCCTGTTGATTTTTCAAAAAAGATTCGCCATTATTCACCTTGCTGAGCCAAATTTGTGTGTGCTTTTCACAATAAAGTATTAACTGTTTTTTGAAATGTTACTTTTCTCGAAAGAATTGAAAGCAAGGCAGCAGATGTTCAGTATGATTTCTTGATGTAAGTGGAAAATTTTTTGAGAATGGTGGCAGTTAAGCAAAAAGACATACCTAGATTGCAAAGTTGAATAAAATTTGGCTGTTTAATTTCAAATTGGAAGCAACATAATATAATTTCGATGCTGGATAGCTGATAAGTCAGAAAATAATAAGGATTGTTTTTCTGTTGGAAAAGGAAGAACAAAGTATGAAAATTCAAAATTTGAAATTCAAAATTACATGAACAAAATTGCAGGGATTTCTTATTCATTCATTCATCAATCATTTATTTAGGAAGCAATTTTTGATTGCCACTGTTATACAATGAAATAAATGAAGCAGATTAGAACGATAAGCTGTAAATTTATATAGTATGTTTTCCCATAATTGCCGAAATAAGACTAATGAGCAAAGGTTCTAGTACTAGAAATGAGAGCAAATGAGAGAGCAAAAATCTCAGTTGAATTTGAGCTTACCTATTTTGGGTTTGAAAAAGTATCAGTCGCTTTTGAGTAAGTCTCAATCATCCAATGATTTCGTGAGAAACTGAAGCATTTGATCAGCAACAAAAATACGAGGTATGTGCATTACTTTGCAGGAATTACTGGCAAACCTTTTTCTTCGCTATTTTTTGTTCTAGCCCACAGAATAAATTTTGCATTTTTCGATATCAAAATTTCCAAAAAAGGCCGATACTGCACTTGAACAAAACAGCAAACATCATAATAAGCATCATGTTGACTACTCAGAATAAAATTTCGTCTATTTTTTCAGTCAATTTTTTTCAAATGAGTTTTGACGCAAATAATAAACAACCTGCGTATACGAACACGTTTTTTCTCGAGTTAACTGTAGCAATTAGGCGAACAAATTGAGAAAAACCATTTCGGCCTACGATGCACGTTTATTGTCTGCTCACGGATTTCTACGGATTAATCTGCTTTCAAAGGCTCATTTGAAAATGAATAGACTATAGTGTGAATACAATAATGATAAAAAATGTATTGTGGTTGATTACAACTCTGCCTAGAAAAGTAACATTAAAAAACGGACTAGAGTATACAGTGGCATGCATTATCACCTGCAAATCAGAAAACTCAAATGGCGGATCAAATACCTAATAGTATTACTTCTGTTTATTTTCTGTATTGGTAATCAAGTTCATCAAAGTGGAATAGTCCAGTTGGTAAAATGTAGTCATTTATATCCACTAGGAAATCTATAGTGGTTCAGAAGTATCAGTCTCTGTCAATATGTCAGCAGAATGATGAGTCATGCAAAAAGCATTTTGCAGCCTGTAGCGATCTACAGTCAGTTTTCTTTGAAATGCTTCTGTATAGTCCATTTGTTCCAAAATTATGCAGCACTCCACGAGAGCATAGAAAAACTGGTAAGCATATTACAGTAATAAACGAAAAAATTTTCTCATCCATGAAGTAGTAAACAGAACTCAATAATCTGGATAAATGATTGAATTTTCCGAATTAGAACTCAGATGTGAACACAGCTTTGACTAACCCTAAAATTGATATGCATGACGTTTCTTCGATGATTTTTTACCTTTCTGTTGTTGTGGAGAAATTCAGAGTTTTTGTACAGTATAAAGTTTTTCACCAACTGAAAGTTGTGAAACAAATTGAACTTATTTTTTGTTTGTCTTAAAGTTATGGTTTATAAATAATATCTAAGTGGAAAGCTAGTGTATTCCACTTTTATTATGCTGTTATTTACTATTATTTGTGATATCTTCAGCTTTCTAGCACTTCAGTAAAATGTTGATTAACATTTAAGAATTCAAAGCTGCATCAATTTCTAGTTTTGGTGATCTTCCAGAAATAAGTTTGAATCAATATTGATAACACATTCAACTCGATTTCGTTTGTTAGCTAAATTTCTTTAATCTGTCACATCTGGTTTAGCAGACAATCATAAAAGTATTTAATAATACTTGCTTTCCACTTATAATTTAGAGGCATTTCAAGAAAAACAGGCTATAAAACTTACCCATTACATTTCTGATCTACCTACGTTTCAAACAGCAGACAATAGAAAACAATAATAAAACAAAAATCCAATTTTAACTACATTACATTTGACGCTCTATATCCAACCTTCATTACTGTAATTCCTCAATAAGAAGGTCTGTCACGCTTCGACGCCATTTTGCTCATCCATATTGGTTTTGACCAAAATCACAGACTGTCTCAAACAAATCGTCCCATGGACATATCCAGAAGCAATTTATTCAGAATATGATATAGTGGTTAACCAAAATGGTAACAGAATAGATACCCGACGAATTGTCAGAATATACAATGGATTTTCACGTTATTAACGAAACCACTGATCCATATTATGATGATCTGATCAAATCGGGACAACCGATGCCCTTGTACATTTTATTTTACGTCGTCATTTTTGGCTTTTGCGCTGTTGTCGGTTGTATAGGAAATTTGTTGGTAAGCAAGATGCTAGACGATTTTTCCGTCCATTTCTTACTGTAACTACATTTCTCACGTTACAGGTTATTTTAACTATATTGTACGACCGGACGCTACGTCTTACCCGTAATATGTTCATCATCAGTTTGGCGTTGTCTGATTTTTTCGTCTCGTCTGTCACTATGCCGGCCAGTATAGCAGGTATAGATTAGCACAGAAAAAATTTGATGTCTCATTTGAGGTCAGGAAGAACAATAAAAAACTATGCGAGGAAAAAACTATCAAATCGAGCATCTTGCTGACTTCAAAATTTGATTCTGGAATCGGAATCGGCACGTAAAAAGTTTTGATTTAAAATTTATGCGTTTTTTCTTGTTTGACACGAAAATACCTGAAATTAATGTATCTGATCTGCAGTGGGAATCGCTCTTCTACGCGAAAATGTACTCTGCTGCCTAAGTTCATTGACTTTTCCCCCCTGCACTCTTTAGCAGGGAAGAAACAGCCGATTTTCTAAGTCAATTTATTGGCAAAAGATTCTAGCTCCCGAATCAACTGTAATATGTCGTAAGAACTCATTGTTGGCTATTATTGGCCTTACAATCGCATAAAAAAGTGAAACACCTTTATTAGAATAACACAATATAACACACAATAATACAGTGGCGAATGACGTTTTGGGGAATAGTAAAAGATATGCTCATAAGAGCCAAAAGTATATGCTCCAATGAACAATAGTACAAAAAAGAGGTCGAAAACATCAAAACCGCCTTTTAGAGCAATGGATACTCAATTTAATCCAAAAGGCCATAGCTGTAAAAAAATCTAATAGGGAAGACACTGAGTAAGTGTCCTGTATTATACCATACAGTGGTCAGATGACACAGAAACTCGAGAGAATATGCAATTAATATAAGATCAGACTAGTTGCAACATCTAGCGATACACTGAGGAAACATTTGAGTAAGGTAGCCCCAACAAGAGACAAGCAAGAAAGTCAAGGAGTAGTGCATTCCATCCCCATGGAACCATATGGAAAACTCTACATAGGACAAACAGGATCTTTTTCTTCGATTTTGACCTTCTTAAATTTACCTACGATATTTTTCACCACATTAAATCAATTAAGCAGAGAATTTCAGTGCATCGTAACTAGTTAAGAGTCATAATTGGTGGAAATTGCCGGAATTTTTTTTTCGATTCTGACCGCTTCTGATATTTTTTTCGACGATACCTGTGTAACAAAATATTTGAATTTTTTGGGAGATTTGCTGATCTCAACAAAAAAACCTCATTAAATGCTGGCGAGTTTATTTCATGGTTATGATGATCATAAAGAAGCGATAGTTATGAAAAAACCTAAATTTTTCGACTAAGAACAAATATGTTAGCCTAGCTCTCATGAAACCTTAATGCAAAAACTTCACTATGAAGTTCATAGGGGATCATTGACCACGATTTTCCCTTTTTCACATGCTTTTTAGGGGTTATATATGGGCATTCTTGGTTCAAAGACCACACAGCTTTGTACACTTTTGTCTCCACAATATGCGCCCCAGGATGCGTGGCCTCGATGTATAGCGTGGCTTGGATCGCAGTTAGTAGGTAACCATGATTTTTTTATCGTTTGGAAGTTGCGGTGTAGTTCTTTTTGTATTTCATTTTCCGTTATGATCGAGAAGCTTTTAGATTTACTCTACAGCAGAAGGTTTTGGTCTGTTTTTCGTGTTCACCACAATAAACTGTAATTATGTTTTATATAGTAAGAAATGCGAACGAAGATTCTATAGTCTGTTCTTCTTGAAATGCTTCTAAATAATGAAAGTGGAAAGCAAGTAGTATTTCAGATTTTCACGATTTTCTGGCAAGCAGTATATCATATAGGACTGGAAATTTGTGAGCATACTGGCCTAACCTTCAGCAATTTTTTGAATGAAAAATTTAACAGTAAGAGCTTCATGTAAACGATTTTGACGACAGTACTGATTTGTGTCACTGTTTTATTTGGAAGCGTTTTATAAAAAAAGATTATACTTGCCTTCTAAACCGCACTAAATGGCATTTCAAAGATGATATGCTTTGGCTATAGCAATTCTGCTCATGAAGCTCTCTATATTCCGTGGTACAAAAATGGACATGATTTCCACTGAATAATAAATCACAATGGCGCAAAAAATTCAAAGTTTTATTTCTCTGCAATGACAGAAATGAAAAAATTGCACAACAAACTTCTAGGGTGAGATATATGTAATTCAGGGAATGTTCTACTGACAACCGAATTTGGTAAAAAGTTACTGTAACTGGTAATATGAACGCTACTTCATGATTTTTAAGTGCTCAACACTTTTTAGGACTTCTTTCTACTTTTAAGATTCTTCTATATCAAGAAATACCATGTGTATTTGGAACACTTCACCAGAAGTCGAGTAACCGTTTACCTGCTGTCCACTTGGTTAATGAGTTTCTCCATCCACATACCTAACCACGTCGGTTGGGGCCAGGTTCGTTTCAGTCACATGCTCAAATTGTGCACCTTGGACACCGACTTACATTCCTACGCCATTTTCTACGCCTGCATCCTTTTGGCGGCCATTTTGGTGGCTTTCCTTTTTTACGTCAAAATTTACGTCAATTTACGCCATTCCAGATTGGCCAAATCGGTCATCGTGGGCACAAAAAGCAGGAATGCAGGCCAAGTAATCTCCAACGTCGAAATGGTCACTATGGGAAAAACCGTAGACATCGAAATTACCGGGACATGGCAGCGTAAACGGGCTTATAATTCTAAGGTAAGAAATGATCTTCTAAAGTCACAGTAATACGATAGAACATTTCGGTAATGTTTTATCCATCAGTTCTATCTAACCAACTATAGTTTCGGCCATTTTCCTGACTCAGCCCAAATTGTAGCTATGATGATTTTTTGGTCTAGCTCTAACTTGCGTAATCTCATCAGCCAAAATGCTTACAATATTTGTCTGTTTTGTCACAAAGCTAGTGGCAAAACCAAAATAGTGGCTGAAAAGACATACTGGCTAAATCGGTACTTCATCTAAGAAAAAAGCGATGAACTTATTCAGCGACTGAAATTCTCAAATCAAGTCTCCATTTGAGAAAAAGACGATTAAATAGTCTAAACTAAAAAAAAGACTGAAATGATACAGTGGCTAAAATGACACTAGTGGCTGAGAAAAAATATCATAGTCAAATATGTATTGAAAAAATCCAGGCCGAATTGATTTCAGTTGGCACTTGATGTAGAAAGCAATGACTAATTCAGTTAGCTGCTGAATATCAAAGACCGCGTACAAAAATTAGGACTGAATCTATTCGAAGACTGAAATGATACAATAAATGAATCGAGACTTAATACAAAAAAGCTGTGCTTTAATGGATTTAGTGGCTAAAATGAAACTGTTCACTAAAGGGATATAATGTAGCTGAACTCACCCACTTACAAAAACGATGCCAGTGACTAACTCTATGACTATTCAATCGACACATGATGTGAACAACGGTAGCTCAATCGTTTCAGTGGCTGAAATGATACACACGTTGAGTGAACATTTCATCTAAGAAAATAGTGACCGAATCGGTTCAGTGACTAACCGATTTTTGTGGTTAGAAAGATACATTGTCTTATGATGGATTCGAAATTTCCTATAGATCCAACAGTGACTGTATCAATCCAGAGACTGAACTTAGTCTGATATATAGCTGAAGTGATGCAAGGCCGAACCGACACTATGGAAGAAAATACTGTAAAAACCGATGAACACTACAGTGGTTAACATGATGCTGAAAGATGGTTGATAAGTCCATAGATTTTCTAAGGAAGCAATTGAGGCTGTGACAATATAGTGGCTAAATCGTCCATAAAGGAAAAAATTGAGTGCTCAGTTGACTCAGATGACTGAAGTAAGTCAATACTTAGAAGTCGACTAATGGATCGAATGGCTGAAATGACACTGCTTGGCTGCTGTAATACAGCAGTCGATATTTCATGTAATAATTTAGCAGCTGAATGAATTCTGTGGCGAAAAGGATACCAGCATACATGGCTGACTTGATACCATGGTACTGGCGGCTGGATGGATCAACAGGCTAAAAGCTTTTTAATGTCCGAAATGGTAGTATGACTGAGTCAACATTTCATTTAGAAAACGTCGACTGAATTGATTCCGTGGCTGTAACCATACCTGTACCTGGGGTGGGTTGGGGGGGGGGACCCCCCATTCCCAAAATCATTTCCCCCCCCCCAGTTTGGAAAAAAAAATTCTTCAAAAAGTGTATGTTTTTTGGCCTTTTTTGGGAAAAATTTCGACTTTTTCCTACCCCCCCCCCCAAAATTTCGGATTTACCCCCCCCCAACTGGTCGGAGGTCTTACAGGTATGGCTGTAACGTCACTAATTCTTTAGCTGAATCGATACCAGGTACACCAATAGTGGCAGAGTAAATCCGATTTCGGTGGCTGAACTGTAACAGGTTCGCTATCTCATGTAAGAAAACATTTAGCAGCTAAATCTACTTTATGAATGAAATGGCTTGTAACTAGTTAAATTGCAAAATGGAACTTCATGATATAAGATACACCTGGCTAATATTAAAACAATCGACAAAACTGTAGCCGAGTTGGTTCAGTGGTTGTAATGAGATCGAAGGCAGAAATGATGTTATGGTTGAATCGACACCGTATGTTATAAACGTCCTGGAATCTATTCAATGTCTTAAGGATTCTGGTACCTCTAAAATTATGATATAAAAAATAGTTAATAAATTCAGTGGCTGAAATGATCCTGGTAGCCAAGTTCATGCAGCAGTTGTATTGACTGCGTACGAGAAAAATGGTTGGAATGATACTCATTACGGAAAAAAATATCAACAGAATTGGTGGTTAATGCCAGAAATTGTAAAATACTTGTGATTGAAATGACGCAATTTTTAAATTGAGTATTCCTCGACAGGAAAGTTCAGACTGATTAAGCGGCTGCAAAGAGACGAGTGGCTAATAAGAGCTGATTGTGGAATCGTTGATTAACAGTCATATTTTTGCTTGCAGGCTGAAACCCAAAAGGTCCACACCAAGGAAGACAGTAAACGTAAACAAAATTTGAAAGAAGAAATTCAAGTCATCAAGGCTTCATTCCGAGTTTTCGTCCTTTTCCTTCTAACTTGGAGCCCACTGGCAGTCCTACTCCTAATACACGTCGGTTCCAAAGTCCCTTCTTACGTTTACGTCTACTGCGGTTTGTTGGCCCACGCCAATAGCACCTTGAATTTTTTGGTCTATTTTTTGGCCAACGAAGTTTTTCGTCGATCATTATACAAATTTTTGCGCAATTTTTGTGCGGCCGATAGGAACAAAATTTTGTCGGCTGCTGCTGAAGATGCTAAATTTTCCAAATGTCCGGTTACATCGAAGAAAATTCATCCAAAAATGACGGACATAGATTGATTTTGCATTTGATATACATGTAGTAAGTGACCGCTGATGAGTTGATTTTTTGATATGGCTCAAAAATTGTGGTTACTGTAATTTTTATGTCACTTTGTTATGTTTCTTCCACGAAAGAAGAAATTTTTTTGTGTTTTATTGGATCAAGGCAGCATTGTCTATTGTATGAGCAAAAAATTCATTGTGCTGCAGTGTACGTATGAGTTGCTTTTTACAAGTGTATAGGGTGGTCCACGGCAGCCATGATCAATCAAATTTCTGTGCATGTTATGGTCAACCAATCATATTTAACATTAATATTTCCTGATACATCTGATTGATCTCAACCACCATGACAGTAATATGTTTAATCCTCTGCTTAGATCTGAAGATGTCAGCAATATGACTAAAGACGCTATTGGCTTGTATCCAACTAACTACTGTAGATCACTCAAAGGAGCTACACCTATTAGTAATCTGCTAAGTACAGTGCAACAGTCCTCTAGCAGAACTAAACACAACCTTCAGTCACTAATAAGTAACTGGAAACTCTAACTCTTGCAATCGAAAAGCAATCAGGGTCTCCCCAGACGCTTCCTAAAGGCTAACACAAATATAAAGAACTCACTATAACGAAGTCCCAGAAAGGCTGAGGCTTTCCTCAGTAATGGCTCCTTGTAAGTTGGCTCCTGCCTCTGCTAACTTTGCAAGTATAATTATTAATAATAATAATGTTCCGTTTACTAGGCGCAAAGTAAACAAATGTAATAAAAACGGCCGTCTTGGTCTAGTGGTTATCCCCTCTGACTGCTAGTCTCAAGAACCAGGTTCGATTCCGGGTGTAACCCGAAATTGAATTTCTGGTAGCTGGCCCAGGCAGACACAGCCTTTCATCCTCTCGGGGTAGATAAATTGTGTAGGCGAGCTTGGAACGCTGCTTGCCGGGGTCCACTCAGCCCAGTTAGCATGTTGGCGATAGTGCGGGGAATGAGGAGGTGGGCCTATTCCATTATGGAGGTAGGTAGCCGATCAAGTCCTGCTTGTCAGGCAGACGCCAGCCTGTGGAATGTGGCCTCCACTAGGCAGTAAATAGCACCCGAAGAGCGCCTCTCATACAAGGTGGGCACTTGTATGACCGTATAGTCCTGTAAAGCCTACCTTTCCGGCTATAGGAAAAATGGGTAGGTGTACCCGCAAAAATTAAAAAAAAAAAACGGACGGGACTAGCCCACAACACACGGTAATTGTAAGAATAATAAACATCCTTCTATTTGATCGAATTGTAGCTTCGCCCAATTCACCAATTTTGCATAAATGTGGGATGACTGCTACCATAAGTACATCCCCAACAACAGTGACGGTATTAGTGCGCCTGGTGCCCACCCATCTTATAACTTGTGTAATACAAAAGTTACATACAGTAACTGGTTATGATGCATAACTTTAGGCAGCAGTACAAACCTGCAGTCATAAGGCGTAAGGATCATTTATACTTGCCTTTTTCGACGAAATGGAACAGAACAGATCGCCGACATTCAGCCTGAAAATCCATTTCCTATCGGAAAGGATAACTGCAATTTTATAAAAAATGACCGACACTAACCTCCTACCAAATCGAACGGAACGAAAATTTCCCTTTCGTTCAGTAATATTGTATCAATTTCTTTCTGTTCTGTTCCGTTCGGCCGAAAAACGCAAGTATAAATCAGCCTTTAGGCTTAGGTTTAGGCATAGGCTTAGGCCATCATTTAGCAAGCACGTTATACCATTGATGTCTCTTCTCACATTTTACCCTATTTATGTAGGTACTTTTTGCATTACACAGCTTGTAAGATGGGTAGCCATCAGATGCACTAATACCAACAGTGGCTATATAGTAAAGCATACATGTGACTTGAGTGTGAGATACGAATACCCTGGCCCGTCTCAGGAATATTGGGCTGACTTGCTTCATCATGAGCTCTTGCTTCATCATGAGTCGTTAAAAAATATTAGTCCATTCCTCTTTTGATCCGACTTTCAGCTGATCCATGGTGTCTTTGACCTAAATCAAAATTTGAATCAGAGCATCTGATCTTTGAGAGTCATCTTGCTTCTTCTGCGACAAAGAGTGTTTTTTCCTCCATGTTTGTTTGCTGATTAGTCATATTTTTGATCCCGAATCTTGGTTTTTGAATTAATCGTTGTTGATCTCTATAACGAGAGAATAAACAATCGCAAAAGATCAATAATCATCATTAAAAACCAAAATGACGCAACATTTAAGGATTATGTGTACTTTGAGGATGTCCGAGATTACCAACGTTAATTTCAATCTCCATATCAATCGATAATTCCGGCTCGCCCGACTCTCAAAGTAAACAAAGAGGGTACTTTGCGAAGATTTCCCACGACTTCGGCTGCAGTAAAAAGGTTGGAGAGCACACATCAAAGCAGTGTGAAGCACTTGCAATCAAAATCATGGTCTCTTGTTGAATATGTGCCGCTGAGCCGGAGGACATGTTTGCTTTAACTGGAGATTTAAAAAATTCAAAATTGATCATCCTCTTGTTTGTCAGTGTGACATCACATTTGATTCAATTAAGAAAACAGTCCACAGGTATAGCCGTTTATACATGCAATTATTTAGTTTACTGTAATGCTACATCCAACAAATATAAACGAAGTATACCAGCCACAGTTTGTTTTTTATGCTGAATCTTTGAATGCGGCCTAGTATACTTCGACTACCAGATTGAGCAGAGATTTTTCAAAATCACCACCGATTTGTTCGAGCTGCTTCCCAGAAAGTTTGTTTTTTTATCGTTCAAGGCTGCTCGATTAATGCTGCTATGCATGAGGTCACAACCTAGGTACAGAATTAGGCAACGTTTGAGGAATTCTGAGTTTTTCACAAAAATAGTATATTTATTTCAAAATCAGTGTTATAAAACAAAGAGCCAAAGAAATGAAGAAACAACAAAAATAAGCCTAACAAAAAAATATCGAAAATTTTCATAACATCTGTTTCAAAAACTTTTGGACTGCTGATGCTGATGGAAAGACTATAAAATGATACACTATAGTTTATTCCAAAGTTAAATTTCAAGTGGGGCAAAATTATTGTTTCATTACGAAGCGCCGAAACAAATACCATCAATGCATTTCAGATATAAATGGTATTTCTGCTATTTTTTGGTGTTTTATGGTGTTTTTGGTATTTTATAGAATTTTTCGTACTTTATCATATTTTTGGTATTTTATGGAGTTTTGTGTTTTCTGATTTTCTATGCTATTTTTCGAAATTTTTTACTTTCTGCTTATTTGTTGTTTTCTTTCTTGTGTTTCTCCATTTCTCCATTTTAAAATTTAAAGGTTTTTTCTTGTGTTTCTCCATTTTTCTCCATTTTTCATTTTTAACGTTTCCTGGTTTTTCCTGTCATTTTTAATTGTATACGGGATATTTTACGCTATTCTTATCGACTGAAGTTGTACTTACACATTAGACTGTCCGAATCATGTTGTATACAATTCTCTTACAGTAGATCTTATTTAAAATCAAAAAATTTTTAATTTCACATCTGCTGTAAAGTTTCACTGCAAACAGAGAACAAAATTCGTGTGAATGCTTTTTATTCACATTTAAATTGACTCTGATTAATTTACGAAACGAAAAGTGATTTGATCTGCAAATCAATCAACAAATTAAAAATCATCCAACATATGCAAAATGATCTTAAAGTTTCCTGGCCCAATTGTTACATCATCAATGCTGATCACAGAAAAGCACGTGTTGACGCATCTAGCAGTGTGACAATTGTGAGAAATTGAGGCGAAACAAAGCAAGGCGATCATGCTTATATAGGTGTTTATATAAAGATTCGTGGGAAACGAGCAAGATCCTGTTTTTTCAAGGCATCAACCGAAAAGGTATCTACTGACTGTCTTGAAGAAAACGATGTGTCCATCGTCAATACACTCGAATTTTTCAAGAAAATATCGCTCCTCGGCCGCCATCTGGATGTTCGTCTACTGTTAGCGATTGGACCAAGTACTATAACGAAATTTTCCATGTTTATGAAGGCAAAAAAGAATCAATGTGAAAACATTTGAATTTTGTTCTCTCTTTGCGGTGAAATTTTACAGCAGATGTGAAATGACATATCTTTTGTTTCTGAATCAGATCTGCTGTAAGAGAATTGTATACAACATGATCCGGGCAGTCACAATGCGTAAAAACAACTTCAGCCGATAAGAATAAGTGTAATATTTCCCACAAATAATTGAAAATGTCAGGAAAAACCAGCAAATATCAAAAATGAAAAGTCACAAAAATTTAAATAGAAAAACTCAAGAAAGAAAGCCAAGAATAAGCAGAAAGTAAAAAATTTCGAAAAGTAGCATAGAGTTTCAAAAAACACAATAAAACACCATAAAATACAAAAAAACACCAAAAAATACTAGATGTACTATTTATATCTAAAATGGATTGACGGTATTTTTAAAAACACCTCTTCTTTCAAGTACAAGTAGGAATTTCAAGTTGACCCCAACAAACCGTGGAGTAGCGTCAAAATACGGAATCGACGAAAAAATGGTTAGTTGAAATTTTGTATGTGTAGCACGAGTCTGAAAAGTATCTAAACTGTAGTTAGTTACAATACTTTCTTTTTAGTTATTGATCTGAATAAGTTTGATCTGATTGAAGGGGTGTTTCATTTATAAGTCTCCGCCGAGACCCTATGTTTCAAGTAAAAGTCGCGACTTACAGGTGAGGATTTACGGTAGTGCATAAAAGCAAAACAACATTGTTTAGAAAATGCAAAATCGTATGAATAAGCTTTAGCGGACATTTTTCGATCACAAAATTTTTTTACTAGATTTGTTACATTTTTTCGACAATGCATCACATTTTTCAGTTTTTTTTTCTTCAAAAATCCCGTTCGTTTTTAGGTAGTTTTCATCTGAAAACACTGGCTGGCTTAGAAAAAAGCTAACTGCGACGTTCATTTTCCGATTTTGAATAATATAATGGTGCAATTTAGTTTCGTCAATGTTTGCTCATTGCTTGAACATGGCCGTACCGTTAGTACCAGTGTCATAAAGTCACACTTCATGTTCGAAGGTCGATGATAAAATGCAGATTTTTATACTTAGCCTGTTGATTAGCCTAATTGGTGAATTTTATGCAAATGGTGAGAGCTAATATATTTTTCGAAACGACCAATGCTTGATCAATGATTGATTTGAATTTCATCATTTCGATTGCTTTTTGGGACAACGTTTAGCTGCCGATTCTTTGATGTTCTATGGCAAGCCAGCGCTAAAACTTTTTTCGAAATATTAAGCTAGATCAATAAGTGGAAATCATTCGACTAAAAAATATTCCATGCCAATGCACAGGCTGAAGTCATCAAGTTCCACACTTGTGTGCTGTTGCTGCCAATGGCAGAAGTTATCAATGGGCAAATATTGCACGTTCCGGGTTGGTTGCCCGATGTTTGAATTCCGATTACATGTTTTCGGCTCTGGATGCAAAACTGCAAAAATCACATCCATTTAGCTTTGATTTCTGGCTAATTTTTTGGGTTTATATCTGGTTAAAGACGCTAGATAATCGAAAGCATTTTGCCAAGAAGCCGGTTTCATCAAAGAAACTTGATCTCCACCTGAGCCGCAGCTCAAACTCAAGCTTTACTCTATATGTTGTAGCATTGCCGTTAAGGTGCAGCTCAGCTGGAATTCAACTCCCACAGATAAAAAATATCGAGAAAGATGCAGCTGATCTGCACCTCTCATAATACAACGCTAGAGCTCAGCTGCAGCTTAACTTTCTCGATGCTTTATGCATGAGTTAAACTGTAGATGAGCTGTACCTTAACGGCACTAGTATAAAATATAGAATTAAGTTACAGCTTAAGCTGCAGCTCAGCTAGAGCTTAATTCTCTTTGATGAAACTGACCCCAGGTTACCAGCTTGACCAGAACCGAATCCTCCTTACCAGGTCGAATAAGCTGTTGTTGCACTGTAAATCATAGCATTTATTATCTAACGCTCAAGCGCATGTTCGTCAATTGAGGAGTGTGCAGTCAAGATGTGCCATAAGATTCCCCAGAAATCGTCGGGCCTTCCCTCAAGATTAGCTCATCATATAAACTAAAATCGACCAGTCAGATAGGAATCATTTGTTTTTCAAAAAATAAAACAGGTAATGTTCTACTAGAAAGTTATTTCTGAGTGAAAGACGGTCAGAAATTCGAATTTTTAGGAGTGGTTAATTTCTGTGGGTAATGCCTGTATATTCGTATATGCTTTATGGTCTACCACAAAAAAACGTGTTGACCAGGCCATCGCAAATATTTTAAGATTCACCATTCCGAGAACATTGGTTTTTTTGCTGTAAATCTACTTTGATCGGACTAGATGCCAGTTTTGGCACTAATTTTTGCAACATTGTCTCATTTTCGTACCTTCTTTTTTTCTACAATGCTCCAAATCTACTTTCTCCACCCTCTGTCATACCAAAAATGTTTTTTCAAAAATTGCTCTAGTTTCACACGCTAAAAAGTGCAAAAAATTTACGAGCAGAAGTAGAGCATTTAGTTCTAATCAGCACCTGTTCTTCTTTTTCTTTGCTTCGTTTTCTGTGATTTGGCCTGTTGAGTGAGATTCGTGCACTTCTTGTGCGACCAGATTAGCCTATATATAGAATGTTTTTCAATAATATTTTTCTGGAATGAATTGAAAGCAAGCGCTACAGGCACTGTGCGTGTTCGGCGTGATTTCTATACCTAGCGTGAAATATTTGCACTCAACTTTTATCAGCAAAACATCGTTTGCAGTAGGTAAATATATCACAGATCACCCTGCAGATTTTTGATTGATCAGTGAAATTTTCGGAAGTTCCCCAACTTTGTACCTTATATTTAAATATAATCTAGACACGGGTTTCAAATGCGTTGATTCACCATGCCGTTTACAAAAGAACATTCTGAAGTTCTTAATACTGGGCGATTGGGGTGCCGAGACGACTAGCAAATCTCGTGTAGACCTGCAGCGGAAAGTTGCCGAAGCACTGGGGCATGTGGCCGACGAACAGAACACAGATTTCCAATTGTCAGTTGGTGACAATTTCTATCCAAGGGGTGTCACAAATGCGACTAGTGACATATTCAAGGTACATGCATGATAGTCCAAAAGCGTCCTGCCTAAAAAGCTTGTTTGTGCCTCATCCAATTGATAGTCCATTTATTCTAAAATTGGAAAAAAAATTATAATGTAAAAGCAGTATGCAGTATCTGAATCACTTCTTGTCGATACTCCACTCATTTTGGAATGATCGATGCAGCGAGGTGGCAGCCAAATTTTTGTTCAAAATTATGGAAGGCTCATTAACTATTCAATTTTTTTTCATGATTCTTGATGATCACGCTTTTCAAACGTTTGCCGAAACTGCTGCATCGATCATTTCAAAATGGAGTATATAATCAAGTAATAACTATTCAGCTATTGCCGGTTGAGCTTACTGTAAAATGTATGAAAGCTTAACAGACTGAAAGCCTTATTTGCAGGAAAACTCAGTTTTATAAAACTTCAAATACATCTCAAGTCGAGAGTAGCCTCAAAAATTAAAAACTGAATAGAACTATTTTTGTGGTTCTCCTTTTGAATTTCGCGTTTGGAACTGATCCCAACATCATTCGTTTCCCTAAATTTTTCAAAACTTTCTGTAATCTGTCATGAATTGAATTTCGAAAAGTATCAAAATCGATGGTTTTCCATTCTGATGTGGTACTTCTAGGTGACTCAGTTTTTATACCATCTTGTTACCCAATATTTTTAAATAAAAATATTTTGCTAGCCAATATTTTAAAATAATAATATTAAAATATTTTTTTCCAAAAAATCAACAATTAAGTGTGAGCATTTATACTCTTAAATCTAAAAGTTCATTACTAATAAACAACAAACAAACACCACTTTCCATCGATAAAAATAGCAATCCACATTTATTTCCAGCTGACATTTGAAGATGTCTACAATCAATCAACGTTGAAGAACACGCCCTGGTATATAATAGCAGGAAATCACGACTATTATGCTATTGGAACTGTTGATCCTCAAATTGATTACAGCTGGATCAGCGATCGATGGTAAATGTAGGGTGATCCAAAAGACGGCTTGCTCGAGAAGCTTGCAGTTACTTAATTTGGATAAGTCAGAATGTTGGAATTTTGATCCCCAGATACATAGTATCTTGCTTTAACATTCATTTTAATAATGTCGTTACAACCAGTCACTGCTTTTGGATTTAATAACATGGGTAGCTAGTAAATCGTAAAAGTGTTCACCAGCAGTTGAAACTGAAGGTCAAATCGTCAAAAGAAAAATTACTATTCCCATTAAACTTTGTGCTTTTCTAAGAATATCAGTACGTTTTACATTTCTAACTTTAGACTATTCGGAAATCTGCAACAAATTAAAATTGAATCCTTGAGAGTTAAAAGCCAAACCAATTAGAATATTTTTATATTAAACGTCAAACAGTAAAGATTCCATGCAAACGAATTTGAAGCCGACATTTATTTTTGCCAGTTTTCCATTTAATCGAGCATTTTACGAAAAACGCAGTGTAAAATAATGTTTCTCGGACCACATACATATTCAATTTATTTTTGGAATGCAGCTTTTTTGGACAACAGCCGAGCCGAGTAAAACAATTTTCTTCAATTATCATCCAAATGAGCTAATTTTTTGTTCACAGTACAAAATCACTTTTCACAGGATATTCCCGGATATTTTTTACAAACTGTCATATATTCTGAACGACGGCACAACTCTCGACATCATCATGATCGATACCTACTATATCATAACAAAGTTTGTGTACGGTGTGGATACAACTGATGACGTGAGGTACATCAAATCAAAGCTCGAGGAATCAAAGTACGATTTTTATTCTTACGAAAATTAATTTTCTATCTTCAGAGCATTCAAACTAAACACCACTGCAGATGAATGAAGATTGATTGAATGAGGACCAGTATTTTTCAATCTAAATTCAACAGAATAGTATACATTTTTGAATTAATCTGACGTTTTAGACACACTGTTCGACATGATTTCACATCTTTTGAGGAAAATTCCATATTCAAAATTTGAAGGGTGTATATGTACAGTGGTCAAATTCTGTTGGGCATCAGACTCTAGGGCATTTTGTGGGATTTTTTTCTATTGTACCAGCGTATGCGCATGTAACACCGTTTGGGATGTACATACAGGATTTATTCATCGTCTAAAACTCTCCGTACGTTACGTGAAAATCGAAAACTTTTCAGCGTCTTATGAACTCAAAAATTTACTACCATGGGTGGAATTTGTCAATAAGAATCATGGGGTCAGCAGATAATCTGCCTCTGGTCAAATGCCATCCAAATATGAATGTCATGTAGGTAGCATCGGACCTGAAGAAAAGAGGGATTGGAAATTTTTCGAAAATCCCTGGATATTTTCAACATTTTTTGTGGGTAGTAGTGGGCAGTTTTGATGGAGGGTTCCCCAGTCTCTTCTGTCTCACATGTTCTCTAAGCCCACCAAGAATATTATATGGTACTAGAATGGTCAATCTTTTGCTAAAACTTTAACAGAGCAGACTACCTCTTTGTTGCCGGCCACCACCCAATGTATTCCATAGGTAGCCATGGTTCAGTGGAATATTTGATCGAAAACTTGAAACCTTTGTTCGAAGAGTACAACGTCACTGCTTATTTATCTGGCCATGAACACAACTTACAGGTATGATAAAAGATAAAAGCAAAAAGAAAACGACAGATATACCATTAGTATCCTGACTTAGCGACCAAACTTCTATAATCTAATTTTCTTAAAGTGCTTCTGAACAATGAATCCAGGAAGCAAGTAGTATTTTGTATTTTCAGTATTTTCTGCCGAGCCGTTGGTCACATGAGACTGTACATTTTTGACAAAACTCAATTGACACTCAGAAATTTTTGAGTAAAAAAATTCTACAGTAAAAGGTTTACGTGGCAGATTTTTAAGTCATCGCATATTTCTGTCAGTTTTCATTTTAGAAGCATTTTATAAGAAACTGACTATATGATTCGAAACTCTGTGTTTATAGCTTCCCTTGTATTTCGCTTGACTTGGCGTACATCCTGACGCGTTCCATTTTTAGCATCTGATAATGAGAAACGGTTCCGCCAAAATCCATCAGGTCATTTCGGGAGTTGGTTCGCGAGTGAGCAACAGTACAAAAAATTTGAACACTGTGCCCTCAGGCAGCAGTCTTTTTTTCTACCCTCACAACGGCAAAATTGGCGGATTTGTGATGGCCAAGATTGATCAACTTCGGGCCGAATTCATTTACTATAATGATGCAAAAAAGATTGTATACAAATTCAGCGCAGAACCGAGGATCAAGGAACCATTTTTATTTCCAGTGCATGACTCATCAAATGATGTTGAATGAAAGTTATGCTCGTTTCTGCTGGATTGATACTGTAACTTTTTCAAACTATGTGAAACATGATGAAGTCTTCCACTGTACGAGCACGTTTTGTTGCTCTGATCTATTACCTATCGGATTGAAGCTACAGTAATTATTCTCCATTCATGTTGACATGATTGATGTAGCGAGGTTGCAGCCGAAATTTTATTCATAATTATGCAAGGCTCTTGTTGACTCTGACTCTTTGATAATTATTTTTTAAACTATTTCAAGATCATCGAAATTGATTTCCTGATCTCCAGTGAGGCTGCGTTTGCCGAAATTCTGACTGCTGCATCGATAATTCCAAATTGAATGGAGTGCTAAAACGTTGCACATTTGCCTTTGTGAAAACCAAGAAACACCACTTAGTCTATCAAATTTACAAAAATTTAGTCCTAGAAATGAGAAGCACACGCATCACTGTGCATGTGTTGATATGTGGGTGGTAATGTGTCTGGGCTACAGCTACAACTCAGCATTATGAATTTGGTCTATAGATGTTCCTGACCCCTCTCCTAGCACACACACACACTGGCCTAATGTGCTACAAATTTACTAAAGAAAATTCTATCTGAATTCGTTATAGTATTTGGGGTGATGCAGGGGGTATAGGAAATATGGACGTGGCTTTAACTTGTAAAATTCCACGTTAGGTCAACATCAAACTGACAACTTAAGAGAACAAAATTCTACCTCGACGTCAACCGTACCATCTCGGGTGTTCTAAAGTTTTAGCGTTCTTGGGGTTTCACAGTTTTATGGTTCTATGTAGAAAAATTCTAAAGAATTTCCAACTAATAAATCGTAGAACAATGGGTGAAGAAGACATGTAAGAATTGACGCACAGCCAGCTAAAAGCTACACAATTATTTCTGGACAACAAAATTTTAGTTCAAAATCAGTGATTTGTATAAAAATCTTAGAATTTGGATACATAAAACCCTAAAATCCGGAGATTGTCCTATGTTTCAAAGATTCTCGGTTTTTAAGGTTTTACGCATCAAAGTTCCAAAAATTTCCAAATAAAATCTAATCAATGATGAGAAACTTTTTTTGGACAACGAAAGCTGAGTTAAAAATTAATAATTTGCATAAAATCCTAGAATTCTGAAATTCAAAATTGCACCTTGAATGTTCTAAAGTTCCATGGTTTTACGATTTTTTGCTTCTATACAATTTCATGCATAGAAATTCCGAACTTTTGTGAAGTTTAAACATTTTTAGATACAAAACTGTAAAATTATTCACAATGAAGACCGTAACATTCTAGAATATTACTGAAATAACTTTAATGTCAAAAATTTTCGTTTTGCAGCAGGAGATAGTGTAACATGTTGTTCTAAAAAATTAGAAACCAAAATTATTCCAAAAACCAAACTCAGATAATCCACGGTGTCGTATTTGAAAATATGTCAAGGCACAAAGGGCTTTGACAGCAAGCAGGAGGGATAGCCACGGATCGACCCTTAATGTACGTGTTTCGAACACCCACGCTTACTGGAGAGACTTGAAGTACTTAAACCCCACAATAATATAACCCAAATTAGAAAACCTTCGGGTCTCTAGAGGAAACAAAATACAAAAATACAAAATGAAATATAAGACGAGAATAATGAAAACAGAGCTCCCCAGCACACTTACCAAATCCGTGCTACAGTAAGACGCTTCAAAGTGGTCCGCTTTGCCTGATCCAAATCATACCTGCAGGCCTCTTCTTAAAAACGACAAACTACGGCGAAAATCATAAAAATCGACAGAAACACACTAGAACAAGGGAAAATTTCTCAGCGACAGACGACCCATTCGTCCCATGTCTGGCCAAAGGGCGTAAGTACAGAAATAAAAATTTTGAGAAAACTAAACTTGAAATTTTAAATTTTTTGATATGCACTGTTTCTTCATATAATAATCCAGTATGTAGCAGCAAGAAGACGCATCATGTTCCTTTCTTAAGGAACTCAAATGACACCCTCTGTACTACACCCTTTTTTCAAAGCAATAATACATGCTAATCTTGTTAACAGCATAACTATAGATACTTTCTACACTGTCTTACATGCCTTATAAGCAGAAGCCAGGGGCCGGTTTCATCAAAGAGACTAAAGGGCCTGCTATACTTTGCCGTACGGCACCACATTGAGCTGCTATTCTTCGTTGTATGGCGCCTGATGAGTGGCTGCTATATACTTCACGCCGTACAGCACACAGCGCCTGATGGCTGTTTTGACAATATCAAAATTTTTCATACCGCCTGGATGTACAGCACGGTGCAGCGCATGATAAGTAGCTGCTATACTTACGTGCAATACGGCACCGTAGGGCGCAGCATAGTGCAGTACGGCAAAGTATAGCAGGCGCCTTATGCTCCAGCTGAGCTACAGCTTCAGCTCTATATGTTATACCATTACCGTTAAGCTGTAGCCCAGCTGGAGCTTAAGTCTCTTTAATGAAACCGGCCTCGGATTTCAAGATGCTTCATGTAATTTTTTGGACCCACGATGCTCACGAAACATAAAAATGACAATAAAAGTCTTTCTGATACTCTCTTATGCATCTTGATAGTACCTTTTTTGGAGCTCTGAGAAACACTTGCACCTAATTAAGATTTTTTTAAAAATTTGCACACAAAATTCTCATTTCGCCCAAAATTTTTAAATTAAGCAGGTTTTATCATCTATATATTTATATAAATCTGTAGCCAGCCAGATTAATCGTAATTGAACATCCGTAGTGAATAAACCCTCTACTCTTTGTGCTCTTCAATATCAGTTAAGTGTGATGTCAGCCAAACCCAGTTCAAGTAAGCTAAAACTTTGGTCAAAATTATGACTTTGTATCACTGATTATTTTTTACAAAAAGCATGCATAGAAAACCGTGCCGCCAAAGTAATGCTTAAGCATAGGGAATCATCGAAAAACGTGCCCCTGTCTACCGAACGAAATTACTTATGAAAATTTTGTAAAAAAAGGAGTAAAATAGTTAGATTGTTAAAGTCAATGAGTCCTGGGCGTTTTTGAAAAAAATTTTCCGGAGACATTGCATCATCACTTTCAATGTCCGGTCGGGGGACATTGAGGTCGAATTTTACCCATTAAAGCTTCAGCGTACTTTCTACATGGAAGTTGGATTTTACATGTTAAGGCTTCGGGTGTTCTTTCTATATGAAATTCGAATTTTACATGCCGAAGCTTCAGGCCTACTTTCTACAGCCGCCCATATTGCCCCGCAGGATTAACGAAATTTGGATCATATTACATCGCTGACTATACTTTACACACCCCATGTATCACCATGGTTAAGACGCCAAACGTTGATGTATATGTCTTGTACGGGGATATCTTTTGTGTAAACCCTGTATAGGCCCGTATAACTAATATTCTAGCTCCTAACTGAGTCAAAACTGTGCCTCACCCTCTAGCTGAAAAATAGTGAGACGTGGACAAATTATAGTCATTTTGTTTTTTTACAACTTATTCATGTGATTAAAAGGGCGTCCTTAAGTACTATAAAAGCCTGAGGTTGGTTGCATTAACCCAGTCTGAGGATAATCTCAACATCGGCATCGAATGGTCGATCCTCAGTTTCAGCTACTCTCAATGTCGAGATCATTTTCTTGCAGTTGCACTAACAATTCTTACTTGAGGATTAACTAACACTGAGGTGCTGGAGTTCGGGAATTGTGGAAATTTTTATATCTATTTGCTTTCAACATGAAAAATTATGAGAAAACGTTAGTGCAACTCAACAGCTCGAGCTGGGGATAGTCTCGAAATTGGGCATGGGATAATTCTAACGGCGTTAATTTTATACCAAACCTGAGACCATTGACATGCTAGCGCAGTTGCTGAAATTGAGGTGGTCATCTTTTAGTTCGAGATTATTTTGAGCTCGAGCTTAGATCCATTTAGTGCAACTGGGCACTGATTACAGCTATTGGGCATCATCTGCAAATGGGCCAACAGGGTAAAACATACAAAAATGCTTTTAGAGCTCCTGGCATAGGGAATCCCATACTATACTCTGTTGGCCCAATATTACATTGACACAATTGCAGATTTTTTCTCATCTGCACAATTTTAATGCTTGCAAATGGTTCACACAATTGAGTCAATTCTAAGAAGTCTTTGTGCTGTACTTTTTTCTCTCATAACCTGAAGTGAATTTTATTTGTTCCCAGTTAATTGTTTTATGGACAATAAATTTAGTAAAATGTAAATTTAGTTTCATGGACAATAAATTTAGTAGTTTTATGGACAATAACTTTGCAAAAAAGTTCTATGCAGTTGGAAGCACACATGTGCGAGGAGCAAGAGGAATATGGGACGCACATACTCAGCTTCGAAATTATAAAACTTTTCATATGTGAATAATTTCGGCCAACTTTGTTGGATTTCTGTCCCAAAAGACGTCAGAAACCCGGGGTCCACCCTCTATATCCTCCTCAAAAATTTGGAGCTGCATATATGAAAAAATAAAAATTGAACCGGGTAGGCTTTGATAGTCTCGTTTTTGAGATACACATTCTGATATTCTCTTTGCTGAAAATTTTTCAATTTTTTCCCCAAATTTTCAGTTGTGTAGTGTTGAATTTTGAGTATTTTCTCGACAAACAACATTTCAGGTGAAATTTTGCTGTTTTCGATTTAGGACGAGAGACGTGTTGCTCTTCAACACATGTGCAATAATCAAAAATTTATACATGTTTTGATACAATTCACCATAAAAGAAATCGCTCTTATTGATTGGACCTTGGAATAGTTTTTGTGGCATCATTACGGTTTTCTAAACATCCGTTTCTCAAATTTCGTCATTAGAATGAAAATAATTTGGTGTCACACTACTGAAAAAGTTTCCGAGACTCTAATTAACTGACGATATTCTAATTTATTAACCCGGGTTCGGATTTAGTGGATTCCTGAAAAAATATGTTACATATCAAATGAATGAAATTTGGTCAGGATTCCAAGTTTTAGAGAACTCTGCTGCATTGCATCTGACTGAATTGTGTATTTTGTTGCATCCGAAATATGGACTATGAGGTTGTATGGCTGTTTATCTGAATAGCATGATGTCCTCGAGCACAATGTTATAAGATGCACCAAGCTCAACCCTGCAATGCAAGGCTTCATTGCACAAATACAAATTCAGTCAGCAATTGCTTGATTTTGAATACTCATAGGGTGGATTTTCTGCAGAAATCCACGGAAAATGATGCATCATTAGTTTAAAATAACACTTCCTTACATTATAGCACGATGGCGCTACTATTCACAAACCAAAAACGGTAAAAATTTCGTGGCACCTTGTGGCGATAATGGGATTATGATTCGAAAATAGAACGTACTAAATTTTTTCCTGATTGATCAAATTTGGCCAAAAAAAACATTATGGCCAAGGTTCAGAGATGATCAGTCAAATTTTTTCCGAGAAGTTTTGAATGTTGAATGCTGATGAAACGCTCTAGAATGATTCAAAAAAGCTATACTGTGCAGTTCATTCTTCTGCACAAACGTACATCTAAAAATTGTTGGTTTATCCAAGGTGGACTGCTTTACTGTAAGACCTGTATTCATGAAACGACAGGGTTTGGAAGGTCACATAATTTTTTATTGGAGTTCGAGCCAACTGGATCTGAAAAATTTTATTGGCACTGCTCATTTTTGGGGTCCTGCAAGCCAATAACAAGCTCTAGTAACTATGGAAACCCTACTAGCCATGCAGGCCTTATAAGCGACGAATATGCTGGTAGTTGTAAAAAGACCAACTGCTGCAATGTCACAGGTTTATGCCCCTTAAACATATCTGGTGAAAATAAGACTTCTGATTTTAGAGACCCCTATGACCGACTGATAGTGGCAGTGACCCATGTTCCTACTTCATCTCCATATTTGTTGGGGTCCAACAGACCTAATCGAGAAGGATGAATGATCATTTTTCCATGTCAAACAGACCTAAAGAAGTAAAATAAAATATTAATGAACATTCTGTCTCAACACTGCATATGCTAAAACATAGGAATGACGCAGGTTTGCACTACTACTGTAATCTTGCGTCACTCATTAGTTGTGATCAAATCCATATTGGAGTGTTTCAAATGAGACTTTTCTTACTCGTATACAGTCTTTTTCAAATTTCCTGTAAGCACTTTACTCACTATAACATGAGGTCGAAATTCCTTACGCTTTCTAACTTACTGTGGCGTTTTTTAAATACCATTTTTCAGGGAAGAGTTGAGAGCAAGTGTTGCATATGTCTGATGTGATTTCTTTTATTACTGTAGACGAAAAATTTTCGGACAAAGTGTCTGCTTGGCGAAAGCGCGCACCTTAGATCACCAAATTATATGAAAATATTGGCCATTATTATTCGAGATCAATAGAAGGTGAAAGAATATGGATTAGATGCTGTTCAAGATTCAAGTTTTGCTTTTATTGTTCAAAGAGGAAGTTAAAAGTCTGAGCATTTAAATTTTTAAATTAGTATTTTCCTGCATTTTCCAAGTCACGGTCAACTCGATTTCAAGGATAATTTAAAGTTACGAAACGTCAAGCATTGGTCTAATCTGTTTATTGTCAAGGTGAACAAAATTGTATGAAGGACAAAATCAAAATAATTTTCATTCTTTTACTTATAGCCATACATCTCCTCAAAGGTCATTCAGTCACCATTGTCCTCGATGTTGACCAAGTCTTGCCTGGAAAGTCCTTGCCACTATTGCAGGCTGGAAGAAAAAATAGAATTTGAATGATAAATTTTAAACTGATACTCATATTTTATAATTTTTGCATTGAAATTAATCAAAAAAGATCTGGTAGTAGATAAGAGAGAGATAGTAAGTAGTAAGCATCTCAATTGAATTTCGTTCTACCTGTCCTCAATCAGAAAACTCTCTGTAGCACCATGAGCACTTCAAACCAACAATTTTATTCGAAAATAATACAATCACAACAGTTGAAACAAAATCATACAATCTGTTTATGAAAAACAGCTCAATAGCTGTGAACGACCTCACATGAACTAGTGGATTGTTGGCTTGAACATTTTTTAATTGTCTCTTTTCCCATTTTTCCTAAGAAATGAATATTCTGCTTTTCTATACCATAATTTCCCAAAAGTTTTACTCAACCTTTGATGATCAACAAGCTGTTTTTACGTAAATAAATCAGTCTAGCATCAAATTTGGTCACAAAAGGTTGAAGACGATCACATACTACACTTAAATAAAACAAATAGTATCCTAATGAACGTAAGGCCACAACAGCCTAAAATAGGGTTTTGTGATCAGAATACAGTAGCAAGTTGTTTAGCAAGAAGTGCTTGCCCACAACTTTTATCATAAAAATTGCATTTGAAAAAACAGACTGCAGGTTTGGTTTCTATTTTTCGTCTTCAGCTATTTTTGTCAATCTAGACAGTTCTATGTGAAAATGTTTACAGCATCTTTTCCTATTATATATTTTACATAGATTAAGAAGTTTATGTTTGATAGAAAATTGTGTGTTTAGTCAGTGTGCTTTTTCATGATCTAATACTTCTAGAACAGTTAATTAAAAATCCCGTATGCAATATGTTTTATAGAAAGCAATTAATTTTTTAAAATCAATATTTACGTGCATTTCAAGAGAAAACAGACTGTAGAATTATCACGTTTGATTTACGTTGGACGATAATTTTCAATCAAGGTGTCTTTTGCGTAGAATTTCTTCGCAATCTTTCAGAACTGATAATCTAAGGAAACATTGAAAATTGTTAATTAGGCAAATGAAATTTCCTGTTGTTCCTTGTAATTTTAATAACATATGGGCCAATTTTCAGCATGTTGCTCTACGCTTCCTGTTTAGCTGATTTTTTGCTTAATTACCAACTACGTGTAACAAACATGTGTTTTCATGTTCATTTAAATCGTGTTGATTTACAAAAGATTCGCCATTATTCAGTCAATTTTGTGTGTGCTTTTTGCAGTAGCGTATCCTGCTGTCATAAACTGTTTTCTTCAAATGAAACTTTTCTGGAAAGAGTTGAAAGCAAGACAACGTGTATAAAAGATGATCATTATGATTTCTAGATCTATGTGGAAATTTTTTTCAGAACTCGGCTTTGAAAGTTTGTTTATCTTGAACAAAATAGCTGACATCATATCAAGCATCATGCTCAGTATTCAGAATAAAATTTCGCGTCTAGTCTGAATCCTAATCGTGGAAAAATATGTTGTTTGAAGTACCTACTTACAACTCTTCCCAGAAAAGTAGCTTTAAAAAACGAACTATAGTATGGAGCAGCATGCATTTTCACATGCAGATCAGAAAGCTGAAACGGGTCAAAGCCGCAATGGTAATACATCTGTTTATCTTTCGGATTGCTGATCAAGTTAAGCAAAGTGGAATAGTTCAGTTTTTAAAGTGTAGTTATTTTATCTACTATGAATTCTGTATGGGTTATTATGTCTGCAGGATGTTGAGTCATGCAAAAAGTACTTCGCCAGCCTGTAGCAATCTGTAGTCAGTTTTCGTTGGAATGCTTCAATTTATTCTATTGTATTTATCTCTATTTTTCTCTTATTATATTATTATATTTCTATTCTATTTATTCTTTTTCTATTTCTTCTGCATGTGAAGTCTATGTATTTCTCTTTTTTCTTTTTCTTTTTATTATTCCGAAATGATCAATGCAGCACTTCATGAAAGTATAAGTTCAGAAGAGAAAAACTGCTAAGCTTATTACTGTAATCAATGACAAAATTTCCCCTTCCATGAAGCAGCAAGCAGAACTCAATTAACTGGATAAATGAATGAATTTTCTCAATTTAGAGCTCAGATGTCGGCACAGCCTTAAACAACCCAAACGGAAATGTGCATGACGTTTCTTGAATGATTTTGACTTGTTCCCTAACTAGAAATTGTGTATTATTTGCCTGTCATTGAGTTCATCTTTTCTGAGCAAATGGTTTATAAATAATCAAAGTGGAAGGCAAGTGTATCATGTTGTTATTTATAATTTTCCTGTGATATCTTCAGCTTTCTAGTACTTCAATAAAATCTTTAAAATCTAATAATTCAAAGCTGCATTAAGTTCTAATTTTGGTGATCTCACAGAAATTAATTGGAGTCAATATTGATGGCACATACAGCCCCATTTCATTTGTTAACGAAAGTTCTCCCATCTGATGCCAAACAAATAACCATAGCTAATTTTCTATGGAATTCTTTTAAACTGAAGATCAACAGAAATCAATCCTTCGTCACATCTGGTTTAGCGGAAAATCGTCAAAATATTTAATGCTTGCTTTCCACTAATAAATAAGAGGCACATCGAGAAAAATAGGCTATAAAACTTACCCATTTGCGATTTACTTACAGGATAGATACACAACGAATTGCCAGAATATACCATGGATTTTCACGTTATTAACGAAACCAATGATTCGTATTATGATGATCTGGTCAAACCGGGACAACCGATGCCCTTGTACATTTTATTTTACGTCATCATTTTTGGCTTTTGCGCCGTCGTCGGTTCTTTTGGAAATTCGTTGGTAAGCAAGATGCTTGAGAGTTTTTTCGTCCATTTCTTACTGTAACTACATTTTTACGTTACAGGTTATTTTAACTATATTGTACGACAGAACGCTACGTCTTACCCGCAATATGTTCATCGTCAGTTTGGCGTTGTCTGATTTTTTCGTTTCGTCTGTTACTATGCCGGCCAGTATAGCAGGTATAAATAGGGGCAAAAAATTTGACGTCTCATCGACTTGAGGTCAGAATCACACATGCACGTGGCGGGGGATGGGATTGGGGGGGGGGAGGTTGACCACGGGTATATTTGACTCCCCCAGCAATGATTGAGAAGATGACGAAGGAAAATGAGCACGAGAGAAGAGAAAGTCGTCATAAAAATGAGCATGTTGCTGTAGCTTAACAATTTTTCTAAACACAACATACTTGATTCCAAAAAAGTATCATTAAAACTTTGTAAAAGTGCGGTCTGAGCAAATAATTTCACATATCTGACCAATATAAGTTGGAGAATATGCTCCTAGAAGACCTAAGACTTTTTCGTTATCAAGAACTGTCCTGGCTGACCCCTAGCAGAATTTCTATGCTGTGCATATGGTCAGAATGAACAGTGAAAAACTATGTGATCTTAAAAAAATCTGTTTTTCTCGACGTTCAATTATCTTTTTGGCAAGAGATTTTAGCTTATTGTGGATCAACTGTAACATTATGTCACTTTTGACTCTCCCTAAAGAACAGCTTCGAAAATTTGAAAATTCAAAAGTTTTTGTATTTGCCTGAAATTTCTTCGATTTTGACCTTCTAAAATTTGCCTACGATTTTTTACTACACTTAATCAAGTGGGCAGAGAACTTCAGAGCGTCGCGACTAGTTTGACCGCTTCTAATATTTTCTCTTTTGACGGTACCTATGCAACAAAATATTTGAATTTGTTCCGAGATTTCAAAATGCTGATCTCAACCAAAAAAGACCTGTTTTTTAAATGCTAAGAAAACGCTGACAAGTTTATGTCATTGTTATGATGACAATAGGGAAGCGAACTTATGAAAAACAACATTTTTTGATTAAGAACAAGTAGGTTACTGTAGCTCTTTGTATGAAACCTCAACACAAAAAATTCACTATGAAGTTCATGGGTTTCGACATCAGGAACCACGATTTTGTCAACTTTTCATATGCTTTCTGGAGAACCCTTCTCATATGATTTTAGGGGTTATCTATGGGCACTCTTGGTTCGAAGGCCATCCAGCTTTGTGTACTTTTGTCTCCACAATATGCGCCCCCGGATGCGTGGCCTCGATGTACAGTGTGGCTTGGATAGCAGTTAGCAGGTAGCCACAATTTTTCATCATTTGGATGGAGCAGCGTACTTTTTTGTGGCTATTTTACTTTTTGTAGCATGATCGAAAAGTTCGTAGATTTACTCTACACCAGAAGGTTTTGGTATTCTTTTTGTGTTCACCACAATAAATTTTAATTAGGTTTAGTACAGTAAGAAAAGAAAACGAAAGTACTATATGCTTTCTAAATGACACTAAATGTCATTTCAAAGATAATATGCTTTGGCTATAGGCGTTTGGTTCAGGAAGCTTTCTGAATTCAATAGTACAAAAATGGACATGACTTTCAGTGTATAATGGATCACAATGGCACGAAAACGAGTTCAAGTTTTTGTTCACCGCAATGACAGGAATTCAAAAATTAGAAGACAAATTTCCATGGCAACATATATCTGATTATTCTACTGACAAAACAAATTTTGCAAAAAGATAGACGTTACCGTAACTGGTACTAAGAAAGTTAGTTACTGCATGATTTATTTTTAGTGTAGAACACTTTTGGAGATTTCCTTCTACTTTTAAGATTCTTCTATATCAAGAAATACCATGTGTATTTGAAACACTTCACCAAAACTCGAGTAGCCGTTTACTTGCTGTCCACTTGGTTCATGGGTTTCTCCATCCACATACCTAACCACATCGGTTGGGGCCAGGTTCGTTTCAGTCACATGCTCAAATTGTGCACCTTGGACACCGACCTACATTCCTACGCCGTTTTTTACGCTTGCGTCCTTTTGGCGGCCATTTTGGTGGCTTTCCTTTTTTACGTCAAAATTTATGTCAATTTGCGCCATTCCAAATTGGCCAAATCGGTCATCGTCGGCACAAAAACCAGGAACGCAGGCCAAATAATCTCCAACGTCGAAATGACGGGAAAAATCGACAACGTCGAAATGGTCATTACAGGAAAAATCGACAACGTTGAAATTACTGGGGCATGGCAGCGGAAACGAGCTTATAATTCTAAGGTAAGAAATGACTTTCTGATGTTACAGTAATACGATAGAATATTTTGGTAATATTTAATCCATCAGTTCGATCTAACCAACAATAGTTTCGACTGTTTTCTAGATTCAGCCCATATTGCTTCCATCAATTCGATGATTTTTGTCGAGCTCTAATTTGCATTATCTCATTTGAAAAAAACTTACATTGTTTGTCTGTTTCAACATAAATTTTGAATAACTTGTTTTTAGGGTGTAATACAGCTGGTTGCTCAAACGATACTTTTTCTAAGAAAAAAATGATGATTAATTCAGTGCCTGAATTTCTACTGGTGATTCAAATGCTTAAAGTAAGCCCTCATTTGAGAAAAAGATGAATACAAGTAAACATCCAAACTGAAGCTGGAGAAAATATATATTTCGATATATACAAAAATCCTAGCCGATATGATTTCAGTTAACACTTCATGTAGAATTCTATGAATAATTCACTTCTTGGCTGCATATCAAAATACCACGTAAGAAAATAAGGACTGAATATTTGAAGACTGAAATGACACAATAAATGAACCGAGACTTCATACAAAACAGCTTTCCTCAAATTGATACAGCAGCCGAAATAAACTGTTCATTGAGAGGAGAAAAGTAGTTATACGATCCTCTACAGGGGGTACACAAAAGATAACCCTGTTCAAAATATATACATCAAAGTTTGCGGCCTTGACTCTTTTGAGTGATACATGGAGTGTAGAAAGTATGGTCGACAATGTAATACCATCTGAGTATCATTAAGCATGTGGGGAAATATGGTGGGCGTAGAAAGTACGCCCGAAGCTTCAACATGTAAAATTCGACTTCCATTTAAAAGGAAGCTTCAACCCACAAAAGTCTAATTCCATGTAAACAGTATGCCCGAAGCTTCAACAGGTAAAATTCCTTCTCAATGTTCATCGACCAACTCGGACGTTAAAATTAGTGATGCAATGTCTCACAAAAAATTTAAAAAATTAACGCCTGGAGGTCACAGAATCTAACAATCTTATGGTTTTACTCATTTTTTAGACATTTTCACAAAAAAACTTTGTTTGGCACACAATTTTTAAATATTCCGGACACGTTTTTCGATGATTCCCTATACCTAAGCGTTGTTTTTGCGACACGTTCTTCACTGTTTGAGGACACGATTTTCCATGCATTTTGCAAAAAAATGTGTCCAGAAACAGGAAAACACGTGTCAAAAAAACAATGCTTAAGCACTCATTGAAAAACATGTCCAAAATATGTAAAAATTGTGTCCTAAACAAAATTTTTTCTGAAAAAAATGATTAAAACTATTAGATTGTTGAATTCTAAGACTTCCATTAAAATTTTTAGAGGAGACATTGTGTTATCAATCGGAACGTCTGAGTCGGTCGAGGTATATTGAGGTTGAATGAAGCTTCAGGCGAACTTTCCACATGGAAGTCGAATTTTACCCATTGGGCTTACTTTCTACGCCTTCTGTATCGCCCTGCACAGTTAGGGCGGTAAACTTAGATACATATGTTTTCTACAGGGGTATCTTTTGTGTACCCCCTGTGCGGGCCTGTATAACTACTAATATTTATTTAGAAAACGTTGACTGAATTGATTCAGTGGCTGGAACGTCACTTATTCTTTAACTGAATTGATACCAGGTGGAGTAATAGTGGCAGAGTTAATTCTACTTTGGTGGCTGAACAGTAACCAATTCGTTATCTCATGTAAGGAACCGTTTACCAGCTGAATCTATTTTGTGATTGAAATTATATTATGGTTTGTAACTTGTTCATTCGCAAAATGGAACTCCGTTTGATTACAGAAGTTAATCCTACAGCGGAAATGACAGTTTTAGCTGAGATCAATAAGTACCTGAAGTGATTCCAACATAAATGTAGCAAGAGTCCTTTGTTGAGCTATACAGCGTTGCATAGGAAAATGGTGGCTGAATCGACCCATTTGATAAAATTAGACTGGCGACTAAAATGACAACAATGGAAAAAACTGTAGCTGAGTTGATTCAGTGGCTGTAACTAGGCCGATGGCTGAAATGATGTTATGGTTGAATAATCGACACCGTATGTTATAAATGTACCCGAGTGTATTCAATGTCTTAAAGATGCTGGTACCTCTGAAGTTACACCATAAAAAATAGTTGATGAGTTCAGTGGCTGAGTGATACTGATGGCCAAGTTCATACAGCAGCTGATCGACAGTGTATGAGAAAAATGGTTGAAGTGATATGAATTACTGTAACAACATACCAGCTGAATTGGTGCTTAACGCAAGAAATTGTATAACATTTGTGATTGGAATGACAATCTTTTGAGTATTCGTTGACAGAAAAATTCAGACTGATTAAGTGGTCGCAAAGGGACGAGTGAGTGATAAGAGCTGATTGTGGAATCGTTGATTAACAGTCATGTTTTTGCTTGCAGGCTGAAACCCAAAAAGTCCACGCAAAGGAAGACAGTAAACGTAAACAAAATTTGAAAACAGAAATTCAAGTCATCAAAGCTTCATTCCGAGTTTTCGTCCTTTTCCTTCTAACTTGGAGCCCAATAGCCGTCCTACTCCTAGTCCACATTGGTGCCAAAGTCCCTTCATACGTCTACGTCTACTGCGGTTTATTGGCCCACGCCAATAGCACCCTGAATTTTTTGGTCTATTTTTTGGCCAACGAAGTTTTTCGTCGATCGTTATACAAATTTTTGCGCAATTTTTGCTCAGCCGATAGGAACAAAATTTTGTCGACTACTCCCGAAGATACCAGATTTTGCAAATGCCCGGTTATATCAAAGAAAATTCATCCAAAAACTACAGACAAAGATTGATTTTTCAATTGATTAACTAAGTAACTGCTAATGAGCTGATTCTTTGATATTGTTAAAAAATTGTGGTTACTCTATAGTTTGTTTTTCCTAAAATGCTTCTAAATAATGAAAGTAAAAAGCAAGTAGTATTTCAGATTTTCACAATTTTCTGATAAACAATATATAATATGGGAGTGGCAATTGGTGAGCATACTGATCTGACCTTTAACAATTTTTCAAGTGAAAAATTTTACAGCAACAACTTTATATAAACGATTTTAACGACTGTATTGATTTGTGTCACTTTTCTATTTGGAAGCATTTTATAAAAAACGGACTATAGATTTTTATGTCACCTTGGTATCTTTCGTCAACAAAATGGAGAATTTTTGCATGTTTTATTAGATGAAGCAAGAATTTTCTGCTGCATGAGCAAGAAATTCATCTTGCTGCAATATGACGTGTGATTTATTTTTCACAAGTATACAGGGTGGTCCAGAAAAAGCCCCTTTAAAAGTGTTTACCTCACAGTAACCAATCCTAAACAAATGTGTAGGTATTTTGCATTCAATCTCAGAATTGCTATACATTCAAATTCGTTCTGAAAAAAATTAAATAAAAATAGTGCACGTTACACAAATTGAGGTTATAATAGAATTGTAACACCAGTGCAAAATTTTACTTCGAGCGTCCATTCATTTTAAAATGATCGATGCAGCGGGGTCGCAACCGAACTCTTATTTAAAATTATGGGAGGCTGGTTGATTTTAATCAATAAACTTTTCCTCATGGCATAGGGTCCTTGATGATCACTTTTTTCAATCGTCTCGAGATTGTTGAAATTGATTTCCCTATTTCTAATAAAGCTGTGTTTGCCGAAACTGCAATCACTGCAAAGATCATTCCAAAATGAATGGAGAGTAGTTATACGGACCCATACAGGGGGTACACAAAAGATACCCCTGTTTAAAACATATACACCAAAGTTTACTGTCTTAACTGTGCGGGGCGATACAGGGGTTGTAGGAAGTATGGTTGACGATGTTATACGATCCAAATTTTGTTAATTGTGTAGGGCGATACGGAGGTGAGGGGTGTAGATAGTACGCCCGAAGCTCCATCGTGTAAAAGTTGACTTCCATGTAGAAAGTACGCCCAAAGCTTCAAGCCCTAAAATTCTACTTCCATGTAGAATGTATGCCCGAAGCTTCAATGGGTAAAATTCGACCTCAATATTCCTCAACTGACTCAGACGTTGAAATTCATGATGCAATGTCTCTCGAAAAATTTCAAAAAGATAACGCCTGAGATAGAATCTAACGATGTAAGGCTTTCATCCATTTTTTTACAAATTTTCACAAAAAATTTTGTTTGAGACTTATTTTTTACGTATTCAGGACACGTTTTTAGATGATTCCCTATGCTTAAGCATTGTTTTCAGGACACGTTTTTCACTGTATTGAGACACATTTTTAAGACAAAAAAAATTTTCGGGAGACATTGCGTCATCATTTTCGATCGTGCCTCAACACCGCCACCGTCCCAACTCTGCCACTTTCGTGTCCCAACACCGCCACCGTCCCAACTCCGCCACTTTCTTGTCCTAACTTCCGCAATCTTTCAAAAAGTTAGTTTTTTGTAACAAAGTTTCTTTTGTAACTTAACAACATGACATTGCTAATTCATAGGATGGCAAAAACTGATATTATCATTAAATCAATAAATACATGGTGTATCTATATAATCTTCGTTTGCATAGTCGCACTGAACTATACAAACGATTTTACCGAAATAACCAAAAATAGAACAACGAGCGTGAGACCGGAATTTACTTCATTAGCATATTACCAAAATAACTGTGTGCTTTGCACATTAAAATACAAATATACGTGTCTGTTTTCATTTCTTGTTGTCAATAATCAAATCATGGATAATCAAATCATTGGTCCTATTGAAAATTTTATGAATCAGGAATTAAATAGTAATTTAGTGATAATTGCGGCGCGTAATGATCCGGATTTGTATTTTCTGTTCCAGAGGAAAAGTTCTAAACGTTTGTCAAACAATGAAACATTGCTTATATCTTAAAATATTGTTCATTCATAGATCTGATAAGCACATTTGATTAAGTTTAACGTGTTACAAAAAATAAACTTTTTGAAAGATTGCGAAAGTTGGGACAAGAAAGTGGCGGAGTTAGGATGGTGGCGGAGTTGGGACGATGGCGGAGTTGGGACCGTGGCGGTGTTGGGACGGTACCTCATTTTCAACATTCGAGTCAGTCGAGGAACTGTAACGACCAGATTTCTGTGAGGTACTTTACTTGGACCAATCGGTCGATACGGCGGGGTAAATAACAGGACGGGGGCGCGGGCGTACGATTACAATAAAACAATGGGGATCGATGGTCGCTTGAACGTCGACAATAAACGCGCTTCGAATTAAAATACGGATGGGGGCCTCGGTTTAAGTTGCTTTCGAATAGTCGGCCGCTTGCAAATGTATATAAAAAGACGGGGCGAGCGCGGAAGTCAAAACGGAAAAACCACAAGAATAAGAATCAGAATGATTAAATCACGCTTTGCTTCTTCTTTTATACGGCGATTCTGGCCACTCCCTGGACGCTGCGGGAGGTCGAGCTTCTGTCCATCTTCTTCCGCCAATCGTCGTTTCCGGCTACGCTTTTTATGCTTTCTTAGTTACGCCTCTCTAACGCTTTTCTGGTACCGTATGCCTTCTGTGCTTCACTTGCTTTCTACGGTGGGCTTGGCCACACCTTTGTGCTTCTGTGCATGCTTCCTGTATCGGTTTCTCTGTATACACATGTTTTGTGGGGCCCCCGCTACTGTTACACTTGAGACTACTGTACGGTGGGGCTTCTACATATTTTACTGTGTGCAGGTGTTGTTTACGATTTTTACTGGGGATTACGGTACCTGTGGAATGTGTACTTTAGTGTAGGTTCTAGGGGGACAGCTGCCGTTTGTGCAAATTAATTAGGGCGTCTTAATTGGGCTACCGGGGTGTGAACGGATCAAAATAAAGTACTTCACGTAATTTTGCAGGAATGTTTGGGTGTGAATCCCAGACATCCTTGAGACGATAAAATGTGAAAATAAAATAATATCTAATAAATGTCTATTACATACAGTATGCTACATATTTACAGTACTGCTTTAGCAGGTACGTTACATTTCCCTCCTTCCGGAGTTGAACGTCCTCGTTCAAGGCTTTCGAGGTTGAGGAGGGGTGGGGGTAGATTCGTTAGCTGCTTTCCGAGGGTAGAAAGGGGTTGTCTCGTTTACATGCACCATAAATGTAGTATTCTTATGGGGGTGTTCGAGTGTAACGTTGGGGTACATGAAATTTGTAACTGTATAGGGACCGTTTTGGCGAGGGAGGAATTTGGGAGTCAACCCTTGTTTACACGAATGATTTTTGTAGAGAATAAGATCACCTGCCTTGTAATGTATGTTCTGAGCATGCTTGTTATACTGACGGGTATAGTGGGCTTGGGCTTTTTGCAAACTTTTCTGCACGGTTGAGAGTGCTTCTGTGAAATGCGATTTTACACGAAGGGCGTAATCGTCTAAGTCAACCATGTAGGACGTGGGGAAAAAATTTAAAGCTGCATCTGACGGCAGATTAGCTTGCCTACCGTGGAGTAATTCAAATGGGGGATATGAAGTGCTATCATTTTTATGAATGTTGATCGAAAAAACGGCGTACGGGAGATAAGTATCCCAATCGGTGTGATTTGAATTGATGTACATGCGGATACGGGTGGCTAGGGTTTGGTTGCAACGCTCAACTTCTGCTTGTATGATTTGCTTTTCTTTTGGGGAAGTCCGATAAAGTTGTCTACGTACGGGTTGGGAGCCATTGGTGTCAATTGTATGTGAAACGAGGGTGGTTCTACCTATATCCATTTTGGATTTAGCATATAATGTAGGGTACTTCGATAGGGCGCGTAGGAGTTGCATTTTCTCTGCTTCTGTAAGGTCACTGGAGGTTAAATTGACATTTTCTTTTAACCATGTGAATGTGTCAAACCGGTTGGGCTGGTTTTGCGTTGAAGGGGTTAGATTAGCGGGAGCATTTTGTTTTGGGATGTAACAAGAGACTGTGCCAATGCATGTTCCAGGGTAAAGAATTTGAGCTGTTTCTTGTGTGTTTAGGACGGATATGCGTATGCGACTGTTTTGGTTTTCAGAGATACAAGCTGCGAAATGGACTTTGGGATTCTGTTTGGGTTTTGGGGTGAATTCAAGCTGTTTGACCTGTAAGTACGATTTGGGCAAGGGGACAGTAAATTCGGTTACTGTACGGGGTGGTAATTCTAATTTCTCGTCTAGATAAGTTCCACCACGGGTCGAAAGAGGGCTATATTCTAGGCCATCACAAGGTAGTATAACATTGCCAAATTTGACCTGTGATTTTTGATTGTTGATAGTGTATTCCGAAAATCGACTGAGAAAGTTTTTGCCTAGAAGGATGTCTGCTGTGCAATCTTTTTGGACATGGACCATGATTGTTTCCTGGATTGTTTGGGCTGTCACTGTGACAAAAGTGGTTCCTACAAAGTGAATCGGAAGATTATTTGCTGCTTTTGCTTGGACTAGCGGGGATTTCATGTCTAACTGTAAAAGTTGAGCGATTCGGGAATCAATGAGTGAGTAAACTGCACCAGTGTCAATCATGCCTTTTGTGATTAATTTGCCGTTAAGTGTGGTTGGAATATGAGGAGTATGTTTCTCAGGTACATTTTGGGGTGGCTTATTTGATGCAGATTGGTGAATTTGATTAATGAGTTCGATTGCAGGAGTTCGGGGGGTATCAATATCGACAAGGATGTATTTCTGCTGTGTTTGCGCCCCACGACGATTAGCTAATTCTAAGAGAGCATGGCCGAATGATGGGGGTATGGTCTCATGTAAATGTCTGTTGTTTGATGGTATTTCATATGCATGTTCGTTTGTGGCATGACGCTTTGGAGAGGGGAAATATTTTCGAAGAACGAGAAACGAATAAAAGACACCTGCAATAACTACAGTAATAACGGCGAGATTGATAATGATTTGCAGGGGTCCTTTGAGTAAATTGTTTAATCCGTCCGTGAGACTTTGGGTGGTACCGGTTATTACATGTTCTATGCCTTGACCGGCACCAGAGAGTGTATTTCCGAGTGCTTGGCCAGTGCCTGAGATCATGTTGTAAACTGTATCGGAATTGAGAGACATTTGGGCGGTGTAATTGACGAGTTTTTTGACAATGTTTTCGAGTGTGTGAGTTTTGTAAATGTATTGTTTCAAAAAGAGTAAGTTGGTTGAAATAGTTGCAAGTTGATCATGAAAAATGGCGGGTGTATTAAAATGAAAAAGGGAGAAATTTTGGTTCCAGACGATTTCTAAAGGTAAATTTGTGACATGCGGGGATCCTGTTTCACTTACCCATGTATTATTCTGTTTGTAAAGGGCTACATGCATGTGATGGCAGTCAACGGTTTGTGAGAAAGGGGTCAAATCGTTGCCTCCTGGATTTGAAAACATGAGTTCAGTTCCTACGAGAATGGGTAAAAGTTTGTAGCATGTTTGGTTGATTTTATGGTTGTAAAAGACTTTGGATGCGTTTACCTGCTTGCAGGGCCAGACTGTGAGGGCTTCTCCTGTAAATTCTGCTATGATGTCGGTTCGCTGTAGGAATGCACGCGCTCCAAGGGTTGCATCAAGACGCAAAATTTGCCATACGAGATCAAGGTGACGTTGTGCCTGTCTGCATAATTCATTCCATACATTTTTGAAATTTTGAATTTCGAATTCCTGTATTTTGTCTGCTAGATAGTTTAGTTTTGCATTGATGGGTTCAAAATCATCAAAATCGTATAGTGTAGTATGAGTTTCGTTGGTTTTTGGGGTTAAAAATGCGTTACGATGTGGTGTGCTTTTGTCTAGTTGTACAATAATGCCTTGTTCGGTTAGAATGCTGTCTTGGATTTCTGGGCAATTGGGGTTTGAAAAGAGTGTGTTTTTAACCGAAAATGCACCTTGTAGCTCTTCTATTATCATGTGGGTTGGGGTGAGTTTTATGGGATGTGTATTTTTGTATTCAAAGGGGCATAAGTTTTCAAATGCTGTTTCATTCCAGATAATGGATCCGTCGGCTGTGACACAATGACCTGATGTCGGTTTGCATGACCCTAGGTCGCCTAATGTACCTGTCATAGATTTTCCATTCCAAGATGCTATTTGTCTTATTTCTATGATGACGTTAGTGACCGAGGTACAATGGTCTGTACAACACCATGTGTATTTTACGCTTAAGGAGTTATTTGTTGACCAAAATCCTGGTTGGGTTTCGTATAATTTTTGACCGTTGTGTTCTTTGTCTATAACGATTGCCTTACAAACATGTGGGGTTAGATTTTGCATTTCGGTTTGGTCGAAGACAATACCTTTTGATCCAAAAAATCCTGTATTAGTACAAATTTTGCATTTGCGAACACTGCATTTGTATGCGTCTGTAATGTGGGGCTTAGTGGAGGGGATATAGATTTTTCCGAATGTTTGTACGGGTTTGTCTACTGTGGAAGGGGGCATGCATGATACAAGTTTTGGTATGCTGACTGAGTGACCGCTCAATGAAGTTCCACACATCTGAAATTGGGCACTACACGATGTGGGGATTATTATACATAAAAATATACAATACAATGGCCAATGTAGTGTTTTAGTGGAGGCGGCGGGGTACTGTGTTTTTTCGCTCTGCTCGATTTGGCGTGGCGGTTTTTGGTGTTGTCGTTTTGTGATTTTGAGCTGGGGGGGTGGCCGGTTTGCAATCTGAACGTTCTGTAAAACTTTAGAAGTTGAGTTATGGGATGGGGTTTGGACTTGCTTACTTATGGGGGTCGGTAGAAGTGTTTGGCGGGGGTGGAATTGGTAGGGTTCGGGGGTCAGGCCGTGGAGAAGGGATAACAAGTTGCGGCCTGTTTTCGACGGGGTTTTGGGGGCGGTGGGCGGCGTAGTGTCTTGCTTTCGGGGGATCTTGTAGCCTACGGGGATGGTGGGCGGCGATTTTTCGATTTTTGCGGCTTCAGGCGTGGGGGGTGGTGACATGGCCCACCAATCGGGTACGTCCAGATCAAGGACGTATTCGTCACTGCGGCGGTGGGTGTTGGGCATGATAGTTCCTAAAGTAGTCTGAGGGCCGTTAGTTATGGCGGGTAATTTTGAGTAAAATGCGGGGTCGTCAATGTCCATGAGGGGTTGGGGTTGCCTGTACTCAATGCAATTTTGAATATTACGACTCTGCTGATTTGGACAATACCTGCTTGTATGACCTCTCTGCTTGCATGTGAAACATTGAAAATTTGAGTAGGGTTTTGAAAGGCAGTTATCTGATCTATGTCCTGTTTGGGAACAGTGGATGCATCGGCTTTTACAATCACGTGTACTGTGATTATTACGGAAACAGATTTCACATGATTTTCGGGTGCCTACTGATTTACAATTACGAGCTACGTGTCCGATTTGTCCACAGTGGAAGCATGTGGGTTGCCTAGGGGTGGTATTGTTCCTGTAAGCATTATTCCTGCTGAAAGTATTGTTACTGAAATTGTTGTAGCTACTTTGTTGTGGGGGTTGAGGTTTTTGTTTGATCTGCAACTGTAAATCTTTTACTTGTTGTTCTAACTGATGCAAAAGATCCTGTTGGTCTGTGTTTTTGGTGAGGGAAAAGATGGGTTCGGGTTTTGGGGGTATGAAGGGAAGGGCGTTAGACTTTAACTCATTTCTAAGAATTTGCTGTTCAATGTAAGCTGCTTCGTCTGACATTTCTTTTAGAGTTGCGAACCTTCTATACTTAATTGCTTCCCTGATTTCGTTTTGCATGCCTTCTACAAAGAGGGGTTTTATGATCATTTCTCGTGCGTCTGTGTTAAAGTTAGGGTAGGCGAGGGTTGCGAGATGTTCTAGATCAAATAAGAATTCTGTTACTGTTTCTGATCGCTTTTGTTTTCTTTCGCGTAAGAATTGTTGATGTAGCTCATTATCTCTATTGTTTGGGAAAAATGCCTGTAATGCGACTTTATACTGCTCGTATGTGTGGGGAGGGTTTTTGGAATTTGCTAAACTTTTGAATTTTGCTAACGCGGCTCCTCCTAAATGAATTTCTAAACATGCCAACTTTAACTGTACGTCTGTATCTTTCATGCCTTGGAGTGCCATGAATTGTTCTAATCTTTTGTTCCATTCACCAAAATGTTGGGTCACGCCGCCCGTGAATACTGTAGGTTTCGCGTAGAAATTATTTGCCATGTTATTACGAATGTTTGCTGTTCTTAGATCGTCTATTAGGGTAGGGTTTACTGTATTCTGATTCAATTGTGTGCGTAGGGTACGAAAATGTTCTGAAAATAAATCGTTTATCTGTTCTCTAACGATTTCTCCTAAATGATCTTGCGTTTGGTGGGTCATTCTTGGTTTACGATGGGATTTCTGCTTAAATGCTTCAATTTTTGCTTCACGCTGTATTCGTTTAAATGTATCGCTTAATGTCTCGTTGGAGGGGGTTTCCAGTTTGCTTTTTACGAATACTGTCTTACTGTAGGAAATGATTACTACTGTATTATCTAATGCTTCTAAATGCCCGGATAAGAGTACACCTAATTGGGGGCAGGGAGTTCCACTGGTTAACGTAACGGTACGGTCACCAAAATATGTAACGACCAGATTTCTGTGAGGTACTTTACTTGGACCAATCGGTCGATACGGCGGGGTAAATAACGGGACGGGGGCGCGGGCGTACAATTACAATAAAACAACGGGGATCGATGGTCGCTTGAACGTCGACAATAAACGCGCTTCGAATTAAAATACGGACGGGGGCCTCGGTTTAAGTTGCTTTCGAATAGTCGGCCGCTTGCAAATGTATATAAAAAGACGGGGCGAGCGCGGAAGTCAAAACGGAAAAACCACAAGAATAAGAATCAGAATGATTAAATCATGCTTTGCTTCTTCTTTTATACGGCGATTCTGGCCACTCCCTGGACGCTGCGGGAGGTCGAGCTTCTGTCCATCTTCTTCCGCCAATCGTCGTTTCCGGCTACGCTTTTTATGCTTTCTTAGTTACGCCTCTCTAACGCTTTTCTGGTACCGTATGCTTTCTGTGCTTCACTTGCTTTCTACGGTGGGCTTGGCCACACCTTTGTGCTTCTGTGCATGCTTCCTGTATCGGTTTCTCTGTATACACATGTTTTGTGGGGCCGCCGCTACTGTTACACTTGAGACTACTGTACGGCGGGGCTTCTACATATTTTACTGTGTGCAGGTGTTGTTTACGATTTTTACTGGGGATTACGGTACCTGTGGAATGTGTACTTTAGTGTAGGTTCTAGGGGGACAGCTGCCGTTTGTGCAAATTAATTAGGGCGTCTTAATTGGGCTACCGGGGTGTGAACGGATCAAAATAAAGTACTTCACGTAATTTTGTAGGAATGTTTGGGTGTGAATCCCAGACATCCTTGAGACGATAAAATGTGAAAATAAAATAATATCTAATAAATGTCTATTACATACAGTATGCTACATATTTACAGTACTGCTTTAGCAGGTACGTTACAGAACATTGAGATCACATTTTATCCGTTTAAGCTTTGGGTGTACTTTCTACATAGAAGTCAAATTTTACATGTTGAAGCTTCGGGTATACTTTCTACATGGAAGTTGAATTTTACTAATCGAAGCTTTGGGCATACTTTCTACATGGAAGTCGAATTTTATATCTTGATGCTTCGGGTGTGCTTTCTACACCTACCACATCGCTCCGCATGCTTAGTCATATTTGGATCGTATTATGTCGTGCACTATACTTTCTACACGTTCTGTATCTTCCCGCACATTATACAAATTCGGATTGTCAGCTATACTTTTTACACCCCCTGTAACTCCCCACACAGTTGAGGTGGCAAACTTTGATGTTTATGCTTTGTACGGGTATCTTTTGTGTATCCCCCTGTACGGCCTGTATAACTACTTGGAGGTATTCCAATGATCGAACGTAGTTGTTATTAATGTTCATACGAAAATAATTCACATTAATTTTATTTCTAGTGAATGATGCAAAAAATAAATTTAAATTCTATAATTTCTGATATGATTCATTTCTTTCCACACAGAGTAACAAAGGCAATCGAGTATCGTTCAAGGTAAAATTTGAGCACCGATCAGGGACATGCAACAATAGTTAGAGAATAGAAATTATCTTGATTTTTATATGATTTTGATTAACTATATTCGAAATGTCTACGTAATCCAAGTATGACACACTTTTCATTCACACTTCCTCCCTGATCCTGAAACTGGGAGTTTAAAATTATGAGGTTTGTTATGGCATCACGAAAAATTTTCTGCCCAAGAACCTTATCACTGATCAAGCATCATATGATCGTCAGCTGAAATATCTTTCACTTTTTAGAAGCGAATATTCTAAACACTGAAATCTAGAATTCCCCCAATCCATTGATTTGATCCACATTTTTTAAACAAATCAAATTTTTCCTCACGTGACCTATTTTTGAATTAAAACTCACGTTTCCGCAGTTCTATCTATCTTGATACTTCCTTTTTATACAGATTTTTCGGCACGAGTCTATTCTAGATTGTAGAACTACCGTGATTTAAGACTGGCAGAAAAATTTCACCGCTTGTAGAATAATGAATCAAAAACCTAGGGGTAATTGGAATTTCAGCATGACGGCACGACAAAATTTGCTTGATAAAGCTGTGATTTCTAAATATTATTCATGTGTGGATCTGTACTGATGTACTTCGGGATATGCAAATTACATTGGTTTTGGATTCACAAGTCTCGAGGAAAGTACCTTTTTTTAGATGTTCGCCAAGGAGTCAAAAGCTACGATGCCCGAGATGAGGGTGTTGTGGAGATTCATGAAACTACTTTCGCATGAGAACTCATACAGTAAAACTTTTCGCAGATCAGATTGGAGCGTAGTACTTGCTGCCAAAGGTTCTAAAATTACAAGCATTAAATAGAAACATATTGTGGACTGCTTAATCCAGATCAAACGACTAAAAGTTTCACCAACTTTTACTAGCAGCATAAGGACGAAAAATGAAGAAAAAATCAACGAGCAAATTTTGCATCGTATTGTCCGAAAGTCCGAATACATAAAAGAAGAAAAAAATTGGAAATTCGTATCAAATTTCTACAAAAATTAGCGTTACATGTTATATTGATAGAAATTTTTCAACAACTTTTTGCACACCTGGACGCAAAAAAGAACAACGAAAAAAATCGCACGAAATAAATACAAATATAAGAACAACACATTTTTTGAGATCATTGATGAAACGCGTTATAGCGGCAGATCGATTTTTCCGGTAGTGATTACTGTAACTAGAAAAGTAAGTAGGTACAAATAAACTTTAATGATGGAAAATCGTGCTTCAGAAAAATCCAACTGCCAATATTATAAATACTTGAATATAGGATGATGGGCTAAGAACGGAAAAATTGCTAGAATTTGGGACAGGGTGTCTATATTTTATAGATCCAGGCCTATTGCGTCGACTAGAAAAATGATCAAATATCGACCTGCGTGTGTGTGTGTTGAACGACAAAGTTTTTTTCCGTATTCACGATATGATCTTTGATCCATGGTTTTTGACCACTGGTCACACTGTTTTTTTTTCTACCCGTTCAAAGTTCGTCATTCTGACGGGATTGTATTCGTAGAACGGTGTCGCTCAATTGGACGACCTGATCGACCACCGTTTTGAAATATCGCATAGACTGAAAAATCATTAGAATCAAGCGCATGATGTCGGGAAAGAAATGAAAAAGTTTGCGTATTCATGGTTTGATCAAAAACGTAGTCACTGCAATTTAAAAACCACCGTTGGATATAACTCGGCGAGATCTGTCGTTTGATACCAAATTTATAGAGTTCTAATGAGAAATCGAATATCTTTTATTCAACTCGCAAGGTTTTGCGCTGCTGGAGATTGTGTTTGGTATACTGTAGTCAGCACCAAAAAATCAAAATTTCCGTCCTGCGCTAAATTTTTTCCGTGTTTTTTCTCTGTTTTTTTCATTTTTCGCGCCCGAGGTAGTTTTTGCCAAGAAATTCGGCTAATGCAGTCGAAAAGCGCATCCATTCTTTATCAGAATGCCTTTTCATCACATCGAATTAGCCAGCATGATGTATTTTTGAGAATTTTTGAAAAAGTAACATTTTTTTGCTTTTTTTGCATTTTGGACGATTTTTTACAGGGCGAAAATGGTAGATAGTCAAAAAATATTCATATGTTAGGGCTTCCTTTTCAAACGACCGCCTTATTCACAACTACAGGTAGTATTCTAATCGTTAAAGTAGATAAACAACTGTTTTCATAGACAAAAATACTGAGAAATAACAAAGAAAGAATATTGGGTCGGATCGACCCTAAAGGGACGTTGAGGATTAGCAGTTAACTCTTGATGTACCCTACGTACAATAGTGAAAAAAGTATGGCTTCACTAAATGCGGCCTATCTGATTCAATGCTTCATAAAAAATTTTGCTTTTTTCGCATTCAATCCGCAAGATTTTGCGCATTAAAATAAGATACGGATTGTGTTCAGTATACTGTAGACAATTCGACAGCGCTGAATTTTCGATTTTTTTGGGTTTTTCGAATTTTTTTCATTTTTTATCATCAGATTGAGAATGAAATCATAAAACGTATTCATTTCTTATTAGAATGCTTTTCAAATTATCTATTATATTGTCATCATACCTGTAAAAGATCCGATCAGTTGGGGGAGGGGGGAAGTAAACCCGAAATTTTTTTGGGAGCTGGCTGGGGTCGAAAAAAGTCGAAAATTTTCTCAAAAAAGGCACTTTTTCCCCAATTTTCCCGAGTTCGGTGGGATGGGGGGTGGGGTATAGGGTTGACCAAGTTGGAGAGTCCCCCCTCAACACCCGTAACCCATCAACTGGTATGATTGCCATGTCAAGAGTTTTAGTTTTTTTTGCATTTCATGAAAATTTCGGGCATTCTGGCATTTTTCGGCTGGCAGAACTTTGAAAACAATCTTATATGCGTCCTTATCGAATTTTTATGCGTAATTCTTCGTTTTTATTGTTCAAGTGGATTAAATAACAATTTTGATGCAGTTTTCATGAGGGAAAATTGATGATTGGGTCGATTTTACCACGTACGGCACGTTAAAGGTTTAAATGTAAAAAATTCATTTTGCTCACCGTTTTGTAAAACATGCAATGCGATGGATTTTCGTCTTCGCCCTGAGGACAATCGGGCACCCCGTTGCACAATGCCGTTTCGTCGATGCAGACGTGGTAGCCGTGCTTCCGACGACTTGGGCACATGATTTGGTGAGGTTTGTCGCGACTCCTGGGACATTCTGAAAATCAAGAGAAAAAAATGAATGACCGATTTGAACATTTTTCCGTACGCTCATGTACATAATATCATGTTCACGAAAAACCACTTCCATATACCTCGAGGCTGAAATGTCGTTTATAGTGTCGTTTTTTTCTTTAGCAGTGGAAATGTCACCATTTGTCAAAGAAATTAATTAATAGGTGCTGCGTTGGGCAAAAAAAGTAAATTTTTCGTAACGTGTATGCTATTCATCTATATCACAGGGGGAAATGTACGACAAGAAATAATTAGCATATCATAAATTAGTTAAAAATTGAAATGTCTTTCTCTTTTTACTTTTTTTCTCGCAACGTGGGAACTGGTCCCGATGATTGGCTGATCTCGATCGCAATGCAACAGAGAAAGGCATTGTTTATGCAAATGCGTTGTTTCAAACTGGAAACCTGACTATTCAGGATGGGAGTAGTACAAGAAATGAAAATGAAAAAACGCAGAGCAAAAAAATTTATGAGATAAACAAGGAAATATCGGAAAATAAATAAAAAATGTCAACGCGGAACAAAAGCACAAACACGAACATGGACAGAAAGTGAAACATAAAGACAAAAAGAAAAACAAACATAAGTGGAAGCAGAAACAAACCCCCAAATAGATAGAACTGAGAGAAAAGGAAAATAAAACAACTAAGAAAGCAGGAGAAAGAAAGAAAACGAAAAGAAAACAAAAAAGGAAACATAGTCGAATCAAATCGAATAAATTCAAGTCGAAACAAATCAAATCAAAACCAAACAAAAAAAAATATGATATATAAGACTGTCATTAATTTTTTTGATCAATGAATTAATTAATGAAACAATAACTTCGCCTTGTTTATCGATTTTGCGTCAGGGTTTTCATTCAAAAAAGTAAAACGTCAATCTGAAGAGATTTCGAATTTCCGAATGTGAAAAGAACTTCTAAAAAGTGTTGTTGCAAGGAAACCGTTTGTTTCTTATTCAATTTTCCGTTTTTTTAAAGTTTTTTCTTTCTTTTTCTTTCCCTTTTTCTTTTTGTTTTTTTGATTTTTTTCCTTTTCTTTATGTTTAAGTTTTTATTTTCCTTTTTGATTATGTCTTTATTTTTCTTTTTGTTTATGTTTTTCTTTTTTGTTTTTGTCTTTTTTTCTTTTTCTTTTTTTTTGTTTCTTTTTTGTTTTTTTTGTATTCGTTTTTGTTTTTCTTTTGTTTTTTTCCTTTTCTAATTTTCTTGTCTTTTCTCTCCTTTTCTCTGTTTTTTTCTTTTCCTGCTTTGTTTCTCAGAATGGAATAAATTTTTCACTCATGAAAACTCAGCTGATACAGATCCAAAAAGCTGGACACAATTTCGTTGAGTCAGGAATTCAGTTCGGTAGCACACCATAAAATAAAATTTTCGAGGTCGAAGTAAATCGGCCAAAAATGGCAGTCTATGTGCCTCTGACTTGAGAAATAACAAAAAAATCGGTACTGTAGTCAAAGCAGTTTACTGTAAAATTTTTAACACTCAGAAATTAGATAAATATGCTCAAAAATCTCCAGTCAGCAGGATGTCGTAAAAATATGAAATAGTACTTACTTTCCAGTTTTATTATTCAGGTACATTTCAAAATGGTTTTTGATCGCCACCAATGTTCAAAAGTGTCATGTCTAAAAGTCTAAATAATCATAAAGTACCCGAAATTTGCATTTTAAAATAATTTTTTCGGCAATGTCCGAAAGCTACGGAACTTGTTCCGATTTTCAACTTGTTTTTGACATTCCTGATAATATTAAACTGATTACTGAATGACACTAATTTTCCTTTATCTCGAAAATCTTTGCAGCATGCATGAATGCCTTGCATTTTTTCAGTCCTGCAAATCGTTTATTATCATTATTAGAACCATCATTCTTCACCGTACCTACTAACAAAATGTGTACGTTATACTGGGGCTATAACTTATTTTTTACTGTAACAGGGATGATATTTGGGAAAATTTTTCCGTCTGAAAATGGTGAAAAAATGAGACCACACAATTTGCGTGTGTTTATGAACCGTTTAGAACATTTTTTCCAAAATGCACAACACAAAAAGTGTATATATGACAGTAAAACACACACATGTATGTACAAAACCGGAAAAATTGCTCAAAAAAGTTTGGAATGCGTATACTGTAGATATGGTGGCGATCTTTTTCTACTTGCGAATGTGCAATACCCTACGTGACGTCTATTTAAAAGCGCCATTAATATGACGGGTGTGGAGTAATGTCAAGAATTCACAGATGTATATGCAAATTAGCTGTTTAAGACTACTACTTTGTAAATTATATGTTTCTTTTTTTCCAACCAACAAAAGCGAATTTAACTTTTCTTGCAAAATTTCACGGTTCGAAAAACGAAAAACTGTGTTGAAACGAATCAAAAAAAAGATCCCAAAAATTAGATTGACAGTTTTTTTATCAATGGCCCATATACCGACACATTTTTATGATTAACGAACGTACGAAATCGATTTGATATCGTATTTTTCTTTTTTTACCTAGTCTGGATGTCGAATATGGAGGAGAAAAAAGTATGAGAAAATGATTCATCGTAAAATACTAATTTTGCACTAGTGGGCAGTAAATTGGAAGCATAATTTTGTCACGTGGTCATGAATTTGTTCACTAGGTTTAGAACATTACTGTATAGATTGGTGAATTCTGAACATTTTTTTCACCTTATTTGATGATCTCACAAACTTTTCTCAATTATCTATAGTTATCGAAATATCGCTCACTTTTTTGCATACAATGATTACAAATATTGTTTCTTTTCATTAATTATTTTTCACATAAAAAATATGCAAATTTATTCCAAATTACGGGAAACCCGACTATAGATGTAGATATATACCATCAATTTGCATGTTGCCTTCTCACGATTTAATTAGAGAAAAACTCGTTGTTTTTTAGAGCATGTTTCAAATTAACATATGTCAAGATATAGAAGAAAATATCATTGAGATAATCAATTCGAGAAGTGATAACTAATTAATTTTTAATTTATGTTGACTTATGTTGAATTTATGTCGCAAAATGTTGACTTTACGCGGCCAGAAACTTTTTGACGGATCTGTGATCTATTCAAAAACATAACTATCTCTATTTTTTTTATAGATTTTAACTTCTATGAATGGCCACTAGATCTCATCAAATTTTTTTGCAGGATCACATAAATGTTCAAGCAACAATTTACAGTCAGAAGACTACAGCAACAAAAATGACAGCTCCTCATCTTCAAGTATAAATATACCCTTTTAAAAACTAAAAAACAGGCTTGACGTCAGGAGGATCTGATTCATGCGATATATATTTGCAGAAAAAGATGATTAAAATATTGCAGATATTTTTTCTAATTGCTTATTCATTGTTGCCGTATACCTTTTAAGGTAAAAACAAAAAACGACCTTTCCAACATCCTCCTACAGCAATTAGTCCATAATTAAAAAAAGCGAAGATTAAGAACATGTTTTTGGCAAAAAATTGCACAAAAAAGTAAAAGACGCCTATAGATACTGTTTCCCGTTTGATTTTTTAGGGTGAAAAAATGATCTGCAAGCACCATTCTGGAAAATGAGCAAAAAAATTTACTGTAATTTCCTTTAACACAAACCCAATTTACAAGGAGTTATACATTAATACTATCTCACTCCCACAATGCCTCATAGAGAGACTGATTTCATGAGACTGAACATGCATGTTTCTCAGTTTAGATCAAAATTTAAAAAATTAAGATTTGATGTAGGATGTTCAAGATCAGTATTCTATAGAAGTCATTCCCAAAAAGTTGGACTATCAGATCGTTCACGAAGAGTCACACCATGCATGAAATTTTTATGCTGCAAACTAATTGCCTGACTACTAATTAATGAACTACCGATACATTAAGTCATTAGCGCATTTCTAGGTTTTCTATTAGGATTCAAGAACTGCTGATTTGTCGAGCCTAAAAATATTTCACTTACAATCCTTAAGAATTTAGAACACACGATCAAAACAAATTTCTCAATGATTCAATTAATGAACTATTGATCCACGAATCCAAAATACTGTATGATCTGATGCTACGTAAAAAACTGAACTTCTGAATTACTATACCTCAGGAATAGAAAGTTATGGTCTACAAAGTTTATTACTAATGAAGTACCTTGAACAACTAATCGACTGAATTCCTGTTACAAATGAACCTACATAAGTTTACAAATATTGAAAAGGGATTGCTAGTAATAAAAAAATTCAATAGTGTCACAGATTAATTAAAAAGAAATTCTCCACATTGTATCAATAAATGAATAGGAAGCTTCACTGGGCTTGATACAAAACTTAACTATCAGTCCTTTTTTCAATTGCCAAAAATCGGCAGGTTACGAAACAATCAAATTTTTAGACTCCCCATTACTTCAATAGTAAAATATTTTGCTAATACATTATTGTAAGACTTTGTGAAATCTAGAAACTTTAACTATTGAATTGTTGCAGTTCCGAAAAATTTCGCTTTTACAAAAATTTCAATCTGATAAATCAACCCAAATTAAGTAAAGTACACTACCACACAAGTTTATGACTCTTTTAAAGATGGGCTACATGATTGTTGAACTCTTAGAATAGTTCAGTAGCACAACAGGTTAATTTGTAGAAAATTTTTCCTTCAGTGTACTAATGAACGAATAAAGATTCAATAGTCGCTGCTAAAAATTGAAAAAAATTAGTATTGTTCAAGCAGAAAAGTTAACAGCTAATTTTACAAAAAGAGGCTCTTAAACTCTAAAGATTGATCATGACGTTTTTAGTGGACATTTAGCTACAATACTGCCGCAAATTTTAAGCTTTACCTCTACCTGAAAACCTAACCTCGGGGACCTCTGTAATGGGATATTGAACTTTCGAACTTTTAGGCTAGTTGATTAGAAAAGTGTTCCACCAAAGCAATAATATATGAGTTGGTGCAGTCTAGAAACTTGAACCATTGAGTCACCGTAACTCTTAAATAGGTCACTTGTACAAAAGTTGCTGCAAAGAAAGTCTTTGACTGAGGAAATGCTTCTATCGACTTGAGTTAAGTGAACTGAATTAATGTACAACTTAATGATTTTTTAAAATTGGGTGACTAGATCATAGGACTCATTAGTGAAACATGTTAGTTCGACAGAAGTTTTCTTCTAATGTACTAATAAACGAATAGGAAAATTATGAAGTTTTTGTTGCAAAACAGAAATAATAATCGTGTTCTTCTCCCGACTCTTACAGTTCGTTTTTTCTGAAATTTCTGTTTTTTCTCATTTCTCTTTTCTGTTTTTTTCTAAATATTTAAATTGGAGAACAGTTCTATAGTTTGTTTTTTATAAAATGCTTCTAAGTTGGAAAAAGACAAAAATCAACTATGGAGTCAAAATCACGCACACAAGGCTTTCTCGGTATGATTTTTCACTCTAAAAATTGTTAAGAGTTGATTGAATAAGCCCACAAAATTTCAATCTCTCGTGATGAATGGTTTAGCTGAAAATTGTAAGAATCTAAAATAGTACTTGCTTTCCACTTTTATAATTTAGAAACATCTCAAGAAAAACAAACTATAGTCTGTTTTTCTTGAAACGCCTCTAAATAATTAAAGTAGAAGGCAAGTAGTATTTCAGATTTTCACGCTTTGTTGATAAACAATATATCTTATTGAACTGGAAATTTGTGAGCATAATGACCTAACCCTTAGAGATTTTTCGAGCAAAAAATTTTACCCTAAGGATTCCACGTAAACGATTTTGACGACAGTACTGATTTGTGTCACTTTTCTATTTGGAAGCATTTTATAAAAAACAGATTATATATATGTGCACGATTTTCGGCTGAACCATAAGTTACATTGGACTGCAAACTTGTGAGGATACTCAACTAACCTTTAGTATTTTTGAGTAAAAAATCTTAGTGTAAAAGCTTTGTGTGAACGATTTTGATGACAGCACTGATTTTTATGATTTTATTTTCAATTTGGGAGCATTTACAAAAAACATATGATCTTTTAATTAATTGGCATACAAGTTAACTTGAGCAGAAATCGAACTATTGAGTCCAAGTTTGTACATAATTCTTCGAAGAAATTTTGATTTAAAAAAAAATTTGGCTTGCAATTTAATTAAAACAACGTTTCACTAATGAACTAATGAACTCATAATTTCTCATTCCGAGAAAATCATACAATAAAACTAACCTGCAGAATATCCGTCAGATAAAGATGCTGCAAAAGGAGCATCGTTTCGTCGTACGATATTTTTGCTGCCGGATGATGTTGATGATGATGATCTGTCCATCATCCTTTGATTATTTCTATTGTTAGATTGAGACGGCGAACTATTCAAATTAGCGTTGATCCTAAAAGTCCTGCTGCCGCCCGACGATTTTTCGGACACGCCGCTACTATCGGCCATTAAAAGTTCGTTCAATAAATCGTTACTGAACGTTGACGATTTTTTCCTATTTATTCGACGATTTCGATGATGATGATGATGTTGATTTTTTGATATTGATCGTTTTTGATCCAAATTCCGTTGTTGTTGTTGTTGTTGATCATTATCATCATTGTCGTCAAAATCCATATTGATCAAGTTTCGATCGGCGTCGATTAATAGCTTTTCGTTGAGCATACGACGAAAGTTCATCAATTTGGCCAAATTTTGATCGATAATCAATTTTGAATCGATAGTCATCAAATATTGATCGGTCGATCGCCGCCTATCGTTACTATTTTGTTGCAAAGGTTTGCAAATCACCATTGAATTATTACTCGTGTACAATAGTAGGCATAAGGTTAAAAAGTGTAGTTTCGCTTCACCGACCAATAATAAAACCATGATCGACGAGAAAACGACGCTTCTCTGCTTCTTCTACTTTACAGTAATAATATTATTTAGTAGAATAATTTGGATGAGCAATCATTGACAGGATGTACAAAATTCCGTCGCTATTTATATTGGGAAGAGAAAGAAACACCTCTTCGATCTTTTTTTCGCTAATTATGATCGACCACACAAGATGCAAGCATAAAATGATGATGACGATGATGCTCAAGCTCTACAAAAAAATTAGCCAATAAAAACGCAAAAAAAGACAATCCCGCCAACCACCTGATACATATTCTAAAAATAAAATAGCTTTTACCAATCTTACAACGCCAACGTTTATTTATGCAAATTAGTCTACCGACCGTTAAATTTTAGGATACGGTCATTAATTACCGTACGTAGAGTAGTATCATTTGTTAGCAAATGTTATCTAGACATTACGCAAACATTGTAGGCGGCGATGATAAGAAGATTGGTGGCTGTGACGTGCTTTTTGGATAAATTTCTAATTACTGTAAGGGTTGAGAAATATCGCTATTTAAATACTGTGCGTGTAACTTGAAAAGATGGGTTGAAAAAAACAACAGATTAATTAGAAACGGAGAGTCCTTTTCTTCCAAATCGAATAATTTTCCATTGAAACAGGCCCCTTGAAGGGAAGATGAAGTCATCCTCAAACGAAGTATCATGTAGGCAGAGCAGTAAAAAGTAGAAAATTGATATCGTCAGTTTTAGGAAAAAAAGTCAGTTTTGTAGGAAAATGAGTGGATGAGCAGTGATCGGGTGACGAATTTTAGTCATTCATGACGCAATATGGGAGTGTCACGTTAGTAAAAATTTCCGATCACTCAAAAAGACAACTTGTAAATTGGCGTCAGTTGTAGTCTTTTGACTGATGGACAATGATTGTTTGGACGTTCTTGTTTTGATGATAAAAAATATTGAGTATGGCTTTTTCTGCAAAAGTCAGAGAACTTGTTCCAAAGTAGCAAATTTGATATCAATTAATCATTGAGGAAAAGCAATAAGAATTTTTGTATCTAAATTTTTGACTGTATTAGTTGTAGTCAAAGAGTTCGAAGAAAAAGAATTTTGTGAGTTGTCAGAAAATCTACATGATCATTTTATATCTTCAAGCCAGCCTTTGAAATAGCTCAAAATGCTAGTCTAAACTTTATAATTGCTGCCATTTACATGTAAAGGTGCTTTTCGGGTATTAATCAAAAAATTAATAAGTGAAACGACTACCTCTGCATAACCTAATCAGCGATTCATTTTCAGAACTTCAATATTGAATGCTAAAAGGTGCGCTTTGGAAAAAATTAAATTTATATTTACCGATTTATGTATCAAAATCGAAATGTCACCAAATTGATCTTCTAATATTTTTTTCAAGTTCAACGTTGGGAAAAAAAGGTCAAGAATGTGGGTGTTGGTACGCACCAATGCTGATTTTTAGGAATTAAGATCAAAAATGTTATTCAGCTGTTCTGGGTCGTGGAAAATCAACCACATGTGAACGTGTAGGACGAACCTTATGTTATAAGTTCACGCGATACAAGATGCTTGAAGGTAAATTCTGTACAAGGCAAAAAATCAAAGCCATATATGGAAATTTTGACTTTTCCCCAAATGGAGCATCGCGTGATGAGGCATGGAAATCTTACAATAGTCGTCTTTTTCTTTGGATTTCTTCTATACGACAAAGGTCGTGGAAATTGCTTTTTTTAATCAAGCTCTTTTCACAAGCACTACGGGCTCGAGGTCCTTTGCAAGTTGATATTTGAACTAACTTCAAACATTGCAAGATAAGAAATCTGGATTGCCATAAAGGAAAATCTCGATGCTATACTTTTCCTGGCAAAATGCAACTTGCAACATACTATGCATTGTGACTTTTGATTTCGGATCAACAGCTTTAGAATACCTAAGTTGAACAGATACCACATCATGCAAAACAGAATGGAAAACGAACAAAAAAATAAAACGTTCAGGTTCAAAAAGTTGTGAATTTTGATGCGGCCGCATTCTCCATATAAACAAATCATTCTAGAAAAAAAATTCAATGTCAAAGAATAGTGAATCGAATGGCGAAAAAGCGATAGATTGAGAAAGATAGACCAGCAAATAATATTATCAAATAATTTTTGGAAAAGACTTGATTCTACAACACGCAGGGTAAAACGAACAAGTGGTGTGCACATTCTCCCGTATTCCAAAACAAGTTTTTCCATAAGGAATAAAAGGATCATGGATCGCCCGAAATTAATCTAAAACTGCACCACCGGCCAGGAATGTGGCGGCAGTGGTGGTGGTGGTAGTGGTTGTGGCACTGTTATACAGTATGCACAGTAACTTCTACACCATCACTGTATATAAGGCGTAATGTTTATAGGCAAAAGATCATCATTTTTCAAAACAAAGAAAAATTTTTACTATAACGCATTTTGAAGAAGAAGAAGAACGTTCAAGACCAGACCTAATTGACCTTGCGAAAATTTCCAGTGCCACCAAGCACATTTTGGAATGATTTCGCGCTGTATTCAGTGGCATGCTAAAAAATTATCCCTACAGAAAGAGCCAAATGAGAAATAATTGAATTGAGAACAGTGGTTTTCATGATAATTAAGTTAATTAATTAAGCTCGAAATATACTTCATAGGAAAATTTTAGGATTGAAAATATCCCTCCCAATATGCTCTATCCGTGTGTATAACCTGTATGGTTACTTCACCGACCTAATCATTTACAAAGATTTTTGCAACAAATCTTACAGCGTAAATTTTTAGACAAGTCGAACTCTTGTAAATATTAAGGATGAAAAGCAAGTACTATTTCATACTTTTAATACTTTCTGCTATATCCTTTCTCCCATAGAACTGGAAACCCTTATCCGATTTTTCAGAAAAAAATTGAAGATATACATGCTTTTCACAAAAAAAGTGCACTTTGTATCCTACAGAAAAGATATCCCCTATCAAGTCCACTGCTCAAAAGCACATTTATCTCATTGAGGCGTTTGAAGGCTCAAATTAATAAAAAATGTACTATAATTGCATGATTTAATTAACTTCTGGTATGAAAAATGTTTTTTTCGCATCAGTGAATTTAACAAGAATTCAGGGCAAACTTCGAAAAGTGTTAAGCCTCGTTACTGCTAACATTCAATAAATTAAATTATCAATACTTGGAAAAATACATTAACGTAGAAATAGCTCTTAAAATCAAAAACTAAAGTTCGAAATTCTTTGCAAATGATAACAATTTGATAAGCAAAAGATACCGTAGTGAAAATTTTCCCGAAAAATTCTACATGAGCTGGCTGCACATGAAAATCGCTAAATGCTCTTATTTGCATGAGCTTGTCGTCCACTCTATATACAACATTCACTCAGTGGCTGAAATACTGAAAGAAAATGCTGAATCGAGGCGATCTAATGCTAGAAAATATACAGTATCCACATGAAATTTCCTAGCTTAATTTTCAATTTAGAAAAAAGACACAACTTGCAAAATAAAGAACTAATGCAAAAACGATTCCGGACGACGTAAAAAAAATTTGGCCGCATTCTTGAGAATCTTTTCCGGATTGTAAGACAATATGTGATTACATGGTTATTCACGTACAATAGTAGTCATGTACGGTAGACAATGATAAGAAAAGTTGCCCTACAAAAATAATAAATGTCTATAGCCTACATTTGTTTCTCTCGCTCTCTCTATCTCTTTTTTTCTAAACGATCGTTTAATCCTGACCCTGGAGCAGAGAAAAAATTTTTTGCAGTCTTTTCCCTGTGAAAAACGATGAAAAATTTTTTCGACCTTTCGAACATATTGTACGGCGAGTAAAACTTTTTTTTCACAACCCGCGCCCATTTCGTTTCGAGTGAGCTATAAGTGCAATCGTAAAGAACCAAAAATAGATTGAAATACTGTATTTTTATAGTGCGTTCCTAATACTATCCATTTTATCGGTGTAACCTTGAAAAAATCCAATGAGTAGAAGTAATCCCATAAAATGCATGAATGAGATTTTGTTTTGCATGAATATTTGGAAGCTGAGATGAAAATCAATTTGCAAGCATTACCTATCAATGGCGTGCGTTGGCTTTATATACTACCCTGGCCAACCTTAGGAGTCCTAAGCTAATATGCTGCATCGAGCACGACGTCCAAAATCCATGTGCCATTATCGACAAATTATTCAAACCAAATTTGGCCTGACCTCTGTTTATTAAGCTGTCATTCAAATATATTGATGAATAAATCAGGGTGCTAGATCCCTGCTGCAAACCCATCCCATGATAGTCAGTGTTCGTCTTGGTCAAATACATTCACCGAGAAAATGTTCTTTTTTTGAATGGCTTGCTCATCTGTTGGTTGTCGCTCACTGACCGCAAGGATCAGGAAAGAGATGGCCAACCAACAAAGGTGAAAAGTATTATATTGAACTGGCAAGAAAGTAATGTCGATTTTTGGTCATGTGTCATCAATCAACTTTTTTCTTAAAATCCAGCCAAATAAATTAGGTTGTTGATTTTTTGTTTGCAAGAGCAAACATTACTGTTTTGAAAAATAAGGTTGGTTTTCAGTTGGCTAATACTTTCCATTTTATTGATACCTAGAACGAAGTGTTACCTCCTCGACCATATACGTTATTGCACTTTGTATGAGCATGATTTGGGCAGAACTTCAGCTGAGGCAACGAAAAATATATGACAAGCCTATCGTGAACCTGCAGTGTCCGAACATGCAGTCAAACAGTGGTTTACAAGGTTCAGGACTGTCGCCCGCAGTATAATAGATGAACCTCATAGTGGATGACCAGGTGAAGTATCAGAAACAGACTAGAGGTGAAAAGTGGCTTGTGTATCTTAACATCATCCGGTGGCGACTATGGGTCAGCAAAAGCTTTAAACCAGTACAAGCACAAGGTGATGTTAACTGTATGGTGGTCAGCCCAGGGGATCGTGTAGTATGAGTTGCTTCCATGTGGTTTGATCATCACTGCTAAAGTCTATGAAGACCAGCTTGGTCATGTACAAACTGCTTTGATTCAAATGCAGCCTGCATTCATAAACCACAAAGGAGTACTTCACTTCAATGACCATGCCCATCCACATACTGCTGCCATTGTCCAGGCCAAAATTCAGGAGTTAAATTGGGAGTTATTACTCCATCCACCATATTCACCAGACATTGCCCCATCAGATTATTATTTGTTCGGGTCATTGCAGAACAGCCTTGTCCATACGGAATTTGAAAACAATGACCAGGTCGAAACATTCATCCAGAAATTTTTGAGTCAAAGCCTCAAGCCTTATATTATGCAGGCATTGCAAAGCAAAATGGCAAAATGGCAAAGTGTGATTGGTAGTAATGGGGCATATTTTGATCATTAATCATGTTTCATGTAAATGTGATAACAATTTGAAAATGTAGTCAAATTTTCGACATTACTTTCTTGCCAGGGGTTTAGTTAAAGTTAGGTTAAACAACGACTTATTCGAAACTTAATTTATCAATAACACGCAAATAAAGCCAAGTGACAAAATAAACTTGTAGAAAACCAAAGCCACTGAATGATGACAGACAATGAAAAAAACACAAATGTGGGATTACTGGAATTAGCCAGCCAGCTTCAGGAATTGTTGGCATCATTCATGCACAGCATATAAATTCTGCGGGGGTCAGCTAGGACAGGGGGTGGAATAAAAATTTTTTTTGTTCCTGATAACGAAAAAAGATCTTCGATAGGTCTTGTAATATCCAAGCAGCATATTCTTTATTTTATATTAGTCAGATATGGGAAATTATTTGCCTATACTGCACATTTTAAAGTTTTAATGTTACTTTTTTGGACTTCAAGTATGCTTTATTTAGAAAAATTGTTCAACTACAGCATCATTCCTATTTTTATGATGACTTTCTCTTCTGACTTGCTCATTTTCCTTTGTCATCTTCTGGATCATTGCTGGGGTGGTCAAATCTGCTGGAGGTCAATCAAAGTCCGCTGGGGGTCAAACCCCCCCAAACCCCCCCCCCCCCCACGTGCATGTATGGTTGGCATACAACTTCATTACAGAGTTCCAAAGTTCGTCCCCGATCTGCTTGAAGTTCTAATCATCAGTCGCCACTAAAACACCAATAATATCAAAATAGCAATAATTCCAGGTGGTTGAAATGATGAATGAATAAGTTCGCAAGTAAGAATCTTGCAGTCTGAAATCTGAGCAATCCTCATTCCATCTGTTGGCGTCAAATTAATCGCTACCATCTACAATTTGTTATAAAATTCTGGTAAATGAAAAAATTACAAAAAATAAGCACCACCCTCAAAATCGTTTGTCTTAGGCGACGTGTGGCTTGGCAGAAAATAATCTTGTAGTGATTGAAAAGATTGATAATCAAGGGGTTTGGGGTCGTATTCATAAAAAGTTAAAATCCACAGACTGGTCTATGTAGACCAAAAATACCTTAGTCGTGAAAAAAGCATTGATTCAACACTTCCAACAATACCCAGGCAAGAATCATCATACATGGTTTCTAAAACAATGAACAAATGATGTAATGGATTTGGGTTTAAAATTTTCGTCATGCTCAACTCCTGAAATTGCCAATTCTGCAGAAAAACATGTGCTATATTTGCTAACCACTTGAATTCAAAATTTATGCTTTGATGAACAGATTTTCGGAAATTTTGAATTTCTGAACTCATATGAAGTTAAAAGCCTGAGCTCCTCAAGTAAATCCTTAAATTTTGAGTTGCTGAAGTGATGCTAGATAACTCAGATTATGGATTCCATTACTTTTGACATTCTAAAATTTTGGTCTCAGACACTTCTGAGAAACTGTTGAATCCTGAATTATCGAAACAACGTCGTTCTGAATTCATGAAATCTCCAACTTCTGAACTCAAGAAATCGTAGACTGTATCGTTAAATCCTAAGGCCTTCGAACTCCTGAAGTAATGCACTCTAGGACTTTTCAAAGCCCAGGGGCCGGTTTCACTAAAGCGACTTAAGCTCCAGCTGAGCTGCAGCTTAAGCTGCAGCTTAACTCTATATGTTATACCATTGTCGTTAAACTGCAGCTCAGCTGTAGCTTAACTCGTACACAAAACATGTCGAGAAAGTTAAGCTACAGCTGAGCTGAACCTTAACGGCAATGCTATAACATATAGAGTTAAGCTACAGCTTAAGTTGCAGCTTAACTTTATCGATATGTTTTGTGTACGAGTTAAACTACAGCTGAGCTGCAGCTCAGCTGGAGCTTTAGTCGCTTTAGTGAAAGCGGCCCCTGAACTTCCGTAATCTTGGATACCTGGGCTGTTGATCCGAACCAATGAATGGCTTTGACGAACTTCAGAATTTGTGAAATTCTGATCTCAAGCATTCCTGAAATCCTGAACCCTTGAGCTGTCGTAAAATACTTAATTCCAGAGCTTCTTATATGCCGGACCTATTGAATTCCTGAACTCCCGAACTTATAAAATTATCTCATAGTCCTAATCTTGAATTCGCAGAAAATGAATTCGGAAGTCCTAGTTCTACGAACATTTGCGATCCGTGAAATCCTAAATTTTTGAGAAGTCTCAAACTTCGATTAATGTTCGAATTTTTGGTTTTTGAACTCATCATAACTAAATTCCTGGAGTGCACGTCTCCTGCAATTTTGAATTTGTGGGTTGCTAAAATCCTGGACCCATTGATTACTGTCAATCATGGACCTTAGAATTCCTCAAACACTATCCAGCACTCCTCCTGTATAATTCAGAAATTTTGAAATCATACACTTCTATAACTCGTGAAATCCTCAACGCCTAAACTGGTAAAGTATTCTCTCCTACAATTATGAACTTCAGGATTACCGAAAACTTGTGCCTCTGGACATTTGCTATTATCATAAACTGTTAAGACACGTTATGTTGGAAGTTCGACCAAAATTTTGACGAGCTATTAATAATAATAACATATAGTGCGTATTTTCAGGCAGGACATGGAAACCAAATTTTCAGATTTTTCATCCATTTTGATAACTTTGCTTCGGAGAATCTTTACTTAATCTAGAAAAACTATAGTGCTGTGCGCTTACTACTGTTCTGTATCCTGTAGAGTTTTCTCAATTATAATGACTAAACTATGATCAGCTGTAGGATGAATAGCTGTTTACTCCTAATTTGAAAATGTTGAAAATTCCCCTCAAAATGCATCTAGAACTTACACGTATTGAACGTGTGACTAAACTTTTTTGCTGCTTTGATAAAAGATTGATACAAAATATTGATCAGTAATTCATCCGTTAAATTTTTTACTTTAGTCAAACGGTGACTTGTTGCTGAACAAATCGAAGAAAAATATGTATCTGCAAGCTCGGAAAAAATTTCACGAGTGAACTTCCAGTGGTTGTCGAACAGCGCTTGTCGAAAGAAACGCCTGAACGCCTAATTAAAAGTGAAAAAATTGAAGCAGGATTTTAATGACACTGTTTTTGATTAAATCAGTAATGAACTATCCAATGATTTTTTAAATTTTGACCATGTACTTGCTACATTAGGCCACTTCCGAATTGAGATATGAAATTATAAAAAAAAGATTTCATGCATCACCTGATTGTTTTAGAAATGTTATAACTAGCACTGAATTTCTATCTTGTATGTCGAACATAATCAATCATTCTTTACCATGGTATGGTTTATGCAAATCCCAACTCCAAAAGGGTTGGTTATTTCCTATGAAATTTTCAGGGAAAACGCTCGACCCTCAAAGAAGACGAAAAATTATCTAAACTTCTATTAGAAAATAGGAATATGTTTAATAAACGTAAATTTTTGATACAGCTTGAAAGAGAGATTTAGATCACTTTCAATTTAATTGTAATACCATACTCTTTCGAGGTCGGAAGGGGAATCAATCGGACAGGTCGGGCCTGAGGGTTCAGGGCCATAAAAGCCCATGAAAGATCACCGCCTTCAATTCTATAATGTTTTTATTCAATGATTGACTGTAATAGTGCCTATCTCTCTGTACAGAGTTTACAACCATTGCAAGTATTCCAAAAAAAATTTCGATTTTCTGCATCCGAAATTTGAAATTACCAACATTCAAGCAGCATTGTTATTAAAAACAGAATACAAAAATTTTAAAGATAAAAAAATAAAAGAGAATAAAAAAACTACAATTTAAAAAATAATTTTGGAAACAGAATTTTCTATACTATTCTAGAATATGAGTAACATATCATTTTGTTAAAGATCTTATTGGCAAAACAGCCGTAGAAAGCTCAGCAGTCGGTTTCATCAAAGAGACCAAGCTCCAGCTGAGCTGCAGCTTAACTTTCCCGATATGTTTTGTGTGTATGAGTTGAGCTGCAGCTTAACGGCAATGGTATGAGTTAAGCTACAGCTTAAGCTGCAGCCCAGCTGGAGCTCAAGTCTCCTTGATGAAATTGGTCCCAGATGTTCAGAAAGTACTCAACTGCTGAAAAAACTACGCTAATATTCCCTGCTTATCAACAAATTCTAAGAAATCAAGTTAATGTCCTAAAATGGAGATTACTACCTGAAGAATTTTATTGATTCCAGCTTCAACTACAGCTAGCGAGTGTAGTTTCACCTTAGGTAGACATATTATCAAAGAATCAATCCTGGAAAAGTTGACGATTTTATATTTTTACAAAATACTTTCGACTGGCTATGATTGTTTTTTTCATTTTTCTGGATTTTGAATCACTTAGTATTTTAAGTTTTGGAAATAGGCTTTTATGGGCTGGGCCGGGCTTTTTTTCTTGGCCCAATGATGTACGGGCCGAAGGGTCTGTTTTTGCCAGACTGGACTTTGCCGGGTCGCTCTTCTCCGGCCCATGCACGTCTCTTAGCAACCACTGAACCGAAGCAAAGCATGCATTAGATCATTTTAAAAACTGCAATAATTCTCATGCCACTAATCATCGATCTATTATGGTTTCTAAAATACATAGTTTTGAATTCCGTTGAAGTTTGAAAGGTTATAACTCTGTGGCAGTGTACAGTCAGTGTTTCGTCACATAAGGTACCTTCTTTAGGGGTATTCTCATGCGAGCGATTCCCTATTGAGCGAATTCCAAATGATCGAATTACAAATTGGACAATTCTAAACGAGCGATCGAGAATGTGAAAACACTTTCTTCAAATTTTCCTTCTTTAGCTTACATTTTTCTTTGTACGTATTTTTTTTCTTTCGTTTTCTGTGTGTATTGCTTATGTTTTCGTTTATGTATGTCTTTAAGTTTTCGTCTTTTGTCTGTGCTTTCTTGTACAGTCCCCCATGCTTGCGTTGTAAGTGTGAAAATCTTCGTAAAAAATATGAACAAAAGAATGCTGGAAGTAACGAAACATCAAGAGAAAGGAAACGACAAACAAAAATGGTGACATTAAGAATATGTGAAAACTGGTGGAAAAGCACAAGAAAAAGAAAAAACATAAAAAAAGACAAAAAAAGAAGCAACATAGAGAAAGAAGCAAAGAAGAAAGAAAAAATGATGAGGAAAAGAACAAAAAAAGAAAGAAAAGGGAGAATAGAAAAAAATAAAGATGAAGAAGTAAAAGCAACAAACTAAGATGAAAAGTAGATAAGAATGAAGGAAAAATCACAAACGATACAATTAAACAGGAAATAGAGAGTGCCGAATTGTATAAAAATAGCATGGGAAACAATGTTTATTAAAAATGACTGCTTGTAGTGTACTATTTCATGAGCAAAAAAGAAGAAAACAGATGAGAAGAAAAAAGAAAATGAAAGAGGGCAGAGACAAAAAATAAAAATGCAAAAATATACATAAACGAAAACATAATTGCACTCCACATAACGAAATAAAAAAGAAATATATACAAAGAAAAATGTAAGATGAAGAAGGAAAATGTGAAGAAAATGCTACTGCTCTATAGGAATCGCCTAATTGAGAATTCGATCATTTGGGAATAGACCACTTCTTGATGAACCTAGGAAATGCGACTATTTACACCTTTGTATCTTTTATTTTCCCTTAGCTAGATCAAATATGAGCCAATTTACTGTTGCTCTGCATATTTATGCAAATTCCGGTGTAAAATGCATTGCACACCGCATACAATTTACATCGAGAACGTTACTAAGCTATTTTTCTCCAGTTTTCTGTCGCAATGCTTTTCGTTACTAATAATCTAATAATGATACTCTTTATTACTTTATTAATGCTAATCAATTATGCGAAATGTACGATCAAAGAACGTTGCCCTTGGTTACCGCGTTCTAGAACCGATCGGTCCACGTACGATCCGTTGAAATTGACTCATTGCCGGGACTTGGGGCAAAAATATGGTAGAAAAGGGCGTCAAGGGCGCGTGGTGTTCGGCGTGCCGCCCAAAGCCCACGAAGGCGGCCCGCTTTCCACGGCCGATTTGCGACATTTGGCGCAACAATCGAAATCGATCGGTCGATTTTTGTTTCCCGTAGCCAAAAATCGAAGTTCCATCAAAATTCTCTTCGAATTGAAGGTCGGCCACAAAACGGACGTATTGCCGGCTACTGTAGTGGCCAGCGCGGAATCTATTTTCTACGGTATGAACGTGGCAAAAGTTTTGATAGGTAAGTGATTCAAAGATGTCCACAACCTTTTAGACACAAAGTTTTGATTGTGTGTCGATTCATCGAATGTTCATATTCCTAGAACGTCCTGGTTCACCGAAAGTCCCGATTCTTCCAATAGTGCTTAAGATTTTATCTACAAAGCCCCGTTCTAGGGAAAGTCCCGTTGCCTCGAAAATAATATTTGTGCATTTTTAATTTTACCAGCGAAGGTTCCCACGACATAAAGTTCCCACGGTCGCCTAAGCCTGAGCCAGAGTTTGAGCCTAAGCCTAAGCCTAGGCCTAACTCTAAGCCCAAGCCTAAGCCTAAGCCCAAACATCAAAGTAGAGCACTTCAAAAATGATCAGAAATGTGCATGAATGGCCATCAACAAAAAATCTCTTAATGCTGTTGAGTCTTCATATCATCCGATATGGTAATTTCGAAATTATAGTATTTACGATCAAATTAACAGACGTTTCAAGAAAACCGATCTGTTTGTAGGTATCAATGCGCCTGGTAGCCACCCATCTTATAATGTGTGCAATGGAATAAGTGCAAAAAGTACGTACAGTAACTTGTTTTGACGCGTATTTTTAGGCAACAGTGCAAACCTGCCGTCAATTTACGCAAAGTATAAGTTATCAGTTTGAAAAAGCAAACTTCTCACAAAATCTAACAAGATAAAAATTTTTGCAGTAATGCATTCAGTTTGAACAAGTGCTGTTTGAAAGAAACAGATGTGAGTGTAATTTTTTGTGAATAAAGCCAATCTACCACTGCTTTTGTGAAAATGGCATTGCAAGGAGCAGATGCCAATATTTTCGAAATATCAAGTACATTTGCAATACTGAACAAAAAGCGAACCATTTTGATATAGCGAACGGTCTGTTGCCAAATATACCCGTAGTTGGTCAACTAGGAAATAGACCACAATGCCCTAAACCAAGCTGTAATGGCGAACTTTATACAACGACTTCAAGAGGACTGCAAAAAATTCCGTCAAGTTTTCGATTATGCATTACCTGAAAAATTAAAAAAATAAAAAAATGAAAATAAAATGAATAAATGAATAAATGAATATAAAAATGAAAAAAATAAAATAAATAAAATTTAAAAAAACAAAATAAGAAAACGGTAAGATACAAAACATATTGCTCCTCTTTTGTACACATTCACATTTTCACACACACACAGCACCACCGCAACATTTTCGTTCAGCAAGCACGTTATAGCGTTTTTGTCTCTTCACACACTTACGACCCAATTACTGTACTACCTTTTGCATTACACACGTTGTAAGATGGGTGGCCACCAGGTGCACTAATACCCTGTTTGTATATGCACTTTCGTTGAAATGGGATTTGCGATGCATCGATGTTCGATGAATCAAATTTCATCTTATTTTCGAGGAATCGGGAAAGCAAATTCATGATGCATTAAAGCACATTTTGAGGAATCGGGAATTTTATCCACTTTTCGATGAGGAATAGGGATTCAACCAAAGTTTTGATTTTTCTTCAAACTTGGATGATTTATAGTACATTACTTGTTGATCAATTTTCAGAAGAACCACGTTTGATGATCCCGATTTCAAGATGCACTGTATCAGCGTAAAAATCCCGTTACAGTAATTTAAAATGTTCGGGCTCGAACTACTTGAATGCTTTTCGTTTTTTGGATGTCTTCCGTCGGCTTGATGTGAAAGAATTTTTGTTCCAATCAATATTAGTAACCCTGATCAAAATTCTAAGATGACAGCATTTTCGAAAAACTTTCAATAATGTCACTTGGCCGTTATTTGATTTTCAACTCATCTTTAAGTTTCGTATCAAATTAAGGTTTTTATTGAATACACTATACAAAAATTTAATTTTTAGGGGGGAACTCGATGCAATTCATAGTGTCGAGTTTTAGGGCAAGAAAATCAGCTTAGGTTTTTGTATCTTTTTAAATTTTTTGTTTGCAAACAATAGTGCACATTGCAGGGATTACAGAAAATTAAATGGTTGATTATAGTAAGCCTTGAATCCATCATGTTTTTCGTTACAGAATACTTGTTTGCGAAAAATAAAACGATTTTCAAGCTCAAAAAATCCCTAATTTCCCTAATTTCATCAAGTATAGTCTTTGACCGCCGTCTTTCCTTAGCTCTGGTTGATCCATGTATTCATAAGTTTCCCCTTATCAAAAAATTTACAGTTAGCATTTAAGGCCCGTATGCCAGAAGGTGGATTAGCCTATTCCATGGAGTTAACGATGGATTATTTCCTGGATTATCTCCACTTGGCATTCCAGAAGGAGGAGTAAAGAGAAGAGTAGAGTAGAATAAATCGGTATGCCAGAAAGCGGAGTAGGTTAATTCACGGATTAAACGGCAGAGTAATCAGTGGTTTATCTTTTTCGGTATGCCAGAAAGGAGAGTAGAGCAAACAGTGGACTAAAAAAACGTTTTTTCTTGTCTTTTTCTAAACCTGCATCGCGCAGGTGTATTCGGTAGAGTAAAGGCTCTGTCATACTTCTCCGCGAGGTACAGGCTCTATTACTTTTGAATTTTGCTCTTCTCAAAAAATGTGTATTGCTCGTCTCGACAAATGCGAAATACGAAAAATGCGAAAAGATGAAAAATACGAAAAAAATCGAAAAATAAAAAGCGCCATAGAAAAATAAAAATCAATCATTCCTGCACAGAGCAGATAGAAGCATGCTGAAAAGTCTAGTCTAAAGATTTTGGGCTCTTGCTTCAATTTGCTTCTCATTCCAACGATTAATAGCTCATGAACTGCTGAGAAATATCAATTTTATATAAATCGATTTTGAAAAATTGAACATACAGGGTGAGCCAAAAAAAGACGACCGGTGCTGACACCCATAACTTTTGAACGGATGAAGGTTTTATAATGCGGATTGCTGCGTTAGAATGCCCTGTTTGTCTTTGTTACAAGGCCCAAATTTTATACTCCCAGCTTTGATGGTTACTGTACAAACAGAAATTTAGTAAAAGTGATCATTTTTCAAAAAGTAAAAGTTGTGAAATGAAAGTAAAACTTGTCCTATTGTGAAAAAAAATTTTGTAAAGCTTTTTACACACAACAATACTTTGAAAATCACCCTGATTTGTAAGTTACACGTAATTTAAAGTCAGCAACTCCTTGTTTCAATATGATCAAAATTTCGCCAAAATCAAGAGCTTTTGTTATAAAATTGGAAAAAAGCAAAATTGAAGCGAAATCAACTTTGTCATTGACCAGATCGAAAAACGATTAAAATTATTGGTGAAACAGAAATTAGGACACACTAAAGCGGCTCTCTTGTAGTTTCAAGCTGTTATATGGTTCTTATGATTGGATTTATTGTGCTTTTCTGCCGTGAAACATGTTAATTCTGTAAATTTTTAAATATTTATTATCAAGAAAGTCAACGTTTAGTATTTTTGATTTCAGTCAGTCAATAATTCAAGAAATCTGACTGAAACTTTGCAGTCTTTATGCCAAATGTTTTATCTATCGATGGCAGGAAACCGCGCTAAAAAAGCTTCACCCGTTCGGAAGCTATAAAAGTCAGTACCGGTCGCCTTATTTTTGGCTCACCCTGTATATACACAATTATTCATTCAGATATGTGCTATATACAGGATCCAGATCTGATCTGGGTCCGGTCGGACCTGCTGTTTAGGACCCAGATTCAAAGTGGATCAATCCTTTCCCTAGTATTCGGGAAATCGGGATGTTCAGGGAATAAGGACTAATGCATTTTTCGGTGAAATAGGAAATGTATTCATTATTCGGGGAATAGGGACCTACGGGGAATAGGAACTTTCGAACAATCGGGATATTTGCGGTAAAGGGACGTTGGGGGACACAATCGAAATGTGCGAGTACACTTACTGTAGGAACATGTTTACACCTACTTTGCATATTCATAATTTTCACACATTAATGTCTTCATTGCAAATAGAATGATCAACTTCTTAGTAAATCTTCATTGAAAATTAAGTAATCAATTTGTTAAAATAATTTGACATGTGTCAGAATTCACCGTTCAAGTGAAAAATATGATTCAACTACATGTATAGATGTCACAGTATGCAACAATATGTTACAGCAACAGTATGCTGCAACTTTAGAACACATAACTTGTTCGAAAATTTCGGCTGAGTTGAAACTTGATGGCGGCGCCGCAAAAATTACAAAAACCTATTTATACTTCAAAGGTGGTACCGCGCGGCGCCGCGCGCCGCCGCGCGGCGCTGCTTTTCAGCATGGATAGAACAACCGGTGCCGTGCGGTACCGCGCGGTGAAGTATGACAGGGCCTTAAGACTGATTTACAACACTATAACTATGTTGTTGTTATATAACTATATATAACAACAACACTATAACTATATATTCTTTTTCGAAGATCAGATCCATTGGAAATGTATAGTAATTTCGACTTCCAACTAGAATATCAATTTAATAAACCGAAAGTGTCAATTTTGATAGGAAAAATATCACCTCTTTTTTTGTTGCTCATCCCACAAGTTTCATATATGCAGATTACCAAAAAGCAAAGCATCAATGTGGTCTTGCAGAAAAAACCGATAAATTCAATAAAGTGGTCCTGCAGGGAAAAGTAATAAAATCAATCAACCGATGATGAACAGCAGAAATCCATCGTGAAAAATGTGACGACTTTTTTCTTATCTTTTTGCCACCACTCCACTAATCTGCGGATAACGAACTCCACCACCGCTCCACTTTCTGAAATGTCAAAAAAGAAAATTCATGGAATAGCCTAATCCCAGAAGTAGCTAGTCGGTGGATTAGCTTACTCCGGGTAGTGGCTACTCTTCGGATTAGCCTACTCCGTGGAGTATTCTGCTCCACCATTTGGCATACGGGCCTAAGTGAAATGAATTTATGGGTTACAAAAGATGTCCTTTTTATCTGCCGTTTCTCAATTTCAGATACGGGTAGATTTTTTGAGCTTTAAATTCGCCATTTTCTGCAGCTTAGATACACAGTAATCTGTTGATGTTAAAACATTCTAAATTTCTCTGACCCCATAATTTAGAGTTTTGAATATGAGCAGATAATACTAAATCACTTTTTGCAGGTTATACAAACTTTGGTTCTAGAAATACGGTAAGATTCTAAATACAAAAAAATCAAGTTTCACAGTACGACTTACTGATTTACTTGCATTTCAATTTGAGTTAAGGACAGATTTTTTTGGGCCTCGAGTTCGATAAAAGGGTCAGAGAAATGCAGTGAGATGTCAAAAATCATAGAGATACATCCATTGATAAATACAGCCGGCTACAAAACAGTAACTTGACACAGCAACCAATACTTTTTGCAGATTATTGAAAATCCGATGATAGAGTAGTCTGCTGATACAGGGACATTCTAAATGAATGATGACCTTCTGATCCTTTTAATTTATAGCGTGCTTTTCTTGAGGTTCTTGTAAATAATAGAAATGGGAAGCAAGTACTATTTCATATTTTTAAGATTTTCTGTTGAACCATATTTCACATGGAAATTTTCATATGGAAAATTTCTCAGCTCAATGAACCAACCTTAAAAACTTTCTTGAGTTAAAAATCCTATAGTAAAACCTGAAAAAAGAAATTCAAGAGTAAAACACATTATAGGAATACAGTGCGACTCTAATACAAAAGAATCTATATTTCACAGTATGACCTACTGATTCCACTACTCTTTAGTTTTAGATATGGGCCAATTATGCGCCAGAGATCAATTTTGCAAAACCAAAGTCAAAAATTTACGTCAACAAAATCGCATTCTAGTATTTTTCATCAATTATAATCGGGGTCAAAATTCGTTCGACGATTTCGAATTCGTCAAAAGCGACGATCTAATCGACAATCTACGTTTCAACGAAATGTTGGCCGACTGCGTGTGCAAAATTCTAGACGATGGTGGTCATTTGGTAGGCGATTCGACGACGACTACGCTTTCGACACTTACGAAACGTACGGGAAAATTATCGATTACGTCCAACGGTCACGTGATAGTTTACGGGGCGGATAGTGAAGGTAAGATATTTACATATTTCGGTCATTGTTATTCATTTCCGTTTACTGTAGTCGCTACTTCTCCATGTTGTTGAACTACACTAAACTGGAAGGAATGGAAAATTTTCAATCAACGAGTAAAGATGAATGTCTAGAAGTTCCTTATTATGACTTCTGTCACTTATTTTACTGTATGAAGTTCTTTTTTTACAGTAATCTCCACATTTTCGGATATCTACAACTTAATTTTACAAAATTTGGACAGTCGAATTGATTTAAATATATCATCAGGGATTTAAAGAATTTGGAATTCAGTGAGCTTTTCAGCATATCTAATGATTATTACAGTAAAGCTTGATATTGTGTCTTCAGATCAAAAATGGTTGGGGTCGTTTTCAGTAACTGAAACTTAAGAAAATCCCGACGTCGGTATTATGTGCTTGAAACTGAGTTTCGGTTGAACGCGAAGTCGGTTTGATTTTTTTGGGATTTCACTAAAAAGTTCGAGCTCGGTATTAGCTGAACCTGAGGTTCAAGCCTGAGCTCGAGATAATCTCGACCATAAGAATAAAAACCGTGAAATGTGGCACGTCATTAAAAAAATTTTGATGATAGAAAAAGTAAGTTATGTAAAACATATGTTAGAGAAACTACAAAAATATAGAAAAAACAAAACGGAATGTTGTTTCGAAAAACAATTTACAAAAATGGTAAAACATGAGTGCACATGCTCATACTACAATGAAAAGGTAACGGTTGGACAGGACACAAAAAAAATGTGCTAAAAATTGGTCAGAAATTTGAAATATTTAATTTCTTTTATCATTTGTACGTTGGAATCAGGTTGAAAAAACAATCTTATAGTTCGGCATAATACCTAAAATCCAACTGATTCCTCCTATCCTGAAAAATTTGTTCACGTTCAAAATGTCGATTTATCCATCGATAACGCAGAAAATTCATTTTCAACAATTGACAGTAAAAAACAAAACAAAAAAGTTCATACTCAAACCTGCTCAACAGGAAGATTAACTTTTGTGAGTTGCTGAAACCAAGGTCAGGATCAGAATCAAATGATCAGGATAAACAGGAAAAAAATCATGAATTTGGTGAAACCCAATATCTCGAGATCGGACTTGAACCCGAGCTCGAGATCATCTCGATCGCGATATCTCGAGCCCGGGATCATCTCGACGTTAGTGAAGCCGAGGTTTTATTTTTTGTGGTCGAGATAATCTCGAGCTCGGACATGAACCACCTACTTGGTTAACTTGACTTAACTTAACTTGACCTAAAATTAAACTTCACTTGACTTGACTTAATTGACATGGTTAAAAATTAAACTGTAATTAGTTTTATAAAATTCTCTCTTGGATCGAATCATGTCGCTTTCTATAAATATGATCAGCAAGTACGAATACAGCTTTGAACTTCTTTTTTGGCTTACTGTACTCAGTGCAAAAGATTCTTGGATTTTTGTCTGGGATTGCACCTGTAACTGTCAGATTTGCTCGGGTTCGTAGTATGAAAACATCATATTTTGACGGATGTACAGCTTTGAAATTCTTTTCTTTTCCGCATCTGAGTTTACTGTAGTTATCGACGACTGCTTTTTTTGGCTCGACTTTTTAATCCCTGGAACATGAGATTCATTCGACTTACTGTATCTGGCACAACCATCTCCATTTGCATGCATGAATAGGATGGAAAGTTTTGAAATTTTTTACTTTCGTTTACTCTAATTATTTGACAGCCAGTACTAAAAATATGTTGGATAAAGGTTGTAAACAATCAACTGGCATGATCTGCAAGTACAGTTTCGAAAGTTTTTATTTTTCCCCATTCTGACACTTACTGTAGTTCAAGAAGCGATCGCCAAAGTCCCGTTGACTTATCCCTTCTAGGTCGAACCATAAGTCACTAGAACGTCGGATCTGTACAGATTACTGTAATATTCTTAACGTCTTTTGCATCACATGATTGGTAAGTATAGTTTTGAAGTTTCAGTTTTTTACTGTTTCGCTTTTGGAGTTACTGTATTGCCCAAAATCTGAAGAGTTGAACCATGAATGTCTAGAACGTTGATCTTTTCGAATTACTGTAATATTCTTTGAAACTTTTTTGCATACATGAACACTCATTTCTTACTGACTGTAGTTGAAATTTGCGTCCGAAATTCGTAGCTTTCTCCAGTCGCTGGAACTTCTGTTTAGATTACTGTCATATTCAAGCTTGGAACAATCATTTTTTATACACATGCACTGCAAGACCATTTTGGAAGGTTCGCCTTTCTTCATTCGGTCCTACTGTTGTTATATTAACCAATTACTGAGATTTGGTAGATTTTTAATTTCTAGGTGCAGTCGTGACCCGAAGTCCGTTATTTCTCATTTTGGTATTATGCTGCTCGGCCGGCGCTGTTTTGACCATTTTGATCGCCGTTTTAGTTTTATATTCTTGTCGAGAAAAACGTCGACGATCGTCGACGCAGTCGCTCAGAACGTCCAAATCGAGAACCGATTCCATAATCGACGACGTAGAATCGAACAAAAATAGAAAAGCGAAAATTGCGAATAAAACGACGACTACGCCGCCGCCGCCGCCGTCAAAAACGACGACTACGCCGTCGCCGCCGCCGAAAAATAATAGCAACGATCGACTCTATCTTAAATCGACCGAATATTCACCTGCAGCGCCAGGTGATCAAGCGGAAATAAAACCGGCGAAGAAGGATGTAGATCACATGATCAGTAAAGTGGTCAAAGGTCATCCGATCAAGAAGAAGATGCAAAATTATGAAGTTTTGCAACCGCAGCCGAAGGTTATGAAATGATCTGAAAGTTTGCTTTGTACTTGTGTGTCATATCAAGTAAAACGAAAAAACTTTTTTTCTACAGTAACCAGCCGGCGTTGCATCTATTATGAAACGACCCACGTGTTTTTTGCTAATCAAAAAAATTAAAAGATCAAATGTACAAAAAATGATCAAGAAGATCGATATTTATCGATTCTCAGGTTGAATTTCGAGGTCTAGAACTGATATCAGAATTCAACGGTTTCACCCCTTTTCAGCGAAACACACAACAGTGAAACTCAAAATGGCGACACAATACAGCGAAATCTCAACACAGCGATTCTCAATACAGCGAAGTCTCGGCACAGATTCTCAAAATGGCTAATTTTCAAAAAAGTTTTCTCTAGAATGGAAATATGTAGATTGGGCGGGGCAGACGTTTTGGCGCATGGCTTATTTGGTCCTCCATTTCGATCTGGTGGATGCTGCTTGTCACACATTTTGGCACCAATCACCAGATTTCTGACATTATGGCTCTATAGCATGACATTATATAACATCCACGACATTACAGCTATTTGTCCTGGTTTGTTTATTATTAACGTATGTACATGCATGTTTTTTGTATCTTTTCTCCTTTATTGACTTATTCCCTTTTATATTCTTGTTTTGGGCCACTTTTTGTTCTTTTTGTTTAATTTTTTCAGGTCGTGCCTTTTTTTACCTACTTTTTATTACATTATTTTACTTTTCTCTTTTTCATTCGTTTTTTTGCCTTTACTGCTTTTTATTCATTTTATTTTGTTTTAATAATTTCACTAATTTAATTTTTTTGCAATTAAGCTCCATACAAAAGATTTTAATCGAGAATTCTTATGATAATGTTTTGTTTTTGTTTTTTTTTCGCAAAAATGTTTTTCTGACAGATATTTTTTGTGATTTTGGAAAGATCCGTTCGTGCTTACCTACCGCAACTGCAGCACAGAAGCATATGAAACTTAGATGGCCAAATGCAACTAAAAATAGACTATCTCAACTAGTAAAAACCATTTTAATATACTCAATTTGCATATTTATTGTAAAAATGATGTGCGTGTACTGTAACGCGTAGAACTTTTTACTTATTCGATGAATTGAGATTCGCTGTTTTAAGAATCGCTGTTCTGAGATTCGCTGTTTTTAGACTTCGCTGTTTTGAGAAACGCTGTTTTGAGTCTCGCTATTTTGAGTTTCACTGTTGTGTGTTTCACTGTATTGCGGACACGCGAATTCAGCTGTATACTGTAAATGAGCATTGTCTTAACAGGGAGCAAAAAAATTGGATAAATTGTTGTCGTTATAAAAGTTGATCTTAATTTCTTGTTCTTGAGCTTTGACTTTGACGAGATTGTCTGGAATAAATAATCACTTTAGTGTAAACTTGGGTATACTGGGTTTTCATGATTTTTCCAGTGACTACACTAACAGTAAAATTAAAAATTTTCGAAACCGGTTCTCAAAATAAGCTGGAGAAAGATCAGCGTTTTGAAAAAATTTGCACGGAAAAGATTTTATGAGAAATCACGTGCTCTTAATGATCTCGATTTGGTGAAGCTGGAAAAGTTTTTCATCCGGAAAGGTAAGACCTCTCCTTAGAACTTTTTGAAAATCTCTAGAGAAGTTCGAACTTCTGCGAAGTTGGTGGCGAAATTGAATTTATTGAAGGTGGCGAACAAATTCTCAGAAGAAGTTGGACTTCGCCGGAGAGGGGAAAAAGATAACAAGGTAGGATCTGGAGAAATTATAACATCCCTGGAGAAGCAGTCTAAAAAGGATATAAAATTGACCAGACTGAAATTAAGTTTGTGCAAGGCAAGTGGGCCAAGGGTCTGTAGGAAACAAAAGCTAAAAAAATTTCTCTTGATCATAACTCGGTGGATATTATGTGATCGGGGAAAGTCGGGAATTTTGTCTTTCACATCATTTAGTAGATCAGTGAATGCTCTCATTAGTTGTACGAAACACAGAGATGGTACAGAAAACAGTGAGCCAGGAGGGCCGAAACTGTCAGTTCATGCAAGGACTTGAAAAAAATTCTGCTTCTTGATAGTAGCTCAGTGTCTTATCTGCACTGTGATTAACTCGAAAAAAAGTTGTTTCTCCTGATCATAGCTTCACGCGCCCTGAAAAATTCTGTCTCTCTTGAGCGTAGCTCAACGGGTTGTCTCTACTTCCAGAAAAATTTGCCGCCTTTTTCACTACCGACAGTGTGTGAGGTTGGAGGCGTTTTGTCCGTCTATTGAATACACTGGAAATTTACTTTTGAAGAATTTTCACACAGAGAATGTTTGAAAACTTGGGACTTGTACTTTTGCTTGGGCTGTTGCTGTGGTCAAAAGTTTTGACTTTTATTTTTTTCCTCATCAGTGGTCTCTACAGTGTATTAATGATCTCTCAAAAATTTCCCTGGGACATTTTTCAACAGTGAGTTGACCATGTTTTTGTTGTATGATCTGGAAAAAATTTGTCTTTTGATAAGGGTTCAGATTGATATCTGCACTGTGTTTTTGGCCATCTTTTTGTAAACTTTCATTGGATCGACCCAACCATGATCCTGTCTCTGGAAACCAACAGTAATGAACAGGTCACTACAGTATGCTATAGTATGCCTTCACTATACTTGTCTCTGTTGATTTTCTTTGTTTCTTTTTGTCCCATCTTATCGACCGACTCATCAGCGGTTAGGTCTAATTTTCCCAAGAGTGCCAAAAAACGCATTAGAATGGCTCAAAGATGGCGTATTTTTGCTTATTCGAAGGCTAAATGAATGTCTCGGATTTTAATGAATGCCAAGAAACTATTTCATTTAAGTGTAGTATATCTAAGAAGGCGAGTAGGTCAAACCTGAGGGAAAGAAATAGAACGTTGCTGAATATTTCAGATTTATACAGTAATCAATTTTTGACGATTTCATACAAAGTTTAGTTGTGATAATTTTCCGGACGAGGTATTGACCCCAGCAGATTCTGATTGATCGTCAGGAAATTCTTCCTGACCCCTGCATATTCGACTCTCCAGCATTTATCAAAAATATGATGAAGGAAAATGAGAAAAAATGAAGAGGATGAAAACTATGTTTCAAGCATACTTGATTCCAAAAAAGTATCTTTACGTATTTTACATGGAAAAATATGCTGCTTGGACGTTAGAAGACCTCTCTTTTTGTTATCATGAAAGAAAAATATGCCCATCCCATCCAGTGCCCTGGCTGAACCCCTGCAGAATATCCATGCTTCCATGCTATCCATGTACGGATAAATTCATCATCTAGACGTTGAAAGCTTCTCCGGAGAAATTAACTCCTCCAGAGAAGTTTCAGCAGCTACATAAAACCGGAACCTAAATCCATGAATGAGAGCAAAACGTGGAAAAATCAGTTCGCAAACTTATAGTGGGGATCCAAGCATGTCATGTAAAATTTTCATTGATTCTATGTGTGTTTCATGGGTCCTACAATTCATTATTTCATTTCAGTTGAAAAATGCACTTTTCAACAGTAATCTCACATGATTTTTGAATCTGGAAAGCAAGTTATGTGGGCTTTTTCTGCCGAATCACTTGTTATATAAAACTGAAACCATTCACCTATCTCTAAAATTTTGTTTCTGCAGCAAGACTTCCGTGAAAAAATTTTAGAGACAATACTTACGTACTATTTTTTGCCGTTGTTCAATTTACAAGTCGTTCATAAAAAGGAAACAACTATAGTATGAAGTGGCCTACTCTCCGACAAAATAAAATGAAACGTTTTTTAATCTTTCCTGTAGTTGACCGCCTTTTCTCGTCTTAATTTCGCGTGGAATGAAACTGAGGATTCCGAAAAAATCAATACCATCTAGCATCATTCCAAAAAGTGCCCATTTTTTAGAAACATGGAGAGCATTTCCAGCTTTAGCCTGGCTTTTCCGAACGTCTTATTTTCATTTTTCTTTACTATACATTGATGAATATCGATTGGATTTTGAGATTGGCCTGTTTTCCAATTTTCCGAGGTATTTTTATTGTGTCGTGTTGATTCGATAGCTCTGAAAATCTGTGATACAATAATAGTACACTTTTAAACTTGATCCTCAAAAGCTGCAGCGTTCACTGCAAGAAAAACATGGAGCTTGCAGAAGTTGCACATTTCTATAACAGATTTCACGAGGTAGATTTACACTAGTAATTTTCCCCTGTAAGCCTTGTTTACATTTAGATTTAAATGAATGTGAAGCACATTTAATGCAAAACATGTAATTGACGGGGCACAATGAAAACTGCAATAATGATCATCTAATTAATCTTCGATTCAAACTTCTGAGAAACTCAATTCTGAATTTCTGAGAAGTTTGAAGAGTTATAGCAGTGTACATAAAATCAGTCTTTCATAGTAGAACTTCTGCAAAATGTGATTGAATCTTTGTTGTTTCAAACAGTCTATTTTTCTTGAAATGATACTGATTTGTAGTTTTGCATTTTCCTGCTGAATCATATCAAACATACGACCGGAAATCTGTGAACATGTTAATGTAACTTTTAACAAATTTTTGAATTCAAAATTGTAGTTTATAAAATTCCGAATATAGATCAAGAATAGACTAAGTTTACATTGCATTGCACATTTATGCAAAGCACTAGATAATGCATACGTAATATTACATGATATTAATAGTGAAGTAATATTAACATGCATAATATTACTTCATTCATTATAGGGCTATCGCATGCATTATTACATGTGCGATTTCAGAATTTGCACCTGAAGACCTGAGGCTGGTATTACTATAAAGCTGGAGCCTAAGTTTGAGCTGGAGTTTAAGACCGTCTTGGTTAAGCTGGAGCTTAAGTCGGTATTACTAAAAGTTAAGCTTGTGCTGAGCAAGAGAGACGAGTTAAGCTGCAGCTTGACCACATTTTCATATCTCTCGTGTGGAAAGTCAAGATGGAACTTGGTTGAGCTACAGCTTGTGCCGGTATTACTAAGAAGTTAAGCTACAGCTTAGCGAAGCTGTTGCTAAGCACCAGCTTAAACTCCAGCTTAACCGTTTTTTATATGTTTTGCGTTGGAAGTTAAGCTGTAGCTTAACTTTTCGTGTTGACATTTTTTTGTGCTTTTAGGATGTTTATTAGTTTATTGTGCCTTTACGGTGTTTATTTTCTTCTGTATGCATAATCCGACAGTAGTACGTAGTACTTATATGATGCATTGAACATATTGAAAAATACTAGCATGGATAGCATATATATATAAATGAAGCGATTAGTCGTCATCAATTTTTTAGGAAAAGTTTCGCAACTTTTGTCGTCATTTTTTTCGTTGTCACTTTTTTTACCCAGTGGCAATGGTCATTTTTGTCTTCAAAACTTTGTTAATTTATTCACTCATCGATCCTCTTGCTGATCTTCTTAATGAAAACGAAAAATGAAAAAAATCACAAAAAATGTAATTTTTACGAATTCTATTTTGCCGTTCTTATTCATCAAGCAATATAACCAAACAACCAGCCATTATCGTATAACAACACAAAGTACGAACTTAAGACAGCTATCCCCCAGTCTCAACTTTTTCACGTTAATTTGCAGCTTAAGCTCTAGCTTAACTTTCGTTATACTGGTCCGAGCTCCAGCTTAACGGTCGAACGGACTCAAGTCCGAAACTTAAATTTGAATCTTAAGTAGCTTGCTCAGCTGCAGCTTAACAATTTTTTAGTAATACCGGCCAAGCTAGTGCTCAGATGGAGCTAAACTTTGTTTATATGTTATAACGTTGTAGAGACTTGAGTTGCGTCTTAAGCCCCAGCCTAAGCCGCAGTAGTAACACCGCCCCTGCCCTCGTCACATTTCCCACTGTGTAAGTGTTGCATCATTTTGTCTTCCATAGTAGAAGACGTGAGTCTGGCATTCAAAACCATTGATCTACATAGTTTCCCCCCATTTTGATTTTGACTGATATTTTTTGAGCTGTACTTGATCATCAGAAATGGAGTGCTTAAATGGCAAACTGACAAAATTAACTTATTAAACATATCTAAGAGTTTACTCTAAAACTATAAAGATAAAATTTCTACAGTAATGTTGGTGAAATTGTTAGAGTTTTGCAGCTGATGAGTCAATGGTCAAGCCAATATGCAATAATGCAATATAATACTGTAAAATTATAGTACAAGGAGAAAGCATACTAAACCAACAGTGGACCTCAATAAAAAAAACCAAATGACTTTGCAGTACATGAGCCTTTTCTAGTTTTGCTGCCTTTGCACTTGAATCCGTAAACGCTGCAAAAGCTTGAGCAAGTAAGCTTCGAAAATTCACGAATTTTTAACTACTGTACTAAATATTTTGCTGGAGCTAAATCTGTTCGGAAAATGAAAGTACAATAACCCGCATTTTTCCAAATTTCATAATTTTTTGATTTTAAATGCCGAAAAAATGTGCTAACTTTCAGGTTTCAATGTTATATGCGCCTTGAACTGTTTTGCTTGCAAGTACGACCCCAGGGCTGGCGATCAATGCGTTACTCAGCCCAACAGTAGCGAAGTTGAACACTGCAAGTCTAACTTCAAATGTCAGGTAAGTTTGGAATTTGCGCTTGGATCAGCAGGTAGTAATTTCCACTCCGTAAGCTTCCTTATTTTTTTCCTTCCTTCCTTCCTTCCTTCCTTCCTTCCTTCCTTCCTTCCTTCCTTCCTTCCTTCCTTCCTTCCTTCCTTCCTTCCTTCCTTCCTTCCTTCCTTCCTTCCTTCCTTCCTTCCTTCCTTCCTTCCTTCCTTCCTTCCTTCCTTCCTTCCTTCCTTCCTTCCTTCCTTCCTTCCTTCCTTCCTTCCTTCCTTCCTTCCTTCCTTCCTTCCTTCCTTCCTTCCTTCCTTCCTTCCTTCCTTCGTTCTTCCCTCCCTCCCTTCCTTCCTTCCTTGCATTTTCCAATAGAAAGACATAAATGAAAGCGATAATAAAGAAACACAAATTTTTTCACATTTACTTACTGTAAGATTATTCCGAAGTTCATTAAACCTCATAATTTGCACATCAATATTTGTAAAACTAACACTCCAAAAAACTAGCGTTTACTCTTAAAAAATAGTCTTGCCATTTTTATTTCAGGTTTGGAAATTTTACTCCGAAGTCGAAAATCAAAAAATCTACTATTTTGAAAGGTCGTGTTCGGATAAATGTATCGCCGGTTGTACGTCGTTGGACGATATGGAAAATCGTTTCATCAGTTGCAAGTCTTGTTGCAATCGAAATTTTTGCAACGTCGATTCTGCTTCTGTTACCATTCACGTTTTCCATGAGTCGAGTATCTACGTTTTTTCTTTGTTCGTTATTCTACTGTTTTCTTGTAAATTTTAGATAATGAAAGATTACGTATTGTGAATAATGAATAATAAAAATTTGAGCATTCGTGATTTCATGTGTTGCTCTAACTGTATGTCAGTCAATGCTTCCTACAGATACGTTATTATCAGTATCTTGATTTCCATATTACAAAGAAATTACTTTGTTTCATCTGTTGCTTCCCTGATTTCCCAAAATTTTACCTCAAGCTTGAATTTCTTAAAATCAGTAAGAACCATGCCTTGCCACATTTGTTGGGTACCCTGTTGCTGCCCAAGTCGCGATCAGGAAGTCGACATGCAAATCAACAATGGGCGACTGGTGGCACAGATAAATTTGCATAGCAACGGAGCGCCAAAGAAAGTAGAAAAATGATCGTGAATTTTTATGCCAGCACCCACCAATAAACCTTTGGCCCAGCGTCTATTTTTCAATTTACCTGAATATTTAGTGGTCCGTCCACATTTTTCAATATAGTTTGTTACTGAAATATAATTGTATTTGCGTCGGCATACGGTCCCAGGCGTGCGTCTCTTGCAGACGTCATATAGGGAAGAAAGACCTCTCGAAGGATTCTCCTATATTGTTCCTTCCAGAAAAACATTTTCCTCTGGGAGTCTACGAGTTCCGCTCTGTGAGGGCCCGTTATCAGTAAGTATTTGTTTGTTGTGGCCAGGTCTGAGCGAGAACTGTTGCACTATATCCGAGGACTAGCCAAGGAGAAGTTTTAACTGGTTCTGACCTACTATCTTTCTTCAATTCCTAAGGAAAGACTTGCACAACACATTTCCGATCCGGTATTTTCAAATTTTTAGTGAACACAAATTGAAAAACAAATAGTAAACCGTTAATCATTTTTTAAATATCAGCTTGATCGTTTCCCATGCGGATGGTTGTCGAATTAGCGGAGTGTGTTCAAGCATTTATCGATCGGCATGTAGCAACTGCGGATGAAAAATCAATAAATACACGAAAAATACTGTAATTTATAGGAGTATGGAAATTCACATCTTCAAGTGCATGGGGCAAACACGGAGATTTTTTTCCCTTTTGCTTTGATTCTGCGATGTCCAGGAAGACAGCCTCAAAAATTACTGTTGTATAGTGAACAAAAAACTCATTCCGGTAATCTGAGTCCAGATTTATTTTAACATCATGTGCAGGGTGCTTGTACCCTTGATTTCAAGCATTGCTAAAATGTGGCTTTACATTCACGATTTTTAGCTGAATCATGTCATATTGAAGTGCAAATTTGTAAGCATTCTCAAGTAACCTTCAACAATAAGTGAAAAGTCTTACTGTAAAAGCTTTGTGAAAATAATTTTCATTTTTGTCGTTTTTTTCACGAGTACACTAAAGTTTGGAGTAAAAATTCAAATCAGACGTATTACTGTAAATAAGCTGTCGAAAAATCAAAGCCGACTGCTCAAATGACAATATTTGGATGTGAAACAGACTTTTTAGATAAATACTTTTTCAAAATATCGGTTATTCGATTTCGGTCATTCATTCGATCGCAATTATAAGATCTTCGTCCAGCATTGACGTAGGAGCAAGCGTAGGGCAAACATAGTGCAGTTCTGGAACGGCAATTGGCTGGCCTAAAAATTCAAATTTCACGCCATTTGTGAGTTGTAAAAAAATAAGTTTTTCGACTCTAACAAATTCAACAGTAACAGTAGGCTATAGGCTGTTTTTCTTGACATTCTTCTAAATAATGAAAGTGGAAAGCAAGTAGTATTTCAGAGTTTTACGATTTTCTGATAAACAGTATATCATATAGGACTGGAAATTTGCGAGCAGAGTAACCTAACCTTTAACAATTTTCCGAGTGAAAAATTTTACAATGAAAATTCTATGTAAACGATTTTGACGGCAGTACTGATTTGTGTGACTTTTCTATTTGTAAACATTTTATACAAAACAGACTATAATTCATTGCTTTTTTCATATGATGTAAACGAAATTTCATATTAAAAACAGTGGTTTACTGTCAATCCACTAGACAGTTATGTACTGTATTTAGATTTCAGGTAGAAATCTTAGCTAACTACTGTGAATAAAATCTGCTTGAATGACTGTGTTCGAATCAGATTTTTTTCTTCTTGAGCCACTAACTTGGACGATAAAAAAATTTTACAGTAATAACTTTGTTATATAATAACTGAAAGAGCAGTACCTACTTTTCTTATTTTTCAATATACACGAGCACTTTATGAAAAACAGACCAAAGATCCTCGGTTTTGACTTAAGTCACAGATTTTGAGAAAATTTCATTCTATGCCAAAAATATACAACTTACGTGTGAGGATAAACGTCCTTGAAATCTCGGAAGCACGTATCAAAGTCGTAGCAACTGAAGAAAAAAACGCTGAGCTTCCCGTCGAAGAGTAAAGATACTTTTCAAAGTGAAACTGGAATAGCGACAAAAAAATTTGTTTCGGTTTTTAAAATTTACCCACTTGTTCAATTTGTCGTATACTTTATTTCGAACGAAATTATCGCTGCAATAGATGCCAAAATGTTGATTTAATTTTTGGCACGCTTGATCGACGCACGATCCGGGATTTTTGCGACAGAAAGCTTCTCTGGAAAATAAAAAAATTGATGATCAAGTGCCAACAAAAAATGCGACTTCGTTCCCATGGTTACCAATTTACTGCAGTTTATTCTAATGAACATAATCCAGTGGGGAAGGTTTGAAATGTTCATCTATTTAAAAAAAAATCAAATTCACGCTGTTCGACAGAGAATTTCAGATTATCAGCACTTCTCTTCATTTGGAATTTTCGAAGGCAAAAATTATTCCTCTATCTGTCAGTAAATTTAGACGAAAAGTAAAATTTTGAACTGTAAAGTTACAGTAACTCTAACGCAAAATACTATACATTAAAACCTGCACATATATGCTCAGAAAACTGTATCCCACGAGAGTGTTAGAATAGCCGTTATCTTGATCACTCATTTAAACATACCTATTTCCCTTGGCGCAGGCCTGTGCTTTGGAAACAAACGAACCTGAAAATGAAACTACAGTAAAATAATACTTTTTCAACAGCATACTACAGTTCAATAGACGATTTTTTTCAATTCACTCTTAAATGACAGTTTCTGTTGTAAAAGTCTTACCAAAAAGCACCGCAACTATGAGAAGGAACATTGCTAAAGGATCAGTTGATATGAATTTTCATATCATTCCTAAATTGCTATCAGCTTTATAATTATTTTATCAACATGCAGTGAAAAAACAGGATTTTTGAGTGGGAGTAGGATGATGATGAACTAGGAAGAGGAAGGTGACGTTTTTGCGTACTACGTGTCTAATGACACGTTTTTTCACATCGTTCATGATATTGCCCAAAAATTAGGAGTTGCAGCCAAATAAGAAAAGCGTGATTTCAGTACCCCATACTACAGTACGCCATGCTAGGCAAATTCATTACATGTTGATGATGTCGCTCCTGGGATCTATAACTTTATGGATGATTTGTTCATGCAACCTCTTTGTTGTATGGCAACATACAACATTCCACCCGTAGGATTGATGTTTTAGCCAATCCACGGGTTCCGAACCCGGCCATTTTTGTTGAGCCCTGGTCGGGATGGTTACACCTGCCCCGACATTGGCCAATGGTGGGACAGCTACGGCGCCACCCAGGAAGCCCTTCAACATCTTTTTGCTTTATAACCACTGTCTCCATAATTGCTTACCCAACGCTTTTACTGCAGAATTTTATAACATACAAATTGTTAAGGATTATTTGACTTGGCTGTCAAAATTACAGCTCTAATTATATGGTGATAAAAAATGAAATATTACTTATAATACTTATTATAGTTTCCAGTTCAACTATTAGAACAGTGTCAAGAGAAACGGACTATACTTACCGAAAACGAGAAGAGTCAGCCAAAAAAATCATTACCACTGCAAAAAATTTGTTACCACTTGAAAAAGGTCACCTTCAGACATAATGCACAACATATTTTCAACATGCATCGCAAAAAAACAAGATGTGAGTTTTTCGATGTTCGACTTTCAAGTGCATAGCAATGTTTTCAAGTGCATTACATTTTTTTCAAGACAATCCTGAAAAAATGAAGATGGCATTTTCAAAAAAATCAAGATACATCAATGGATAAAAATTCGTGAAACTAGCCAATCAAAGGCGTTGCTTCGAACCAGGGGTTTTTTTCCGCACAGTGCGAACTTTTTTGGAGCTGTGCGGAAAAATTCTTGGGCGTTTTCCGCACAGAACGAAAATTTTTTTGAGCGTTTCTACTGCTGGCATTGATGAAAAGGTGCATTTTAGTGCATATTAGATGGTCAAAATTTTAAATTTTTCCAGGGCTCTAGGCCAGCAATGAAAATAATTTGTAATATTCACTACAACTAAGCTGAAGCACAGCAAAAAAGAAGCTTAGCTTGATTTCTCGGTTATCCTTGATTGTTTCTATCAATTTGTTATGTCTCTGCTAGAGCAGTGTTTTTTTGCCAGAAGTGTAGTAGGGCGCCATTTGACTACAGTGTAAACTCGTCAGCTTTCCAAAGTGATTAGCAAGAATGCATCGTTTCGGAGTTCAAAGTTCTTAAGTTGTCCAAAGGTTCACAACATCGAAGATTACACTCGCAGCAAGTTTGTGAAAAAGTTAGTTGTTGTTTTGTTTGTCTTGGTGAGTGGTCAGTTTCTTGTGAGGCTCTGTGCATCGCTAGTAAATCGAAAACCACATGTGTGTTCTAGGTTGAGTCAAACTATTTGGAAAATAGTTTAAGTAATCGGGTACAACTCCTAGCAGAGTAAGCTAGCACGTTCCGAGTTTTGGCTCCAAAAACCTTAAATGATTAAGGGACGTTCCTTGGATAAATTGACACAGCGCTCTCTGCGAGCCCGTCTATCACCTGCTTTCGATTATCATTGCATGAAAACCATCCAGCACTCTGAGTGTCCTAATTTACAGCATTCTGCATGCTTCCTACATTCCGTACGTCTCTTCTTCTAAACACTCATACGACAGAGGCAAATGAAAATTTTTGGGGGCAAACGAAATTGAGGTAGTCATTTGTATATGTACAAACGGCTCTTTCCGATTTAGGAAAGAAAGTTTTGGGGATAAGGTACAGAAAATATGCATTTTGGTGCCTTTTAGAAGTTCATAATACCAAAATTTTCCAGCGCTTCGCGCTGGTTATAACTTTAATAATCATTGTTTTGTATTACCTAGCTCAGACGCAACTTTCAGAATGTCTACCTTCACCTACATATCATTTAATGTATAATAGTTTTCATCATCTCAAACGTATTGTCTCATGTTTTAAGTGGTAATCTTCAATATTTTATCTTGATATTTAATGAAGATCTACAGTTTTTCATTGAAACATATTTTGAGAGTGATCAATACGTCAAGTCTCTAAACTTTTTGAAGCCATTATTCCTGATTTTTTCCTCTCTCAACGTAAAATCAATTTGGAAGCTTCATGGAAGAATTTTTCGGAAATTTCTGCTCTTCTTACTCATATTGTTTCGACCAAGTTCGTGCAAGTTAACAAATAAATTACTGGTTTTAAAATTTTTCAAATAATAAAATTCTAAAAATTACAACTTTTGAACATGAAATTCAAATCTAATTCTTGAAATAAATGTTTGGAAAATTGATTTTCCAGCGTCGTCGAATGTCAATACACATAAAAATTTTCACGTGCTTCACCTCGCCGGAAAGATTAACATCTTTTTTGGGCTTTGACTTGTCATCATAGAGAACTTAAGCATCGATTAATCATCTAATGTAAATTCATTATGCTATTGGATAGTTTTCTAGAAAATTTGTAAATTAGAGTTGAAACTCGAAAATTTCAATTTTCTGCTCAATTTTAATGAATTTATTTCGTAGTTATTAATAAAATTTGGAAATTACACTAATTTGTTTATTAGTCTTTGGCCATGACGTAGAACACAGGTTACTTATTTATACCTATTTTTGCTATGATGAAATATTGGCTGCCGTTTGTACATGTGCCAATGGGTCAGGTACAAAACAACCCCGTGCTAGAGTGAGTAAAACTCATTACTTTATAGTGTGAATTGAAATTTTGTGTACGACTTTGTTGATTTTTCCCGCATTTCTCCACACATTTATTTAATACCATAATTTTTCGGAGGAAAATCTAAACCGAAAGTATTACAAATTATTTCTAGTATACATTTTCCAACATTTCATTTGCTCCTTTGTTTAAAAATTCTCTGGTTAAGTTAAGCGTGCATGGTTTTCATGATCTGAAGTTCCTCCTCTCATTCATCAATTCGTAATCTTCAGTATTTGGTTCAGATTTTGTTGAAAATTGAGATTCAATATTGATCCTCATGAATTCTTTCTCTCAGCTGAAGTTTTCTGAAATTTGTGAACACAAATTTTGTCATTGAGAAACTACACGATTTTCGACTGAAAATGCTAACCTTCTATTTTAGACATAAGGGTTGAAAATACGCATTTTCCAGCATTCTAGAATATCAAAATCTAGAAATTGAATCAATTTAAAAATCAATTGAAATCTAATCACAGAAATGACAGCAGCAACTATTAATTTTGCTCAATCAATCTAAAATAATGCTTTTGAGCTATAAGAACAGATACCTTCCATGATTTTCTTAGCAATCTATAATTTTCGCTCATTTCACATATTTTTCAAATGATTTAAACTTCGAACGGAAAAAATTTTCGTGTGCGTAAAAAATTGCGGATCATTTCCACACGGTGTGGATGAAGGCGTGCGGAAAAAACCCTGCTCCGAATCATATGTTTATGTTTACGAGAACTCTTCAAAGTGGATTTCTGAAGTCACGGCTTGCTGGCAGGGGGTTTTACGGGGGTTGACCGGTGCGTGGGATGGAAATCCGATGGAAATGATGGACATTTTCATGAAAAATTCTATTTTTCGAAATTTTTCAAAAGTCAAAAATGCTTGCATTTCACCCAGAATGCAGTAATTCGGGGAAATAATCAAAATTTTGGACTTCGTTGGCTATTCTATGGTCATCCCTAACTCCCAGGAACCCGACAAAGAAACGAAAATTAGTATCTTTGTCCGAAATATCTGCAATTTGGGTAAAAAAAACAAGCATTCTTGACGTTTTTCCTCAAAATCTCGAAAAAGAAAAGTTTTTATGAAAAACCAATATGTTCATCGGATGTCCCGTACAAAATAACCTCTCCCGCTACCCCCGATAAAAATCAAGGAAGTCCTCGGCTGGCAAGCCGTGACCGCAGAAACATTGGAGGCGGAGCAACGTCTTTGATTGGCTAGTTTCAGAAATTTTCGTCCCTTAACATGCCGTCCATCTTGACTTTTTTCTTTGATGGGATCTTGATTTTTTAAGGTTATCTTGGAAAAAATGTGACGCACTTGTAAAAAATTGCGATGCACTTGATAAGGAAGTCGAACATCGAAAATTTTGATTTTTTTGCGACGCAGCTTGAAAATATTGCAATGCATCTTGAAATGATGTAAAGCATCATGTTCGAAGGCAACGATTTTTTCAAGCGGTAACAAATTTTTTCAAGTCGTAACAATTTTTTCAATGGCCTTTCTTGTATTCCGTACACACTAGTTCAGAGATAATTGTAAAAAGCAAAAATTCAATTTTTTCCTTCCTGGAATGCAGACACATTACAGGCCGAAATATTTCTTTTCACAAAACAAAATTTGACACAAAAGCAAGGCACATTGATGTATTTTTATAAAACGCTTGTAGATTATAAAATGACAAAATCAGTACTATCGTCAAAATCGCCTACACAAAGTTTTTGCTGTAAAAGTATTCACTCAAAAATTGCTAAAGGTCAGGTGTGCAAGCTCACAAAGTCTGTGACACAGGGCAAAGCTTGAAACACTAATTGCTTTCAAGTTTTATTATTTACAGGCATTTCGAGAAAAACAGAAAATAGTTCGTACAGCACCGCACAATTGATTTGAACGGTGTTAAAAAATAAAATCATTAAACGTTATTTCACTGGTAAAATCCATATTGTCTTATCGATTGTAAACACCTATCGACATCCATGTGGCAACTGTAAAAGAAAATTTCTATTCCCAAAACGAAATTATTCTACTTATATTGTATGGTATCGAAGCTTTCGAACTACTGTACACAACAGTAATCATGAGCATACATGCACAGCATAGAAATTCTGCTGGTCGTCAGTCAGGACCGGGGGTGGAATATAAATTTTTTTTGTTCTTGGTAATGAAAAAAAAGGTCTCAGAAAGCCTTCTAACGTCCAACAAGCATATTATTCAACCTATATTAGCCAGATATGTGAAATTATTGGCTCAAACAGCACTTTTTAAAGTTTTCATGTTACTTTTTTGGGATCAAGTATGATTTGTTTAGAAAAATGGTTGAAGTACAGCATAATTTCCATTTTTATAAGGACTTTCTCTTCTTTCGTGCTCATTTTCCTTCGTAATGTTCTCAATCATTGCTGGGAAAGTCAAATCTGCTGGGGGTCAATCAAAATCTGCTGGGGGTCAAAACCCCCAAACCCCCCCCCCCACGTGCATGTTTGATCATGAGGAAATTGGAAAATTTTAGTAGTAATGAAAATGAAATAGAGGGATGATCATCATGATGGGAAACTTAGATACTTCGTTCCATTAGACAGTCCTTACTTCCTCAGAACGTCGGTGATTCGATCCCTGACAGCGAAATCGTCGCAGTTATAAGCATTGCGATCACTGTTGACATACATGCAAGCGTATGGCATGCAGAGTTGAGGTCTGGAACGGCAGTTGGCGTGCCTGCAACAATGTTTTTTCGAAACCATGTCAGTTCATCAATACGACTACGAAATCTATATTGGCTGTTTATTGCTTTCAGAAATATAACCGCTGATCGTTATCTGATTTATTGCATTTTGATCAAAAAAATTTCTAACGAAAATTTTTTCTGCAATATTTTTCCTCACTGTTTGATTAGTTTGTGAATTTTGTCGAAATTTGATGCAGTAGTTCATAGAGTGGTGATACGATGCAAGGTTTTTCATCTACTGATCACTTACGTATGAGCATAAACGTCTTTGAAATCCTGGAAGCATCTATCGAAGTCATGGCACCTGAAAAATGCAACTGAACAGTTCTGTCCAAAACCACAAAACTTTTATCCGACAGTTTACTGTAAATTTGATTTTCAAGTTTTTTTGCGGCCATCATTACATTTTACTGCAAATTTCCTCACTTGCTTAGCTTTTCGTAGACCTTATTCGAAACGAATGAATCGCCGCAATCTATGCCGAAATGGCGTTCCAGTTTTTGGCAAGCTTGATCTATGCATGATCTTGGGTTATTCCGGCAATTTTGTTCTCTATAAAAATGGTATTTTCGACACAGTAATTTTGCATTTTCCAACCTTACTTATATCCTGCGGTGCAGCCGTACGATTTCACGACGAATGAGCCTGGAAAAATTTGAATGAAAAACTACAGCAATTTGGTGCGCGTAGGATTTCAGATTTTCAGAACCTTCAATCTATCCCTTCGAAAATTACTGTACTCTTTGAAGAACAATGTTTCACGCTCAAAAATGGATTATGAAATTAAAACAATAAAAAACTTTGATCGGAGTACATAAAATTTATTCCTGTGAATTTTTTCTACAAAAAACCTCAAAACTATCATTGAAAAAATTGTAGAATATTGATTGTTACCAAGAGCGTCTTACTCGATATCAGAGCAACGACAAATATCACGGACATGATAAAAAATGTACCAAATATAAAATGAGATCAGATCAAAAGACGGAAAAGTCGAAAACTTATTTCTTCAATGTACGATTTGACTATTTATATAGTTTTTATCACATCGAGTCTATTCTGCTAAATATAGCAGTGATCAAATTTGATCATTCCATCTATAAAACAGGATTTCTAACGCGTAGGAGTTTTTAGGATACAGAACAACGTCACAATTTAGAACCCACTTTCTTAAGTTCGACCTTGTGTGTGTGTGGAAGTTGAATGGGTAGTTGCACGTTGACATTTTTTGAACGATAATCAAAATCCACGTAGTTACAGTAACCCAAACCTTAAAAATGTTTTAAGGTTTAGGCTTTTTTTGGTCTATGCACGGAATTCGTGATATTCTAGGTCCGTGAAGAATTGATATGAATAATAAAATTTTATAAAGTGAGTAATATTTCATATGTTGGCAATTTTTTGTTAATATATCATGGAGAACAGGATATTTATGGGCATTCAGCGATTTTTTTGAATAAACTTTTTAAAATAAAACCTTACTATATAAGGCTTCAATGACAGAATTAAACAACGGCCTGTAACGCGAAAATAGCGGGAAAAATAAAAAAATTTAATAGATAGACTGTTCTTTATAAAATGCTTGTAAATTAAAGAATGACAAAAATACATTCCGTCCTCAAAGTTGTTTACACGAAGATTTTTATTGTAGAATTTTTGACTCAAAAAATTTGCAAGGGTTAATTGAGGTGGCTCACAAATTTCGAATCCTATGTAATATATGGTTTGATTATTGTTGGGGTTAGGTGCACATGTTCGACATTCATGAAGTGGCGGAAGCGACTAATTTACATCGATTTATGTTGTCACTATTCGTGTGTTTCTGGTAACTTTTTCATTATGTATTTTTGGATTAGTTTGATGCATAGCGCCCTCGTCGTCCGTATATTTTTTGTATTGTTTTCATTTGTATTGGCGACGTATTATTGGATGATTCCCAATAGAAACTCAACACGGTAAATTGTATTGTTTTGTGAGCATAAGGGAGGTTCAGTTAGTTTAGGAAATTGGAGATGAGGGTAGAAACTTCTCTGTCAGAAGTGACAGTGTTCTGCCTGCGGTTTAGGGAGTTTCCTGGTGAGGTATCTGAGAGTCTGGAGAGTTTCGAAGTGTTCGTTTATTGTTAGCCTGTGGTTGAACTGTTGCAACTTCCTTTGTATAAGCCCAAAGGTCAGTCTCATCCTCGAACACCTACAGCAGCTTAACATTATCCTAGAAGATCCCGAGCAGGAAAAATATCAAACAGTATTTGCTTTCCATGGTAAACTTTCTCATTCGACAAATCCATTGTACAGCTGAATTACACATCGGTTCCATATGATGAACCGAATGGCTTAAATGTACAAATCCAGGAGTTCCATGAACGAGCAGGACCTTGAAGCATCTCTTATTGACGTCACAGTATAGTTTAAATTCAATGAATGACTTCGAAAGCAAGACATCCCCTAAATTTGCAACGAAAATTACAAAAAAAAACAGTGCCAACTGTATATTTTTATTTGACTAACCAACATCATTTATGGTAATTTAAAGGCACTTGTAAACTCATATAGTCCTTCTGGATATAAAATTTGATTGTATCATGTGATAAATCCCTCTGTAGTAATACATTTGAATTTTTAATATAATGTTGATCTTTCAGACTTCGGTCGAAGTCGGGATAGTTCATAAGAATAAATGTGGATTCATCATTGATGTTCGAACAGATGAATTATACAGAAAATGTTCGTATTCGTGAAGGTCACCCTAAAATAAATGTAGAACCTGTCAATCACACAGGTTTCACGTTGATGAAATGGAAAAAAATGGCTTGGTGTCGAGATCTGAAACAATATTTATGATAGCATCCGAACAAAATCAATCAACATAGCTTCATTAAAATACAAATCAAATCTCTTCTCTCGGATGTTGTCTGTTTATACATTTTCCTCGTTTTTGGCTCCAAGTGCTAATGTCGCATGACTTTTGAAGGCCTTCTCGTGGTTCTGTGGAAAGAAATTGAATACTCACTCTGTAAAAATAAATTATCCAAATGAGTTTTACCTGATATTTTGTAGAATTCGAAAACGCTATTCAAATTAGTTGCTTTTTGTGTAGTATCATTCTTGTACGTCGATGAGCAATCAATTTGACGTAGATACTCCAAAGTTACTCCTTGGTACAAGAAGCACTTTCCACTTTGAGAATCCTTAACCATAAGTATGCATTTGGTGTAGTTTTCGTTCGAAGACTGATCACCCTCGATGTTGAATATTTGTATCCATTGGTTATCATTTGTGCAATTTGAAAGGGCTGAATTCCTAAACAATTGCAAAACATGCATTGATAAGTTTTGAATTATTATTTCATAACAGTATGCTATTGCGTCGTTCAGAATTTTCTTGAAATTGGTCAGAAATTCGGTTAAAAACGCAGAAAAACCTTGATCCACATCATAAGCTCTCTACAATTCAATTTTTTCATTTAAAGGCTTGATCAGCCAATCAGGAAGTAAAATGAGTTGTCGTCGTCAAGATACATTGATTCTTAAAACAGCACCAATCATAAATGTTCTGCCAAGAACATTTTTTTGTGATCCCACAGCACTATACCAAATATGTAGGATACAATGAAAAAATCAACATAGGTATACAAACCTGATCGACAGGGTTTCTGAAAATTTGGAAAAATAAAACACCCCCGTTGGGCCTAAAATCTAGATATATTTCAAGCCTGCATTATGCCGAGTTTCATCAGTAAATTTATGAGGAGATTTGAATTCAGTTTCTTTGCATAAGGCTATAGTAAACCCAACTTTGAATTGAAACTTCCTACTGTACAACACACGTGATTAGTTTAATTTAAAAATGGAGAGATGAAAAATATTGTTTGCCATGAGGGTTACTCATATGCTAAAAGAGTGCACAATCTACGAACCAGAAGTACAGGATCCTCAAACAGGCAAAATTTCCTCCACCACGTCACCTAGGTTTTTCCGAACCATATGTCACACGACTAATAATTTGACGTTTTCAAATTTTACAGTAGTATTAACAATATATTAGTGAAATTATGTATATTTTCATTTTGATGCCGACCCAGTGGTAGCCGCGTGGTTTATAAAATCTTAAGCTAAAGGTTTGACGCATTGCCATCTACAATGCATTTAGTGGTACTTCATATCTCTGAAAATTTACTGATGAAATTCGACACCATGCACACCAAAAAAATATATTTTGGATCCAACAGTTTTTGCGATTCTAGGAGGTGTCGTCGCCTACTTTTACATGTTTTTTCAAGTTTGCAGAAACCCTGTTGATTTTAAATTTTGGGTTTGTATACTTGCATTGCCCCCTTTCAAAGTATCCTTCATCTTTGGTACAGTGCACTTTGCTGTTGGATCAAAAAAAATTTTCCTCATATCATGGCATTTCCATAAGTATGTGTATGACACTAACATCGGGGTTTCACAACATAGCACATCAATTTTTTATTGCCATGTAACACAACAGAATCGGAATCGAAATACTTTCCTGGAAATATAGATTACTATGTTTGACTGTCTCTATAACTTTAGGGATATGAAAATTCTTTGTTCAAGATAACTGTGGGTAAGAAATATAGGGCAGGAAAAGTTCCACTATTTGAAAAGTGGATCTGCAAGTACAGAGCCATAGAGACTTTGCATACAGAACTATACTTCAGATCTGACATGGAGTCGGACTTTCTTAGCTTACTGGATCGAGTCTGATTTTACAGTTCACTGCAATTTGGAGTTCAACCCGTATTAGTTAACAGTGAACTACAGCAAAATTATCAAGTGCAAATCTAAATTTAAGATCTGTTTCGCCTAACCAAGTTTTGGCGTTAGGATAGGCCTCCCACAAATATCCCGAGGCGTTATAATTGAACAATCTGTAAGTCGTGGGCAGCGTTGGGTGTTTGACTAAGAACCACAAAAACGTAGGTCGGTCGGTCTGTGATGTCGTACTCGCTATATCTTTCAAATTTTTTTGAACGTAGAATCTGCCGTTAGCATGCGCCATCGTTTTGACTTTGTAGAGTGTATTCTCTCGAACTTGATCCAAACAAGCTAGAAAAGTTAGTGTTCGGATTGGTAAACAACTACACCTTTGATTGAGATTTATCTCTCATACGGTAATGCAAGAGTGCAAGCAAGAACAGGAAAAAATGAAAATTGTAAAATAGTTTTGAGAAACATTTTGATATGATCGACGCAGCAATCTCATTTAATATGGCTAAATTACGGATTAAATACGGAAAAAATAGTAAGAAAATTATTGTAATCAATGGAAAATTTTTTTCGTCAGTGAGCGGCAAACGGAAGTCAAAATTTCTCGAGTAACATTCAGGTATTCACGCATTCCTTCCGAATCGACTGTGTTGAGCATGATGATTTTGGTCTTTCCTATTCTCATGGAAAAAATTAGCGTTTTTCTACAATATAAAGTTTACCACTAAGTAAAAATTAGGTCTATAGTTTTAAATTAAATGGACTATTGTAAGGATTAACGTTTTTGTGTATGGGTTTAGGGTACAGGTTAGGTTAAGGTTAAGATTAAAGGATTAGAAAGTAAGGTTAACACATCGGATTACTTTAGCCAAGTGTAGAATTCAGAGTTCATGACGAATGATTCATAATGAAAATAGGATTTATGACAATCGATTGATGGATCATTATAATTAGTTTTGATATAGCTTAGTTCAATAGTGTCATGATCGAATATATTTCAAATTTTTTATAATGAAATGCGGGCTACTACTATTACATCGACAAATATGCAAATATATAGTAAAAAAAGGGGAGACACCGTCCTCAAAAGTTTTGGTAGTTCTGATGATTATAGACTAACGATGATAGCCACAAAGCTGATAGAATAACTGATTTACTGTTGGGCATTTATCTTTTTATCCGAATTTGGATAGGAATTTAGAGAGACATTGGTTATAGAAAGTTCCCAAAAATGTTAAGTGTGGGTAACGTCAAGAAAAGGAAAATGTGAATTTGACTTTAGGGTTAGAGTTGAAGGAAAAAATTCTATTCCCTGGAAAAATGTTTTAGGTCAGAATATTTGGGTTTGATTTGGTGAAAAGTTAGCTTCCGTGGGTTTGTGAGTGACAGTTGGAGAAAATGATGATATTTCACAAGAATAATGAAAGCAAGAAAGTAATTTGAGAATCGGTTATGCTCTGTTACAAAAAAATCAGATAAAAATTAGAAATTGGTGATCTATATACTAATAGGGCAGGTTCCTACCAATATGCGTTTTATCATTTACAGTAAAGTTGCTCTGAAAATTCAAATTCCTACATACTCACCATCTCTCATTTTAACGAAAGTCAGTAAAAATATAATGGTATGCATTTTAACGCACTTGTTAACCAGCACACAGGATCCAAATTTTAGTCTCCTGTAACTTGTTTTCTCGACGTTATATGCTAATTAAATGCCAGGTGCATAATATAAAAACCCAGTTCCATCGTTACTATAGCTATAATATCTATCCTTCATCATATGCGTAGTTGCAAATTTTCGAGATTGAAATCAAATTAATCTTTTTAGATCATAGTAGTTTTGATAACATAAAAAATTATCAACAGGATGTGACTAAAGTGGAGTTACCCCGATAGATCCAACTAAATTTTTTGATGTAACAGCAAATAGGTTGAGACTCCAGCAAAATAAGAAAAGGAAACATGAAAAGTCGGCAGGACTGTCAACTCTAGTTTGTATAGTCAAGAAGTTTATCAGATTACAGTGTTCATTCATATTGTCACTCTTTAGATTTCCCATTTCTGTAATCGTCAAACACTGTTTGAATTGATTGAGTCTGATAATGTGAAACACTAATTTTTTTATCTATCTTGCTCCTTTAAAGTTCGAATAAAATTTAACAGAAGCTGCTACTGGAGAACAAGAATTGCATAATCATTCTACAGTCTGTCTTTTATAAAATGCTTTGAACATATGATTTTTTAGTCAAAAATAATAAAAGTTGGTTGAATACTAATTTTCGTTCCTACGCGACATAAGGTTTAGCAGAATAATGGTGAAAATATTAAATAACTCATACTTTCTAGTCTATATTTCAGTACTTTTTATACTCCATATTATGGCATTAACTTTAGGTCGTTTTGTCTCAAAAACTGCATACAATCTCAACTTTTAAAAACTACAGACATTGACTACAGAGCATGAGCTGTTACTCTCCGTTCCATGGATGAAAAATATTATCTACAGTTAGACGTGTTTGGTCATGATAACTCAATTTCAGAGCAATAACCAATCCAGCCTTGTTGATGGAACTTTTCAGTAGCGACACACTAAGATAGTAATGACTATATCCTGATAAATGCAGAGTGGAATCAACAACCATCTATGGCAATCCATATTCTAATGCAGCACTCTGGATCACGATTTTCAAACACATTCCTAGATACAAATTTGATGCTATCATGTGATAAATGTTTTTGAAACTCTCTGTATAAAACATTTGAAATTTTACTGTTTTGTTGATCTTTCAGACATAGATCGAAATCTAAAAACTTCACGGGAATAAATTTTAATTAAGCTCATATAATAAGGAAATGATCAATTACAGAGAAAATGTTTAAAATTCCTTAAACTAGCTCTAAAATAGATTTACAGCTACTGGTTCGACCTGCTTCTATGTTATGTTTCTGATGAAATAAAAAAATTGCCAGATGTCCAGATCTGACACTTTATTTGCGATTTTAATAGCATGTGAGAAAAATCAATCAACGATGCTTCATTAGGTCACAAATTAAATATATCCTTTGGATGTCGTCTACTTTTACACTTCCGTGGTTTTCGGCTCCAACTGCTAACATCGCAGGACTTGTGAAGATGCTCTCGTGGTTCTATGAAATGAAATTGAATAATCTGAAAAAGTTAATCATATTGCAAAATGATCATGTAAGCCTTACCTGATGTTTTGTAGAATTCGAAAACGCTATACAAATTAGTCGCCTTTTGTGTAGTATCATTCTTCAACGCCCAAGAACAATTAATCTGACGTAGAAATTCAGTTAATCCCTGGTACAAAAAACACTGGCTACTTTTCGAATCTTTAACCAAAAGTATGCATGTGGTGTAGTTTTCGTTCGAAGACTGATCACCCTCGATGTTGAATATTTGTATCCATTGGTTATCATTTGTGCAATTTGATAGGGCTGAATTCCTAAACATAAGTATATTTTGCAAAGATGGCTTAGTAAATTTGGAGGTGTTAATTCATCACCATAAACCATGTTTAGAAACTTTCAGTTCTTTTAATTTTTCTAATTATTCATGAAACAAGGTTCTGCTCTGTCCAAAATCTGTCACAAGTGATTGCAAAACGAATCTCTTATTTTCACTATGTGCAAGAAAGATATTGATGAGTTCTACTATCCAGTGAAATACATTTCACAAGATTGCTAACAAAAATGGATGCAGCGACTACCATCCACCAGCAACCAGGTGGCTGATTGCTGCTGGCAGGATCCTAACAGAAACCCTGTCACTCGAGCGGCAACCTGGTGGCAGGAACTTGGGTAGACAACCTACCTAGCCATTGTTGTGGCTCATGCAAAAGCTCCTTTGTTGCTATATGGTTTCTATAAAATATTCGAAGATAAATCTGTGTCATCCCGACGGATTTGGGTTAAAAAATGTATTTCTAAACGCCAAGAAAACGGTTCCTTCAATCAACTTAATCTTGCTAGCACGATAAGTATTATTTTTGAAATTCGCTTCTTTTAGATTTCAAAGGCACGCTTCTTACTGAACTGGAGTTTCAGTTGATTCGGTATCCCAAATCACAGCCATCAAAAGGTGTATCGTATTTTGAATCAGCACAGATCTGTACTAAATATGCCAAGTTGCCATCAAAAAATCCATCAGTGTTCGATCGATGTTGCAGGGCGTTATGACGCAGCAAATACAATAAGAGGATAATCTTTACGCCAATGCTATGACATTGCTTGGAGATAGTCATTTCATGGAACAGTATGGTTTTTGGTGGTAAATCGAAAATACATGTAACAAGGGGATTGAATGGGCGTCCCCCAAATTTCAAAACCCCAACATAATTTAAAAAACTTTATCTCTCCCAATTTTTTGGGAATTTTAAGAAAATATTGCTACTTTTCTATTTTGTTGGCTGAAATTAAATGCTCAGAAGTCAGCCGAAAATAATCACAATGCTCTAAAACTTCGTTTTTAGACTTTTCTCAGCATTCTTTTTTTATTTCCAACAAAAAACTGCTTGTAAGATTTCTACGTGAAATTTCCCCCAATGCAAATTTTAAGAATTTCTTGGCTTTTTCAACAATCCTGCAGCTTTACATGCAGAGAATAGTACCTTCTACTAAATTATAAAATTTTGCATAGTTTTGGAAATTTTTTTTGAATAGTTAAAAATTTTCGTAAAAAGCAGTAATTTTGAAGGTCAACCAGAATTCAGCTCGGGGTCAGGATCCCCAGCCAACCATTTCCTCAAGACTAATTAACGAAAGCCTGCTTCGTTGTTGTTCTTAGTTCTGCGATCTAATTATTGAGTCTTAATGTCACGCGTCCCGGTGTCCTGCATACAAATGTCCTGCATCATACTGTTTACATCCTTATGTCTACATCCTATTGTCTAGTGTGGATAGTGGTGTGCAGCATATGAACGGGTCGCACAGTTCGGTTCACACTGTTGACCATTAGATACAAACATTGCAAAAAATCTGATGATTGTGCTCCCTATGTATCATGTGTACGTTATTTGCTGTCTTGCTTCCAAGAGAAAATCTTCTCCAGGCCAAAGCCTGGAATGTCAAATTGACCATTGTCGAGTTTTGTCCCAGTCTAGTATCCTTAACTACAAGTATTTTTCTTTAGTGATGTGTTGAAATTGAACGCAATTGGTAAAAGGTATAAGAAAAAATTTTTTTCTACATTAGAAATCCTCTACAAATCTGTGAAAAAACGTAATTTTTCATTTCGAAAGCTTGTCAAGCCAGTCAGGGAGTTAGATGACATGATACCAGCATGAAACGCACTAGCGATCTTGCTTCTTAAAAATCAATAATATCATTGCACATTGTGATTCCCAGACTGATTCGAAATCGCTGATTCAATCAGGGTTCCACAAAAGAGCTCATCAACTTCTTGTTGCCAGAAAACGAGTTCCTCTTACAGAATCAGAATCGGAGTACTTTCCTGGAGATGTAAATCACTGTTTCCACTGTTGTACTATGAATTATTTGGCTGTCTGTATTTTTAGGTGTACAAAACGTCACTGCAGAAAAGTACTTGGAGACGAGTTGGTGTCATTTTTCGAATATCTAACCTACAAGTGAAGAAAAATAGAAATTCCTGGAATCGTACTTTCTTGCCTTATTGAATCCTGTCTGATTTTACAGTTCCCTCATAAAGTTTAAAAGCTGCTTGGGAGCCTGAAATTAACGGTAATTAAAGTCAAAATTTCGCATCTGATTCACCTTACCAAGTTCTGGCTTTTGGATTGGCTTCCCACAAATATCCCGTGACGTTATAATTGAACAATCTGTAAGTCGTGGGCAGCATTGGGTGTTTGACCAGGTACCACAAAAATTTAGGTCGATAGGTTTGTGATCCCGAACTTATTACACTATCTTCCAAATTCTCTTGAGAGTAGAAGCTGCCTCTAGCGTGCGCCATCGTTTTGATTTTGTAGAGTGTATTCTCTCGAACATGATCCAAACATGCTGGAAGAGTAATAAGTTCAGCTTAGCTCGGCATTGATAAGCAGGTGTACTTGGGATCGTGATTATTGTAATGCCATTATGAGCAAAAAGACAAAATGAAAGTTGTACTTAGTTCCAATGGTTAATTTTGCATCCCCAACATCCCCAAGAAAATGTGCTAAATACATTTGAGATATGAAATTGTCAGTGGCTGTATAAAATTTTTTGTCTCACGTTTCTGAACAATTTTCCGCTCATTAGAATCATTTGATTTTAAGATATTTTCAGACAACTCGGAGCTGGAACTGGGTGTCCCAACACATTCCGGAGAACTGTGGATAATATATTTCATAAGGACGGTTGTGTTTCCACTGAATAATCTTTCACATGAAACTAGTTATGGACCGATTAATCGGCATCGGCTGATTTAAAATAAATTCAGGTGCTTATGCTTTAAAAACAGATTGTCACATTTTATATTATATTTCTTGAGAAATACGCCTGTATTTCCAAAGAAATAGCTGAAGGAAAGTAAGCTAGATTTTGTGCCTAAATTTTTTTTGAAAAACGTAGATTAAAGAATCGTATCATTAAGAATTTTAAGCGCTTCAATTTACAATGGCAACTTTTCTGGTTTGGGTTCATTAAAAGATGAATTGTCGGAAAAAATAGATCAATAGCCTTATGGAAATGATAATCGAACCCAACTATTGAAGACAATGAACTTTATGCTTTTGCATTCTTACTAGATCTTCGATTCAAAGAGAAGGTTGGATTGAAATTTGAAATATAACACATATTGAGCATACAAATCGGCATTGAATAATTTAGGCATTCCATGATCCTCAAGCAGCAGACAAAGTTTAACTAGTCCTTGGTTAGAATAGTTGTTGATCAAAAACAACATCAATGCTTTTCTGAAAATACAGTCCAAAAATCTAATAAAGCTTCGAACTTATTATCCAAACTTTCTCAGTAACCCACAATCAATACTAATGTAAATAATTCAAGCATTTACACGAAACTGGCCAATTTCACGCACTATTTACCATTGCAAGTTCATTCGAAGGTGAGCTGGAGCCCGAAAAATGTGCAATGTCAACACATGAGCAAGCAAAAGCCATCATTTTGGAATACATTGCTGAATCAAAACTAGACCTTGATCCTTCACCACTAGAATATTGGAAGAAAAATGCTGCAACAAAACCAGAATTAGCTAAAGTGAGTGAAAATAGTGTGCAGTTGAAAAATGAGTTTCATTATGAAAAAAATTTTCGTTCTTGCCATGAAATTTTAATCGGCTCCATTTGAGTCAGTGGCTAGTGAGCAATCATTTAAAAAAGCGAAACATCGTACAACTGGAAAAATATCCTGTTTATTGCCGAAAAATGCACAAATGCTCTTATTCTTGAAGCATAACCTACACGCCATTGGATTCAATTACTGAAGTTGAAGAAGCTTCTAGAGAACTCAGCAATCAAAGTGAAGATTGTACAACAGAAAAAACTTTGTGAATAATTCATAATAATTTTAAATTTATTACAGGGTAGCAACTTCAAGTTGCATTTTATACATGTTACAGCCGAGACGCATCAGCCATCGGCCATCCTCCGATGCATCGGCCAATGCCATCGATGACCCTGGCTAGTGCATCAGCATCGGCCGATGGCAAATTTTTGTCCATCGGTCCATCACTACATGAAATTCATCTAATAGCAGGCTTCTCGTTGCTACTACAAGGCCAGATCCTGAGATTGAGCAAGCTAAATTACCATATTTAAAATTTCTGACGAATCATATCTATATTGAAAATTAATTAATCGTACCTGCACATTTTTGAATTGTTTAGAAAAGCTGTTTTTGGAAATGCCTTGAAAAATACCATTGGAATAAAATTACAGCAAAAACCCCTCTCGAAAATTTTTTGAGTGTGAATGCGTGTAAAAAAATCAAGAATTTTCATGGGTTATAGACCATAGGTATGCAAAAAAAACCAAATATGCAAATATATATATCAGAATTTTGGGCGATCAAGAAAAGGACAATTCTGTATTAGACTGGATGGACCGTGATTCAAGTAAGAGATGGGGTAGTTGAAGAAGGGAATTATGTTTTCTGTCGTAGATCAAGAAATTTTTAGTTTGGTCACGTAAAAAGTTAACATCCAAAGATGCGTGAGTGATAGAGAAAACGATGAAATCTAGCAAGAATATAAAAGTTAGAAAGCAATTCAACGCTTAGTTATACTTGTCTATATATAATTCAATAGAATGGAAGTTCAGATTTAATCACATACTCACCATGGCTGATTTTAACAAAAATTAACAAAAATATAACGCTATGCATGAAAACTTGTTGACAAAAAATAAGATTCAATTTTTATCTGCCGTCATTTGGTTTTTTCTTGAGACAATGCTAATTAAGTGCCATGAAGGTCTGTTGTTACTGGTCATAAAATCTAATCATCTTCATGCATTGAAGCGGACAATTTCCGAGATTGAAATCATATTGATCTCTTTAGATCATAGTAATTGTGGTACTATTAAAAATTATCAGCAGGATGGCCAATCTCTGACTATACAACAGTTTACTCGATAGACCGATAACAATTTTTTAGATGTGATACAAATATGAGACCAAGTTGTGCCCTTCAGCAAGATGAGAAACAGATAATCTCAATAAGATGAATTTATTCAAATTCTATTTTTCTGATGCTACACAATTCGTTATAATTACTGTAACTTTTAAATACAGCTTGTCGATGACTGGAAGCTAAAAATCCGTTTTTGGCAATTATGATTCGGAAAAGTGGAATGAAAATTCTTTCTGTGGACAAAATCGAAAAGTGAACAGTCTGTTGTCAAGGTGTCTCTGGCTGTTCATCATGCGGCTTAGGGGCCAACTATACTTCGTCGTACGGCGCCTTATGGTGCAGTACGGTGCCAGACAGTGTTGCACAGCGTCGTACGGCATGTAAGTATAGCAGCTACTTATCATTTTCATTTACTTATCATTTACCACCGTACTGCGTGAAGTCTAGCAGCAACTCATCAGGCGCGGTACGGCACGGCACGGTGCCATACCGCGCGTGCGGCAAAGTACAGCAGCTCAATGTGGTGCCGTACGGCACCGTACGGCGAAGTATAGTTGGCCTCTTACTCTGTACACACTAACACCAGTAAAAACACAATTTCCAAATCATTCACTAGGCTGAGTTAGCACGGTTGGTAGCACTCCGGCCTTGCATGTAGAAACTCGAAGGTTCGAGCCCTCACCTGGCATTATTTTGATGCACCGTCCATACAGATTTTGGACAAACAGTGAACTTATCCGTAATAATTCGTGTAAAGTTATGCCCAGCGATTCATGAAATTCTATTTTTAGTACATAAACAGTATGATTTCATTTTAGCTTCTGACCAATGTTTTAGTTTCGACGAAAATAATTAAAAGAAACACCATCAAGGGAGAGCAACTGAATTAATCTTATAGTGGGCCTATAAATAATAAAAATTAAAAATCATTTCAATTTCGTTTATTGATTTTTGTTGATGAATTAAACAGAATAAACTTATGCTCAAAGTTTCACGAATTTCAATTTTTCTAAGGCCGAAATGATGTAAGGAAGGGCGGCTAGAGATAGGCTAAGTTTATATGGAGGGCTACCTATCTTGTTATTTCGTGCGCAATGTAGAATTCAATTAGTCTCGAGAGTTTGCCCCTGCAGCCAGTTTCACAAAGCGGTCTAACTCGAGTTAGCCTGCTAACTTTTGGTGAGCCCAGCAAGTTAGCTGGCTCACTTTAGTGACTCTGTTTCACAAAGATGGCTAACTTTTGAGCCGGCTCAAAAAGTTAGCCGGCTAACTTTTTTTTTTGCCATGCAAAAAAAAGTTAGACAGGTCAGTTTCACGAAGCTGTCTAAGCAAGTTAGCCGTCTCAAAATCAGTCCAAAATGAGCCAAAAAAGTTAGCCTCCTCCAGGCAGGCTAACTTTAGTTAGTCTGTGTATCTTTTCCATTGAAAGTATGTTGCGTCAAATATTACAAGAGTTGAGAAATGACCAAGATGATAATTTTTTTTGTTGCGACCACGGATTTTCTGAGATAGATTGAATCCCCTAGATAGATACAATGATGATGAACTATACAGTCACTATCGTTTTACGAGGCAATTGATCATGGAAATCACTGATCTAATAGTTGATGACTTAAAGACCCCAACTAAACGAAGTGGAGCAGTGCCATCTATTTTTCAAGTATTCGTCGCACTTAGATATTACGCCTCGAATAGTTTCCAGGAAGTGGTTGGTGATACACTTGCCTTGTCCAAGCCAACAGTTTGTCGTATCGTTGGACGGGTTTCATCGGCATTATTACATCGTGCTTCAAATTTTATTTCATACCCGAGAGATGATGATGTCAAATTTTCCACTAGTTGTTGGCTGTATTGACTGTACTCACGTTCAAATTATGGCTCCAAAGGATCATCCGGAAGTTTACAGAAACCGGAAGGGATATTATTCGATTAATGTTCAAGCAGTATGTGGACCAGATGGCCAATTCACAAACATTGTTGTAAAGTGGCCCAGAAGTTCTCATGATTCAAGAATTCTACGGGAGTCGGGATTAGGGCGTAAATTAGAAAATGGTCAATTGTCTGGTGTATTGTTGGGCGATTCCAGTTATGCCTGCCGTACCTATCTGTTAACACCATACAAAAACCGAACGAATCATGCAATGAAAAACTACAACATGGCCCAAAAACGTACAAGGGTATTGATTGAACAAGCTTTTGGCAGATAGAAACCACGGTTTTCTATTTTGCATGGTGAAGTTGGCACTAAATTGGACACCACATTTAGCTTGGTAGTAGCTTGCGCTGTTTTGCACAATATAGCAGTGAGAAAAAAATTGCCTGATTTTTACGATATGTTGCCCGATGATGTGCCATGGGAAAATAATATTGTCAATGAGGACACTTTTCCAGATGGAAATTCGTTACGTGACTATATAACTGAAACATTTTTTCAGTAATGGTTAATTATGTCCAGGCATTAAAAAAGTTGATGAAAAAATTTTGATCCCTATAGTGCCGCCCCAAATTTCAGAGCTGCACATATATATGCTTGTCACCACACATGGGCAAGAGGGAATATGGGGGCCATAGATGCACAAAGGGGGGGGGGGGTAGGGGGGTAAACCCTCCCCCTGGGACCCTGGATACCCCCCTAGCCTCTGAAAAAAGTCGATCCACCCCTCCCTGGACTTTACCTGGAAAATTTCTCCTGTACATCTCTGATGGGGTGGTACATACCCCCAGAGTTCAGGTACTAGACATGAAAAAAATGTTAGTCAATTTCTGGACTTTGGTCTCAAAAAAGGCCGAAAAACTAGGGGTAGTCCCCCCTAAATTTTGGAGCTGCACATGTATGCGTGACACTTTGATTTTTGTGTCATTAGCATAGAATTCATGAAATTTCATTTATTTTTCAAACACAAACCTTACAAGTTGACGTAAACAAAACATCACATGGGAAAATAAGATCGGTCACCCTGAGAAACCACTGATGACCCTTGACCTTGTGAGCCAGAGTGTCCATAAAAAATTTTAACAGCATCACATGCAGAACTAAACGCGTGCATCGCGCCAGCAAAAGAATATAGTGCCTGAACTTCTGCATTGACTTTCTCTTTCACTAAATCTTTTTCTAGCTCAATCTTCTCTTTTTGCGCTACGTGTGCAGCTTCTTCCGCAAGTAAAACTTGTATCATTACGTCTTCCTTACGCAACTTTCCTTTTTCAATTTTTACGCTTTTACTTTCTTGTACAGTAGCTGTTGCTGTGATCATTGTATCTATAGTTTCCTCGCGTCCAAGATTTTGGCCTTCATGTTGGGACATTGTATCCTCCATGGCGTCCTCGTCAACACTTGAGTCATTGCCACTTTCCTCCAAATCAAAACCTTTATCATGGCCCAATATTGTTGGATTATTTTCTCCTATGATCCCGAGTATATCTTCTGATTCTTCAGAAACGAATTTTTCATTGATACCACCACCAGTTTTTGAGCGGCTACGTTTTTCTTCTGCCATTTCCTTTTTCGCACGACTGCACATATTTTTCCAGCACTTTTTGATGCTATCATCATTTCTTTGTATACCACATAGAGCTTTGAGCTTTGTGGCTAGCTTACAAAGAATGAACCAATCAAAAAAGTTCACAGTTTACAGTAGTAATCAAAATTACTTCTTTCAATTTTGCAGCTTTCCTTTTATTTGAATCTGCTTTGCCGTCCTTGCAAGTAAAAATAGCGTTATGTTCTTTGTAAAATTCGAGTATCAATCGTTTTTCCGCATCAGAAAATGGCTTATTTTTAGTTCGCTTAGAGGGTTCAAAATTCATTATATTTGAACTGGGTCAAAAACGCAATTAGCATAGGTAAAAGTCGCACAGATACAATGATCACTTGTACAAAAAGTTTTTGTGTTGCACATTTAACTGCTTACGTCAGAATTTCATTGAGAAATGATTGACAGCTTCTTTAGCTAATGCTCGGTTTAGAAAACGATTTGGTGTGAAAAAATGTCAAAATGCTTGAATAAAGCTTTAGGAAGCCATAAAGTCAACGTGCAGAATCTTTGCAGGCACTACTTCCGTAAATGATATTAAAAACATGAAAAGTTTGGGTGTGAAACAAATGTAAAAGCTAACAGTCAATAAAAGTTAGCCGATACTTACAGAAGTTAGCCCGGGCTAACAGAGTTAGCCCAGTCTCAAGCTAGCTGTGAGCCCCGGCTAACTGAGTTAGCCCGGGCTCAAGTTAGCCTAGGAGTTAGACAGCTTCGTGAAACATCAAAAATTAGCCGGCTAACTTGAGCCTGCTAACTAAAAAAGTTAGCCGGCTAACTTTGGTTAGCCGGCTAAAAAGTTAGACACCTTTGTGAAACCGGCTGCTGATTTTGTCCTAAATTTAGCCCACCAGTTGCCCCAGACTTTGGGCCCCTATTTGCCCACGATTTGTACCAGCATTTGCCCCTCGATTTATCTCTCCCTTCAGCCTAACAATAGACCACCGCTCAGCCCCATAATTGTCTCTTAACCACATGATGGAAAATGGGGCAAGGAAGTCAGCTAGCTCCAAAAAATATATGTTCATATGCCGAATTGAAGTGTTTTTCACAGTGTCGGCAAAATTTACAGGGTTTGAACAGTGTTAGTGTGGTGGGTAGCATATTAATTTATGATGAGCTCTTTTCTTGTGGACTATATGGCTCAACTTTTAAATTCTTTTCAGAATAAACATTCATCGGTTGCAAAGTATTTCTATGGTAAGGTTTTGATCGTTACTGTCTTGGTAACTTTTAGATATGAAAAATCGATGCCAATAAACAAGGGTCCACCGTAAAGCCCTAATCAGAACTCAGATACTCTAGTTTCTCTGGTTTCAAGGTATGAACAGCTTTACTTGTATTGGGTTGGCAAGAAGGTAATGTCGATTTTTAGTCATGTGTTACCAGACAATTTTTTTCTTAAAATCGAGCCAAATAATTTGGTATGTTGATTGTTTGTCTAGAAGAGCAAACATTATTGTTTTGAAATATAGGGTCGGTTTTCATTTGGCTCATACTGTGCGTTTTATTGATACCTAAATTGAAGTGTTACCTCCCGGACCATATACATTATTGCTTTTTGTATGAATATAATTTAAACAGAACTGCAGCTGAGACAAAAGAAATATACAGCCAGCATTTGGTGAACCTGCTGTGTTCAAACATGCAGTTGAACAGTGATTTGCAGAGCTCAGGACTCACACCAGCATTATCAAAGATGAACCTCATAGTGGATGACCAGGTAGAGTATCAAAAGCAGACATTCAAGAACAGCTGGACCTTGATCCAAAAGCAACTACTAAGAAAATAGAAGAAGTCCTTGCTGTTACACACACTACTATTGAAAATCGAAGGCAGCAGATGAACAAGGTTTGCAAGCTCTAAACATGGGTGCCTCACAGATTGAATGATCATTCTATGCAACACAGTGTTATCATTTCCATGTCATTACTTTAATGGTACAAAATCGAGCGTTTCCTTGATCGAATCATCACTGGAGATGAAAAGTGGGTTGTGTATTGTCCCGCATAGCCACTAATGTGATATTACAGTACACTTTTAACCTCGTATTGTACAGTATGCTCATTTATTATTGTATTTGCAGGCTTTCATGTTTACACCTTTTTTTAACTATTTCTGTACTTGACAAACAACTTTGGCAAACAAAGTCGGCATCCTTCAAGAGAACCTTTCCTGCATCTCTACAGGAATGCACATGCACTGGCTTCTTCTTGCCCAAGAAAGGTCAGTGCCAACTATTTTTGGCCTTCGCCTGGACATTCTTCTCCTACAAGAAGCATCAACGATTACTGTAGTCACCACCGTACTACCATACTCAGGAGCTACTGCCACTCATACTCTCCCTAGCATAAATACAGAGTTTGTTCCACCAAACTCATATTTCGATTCACCGGGTTAGGATCAACTCGAAGCGCCCATTTACATCAATGTCTTTTTATATTTTAATAAATAACTAATTTGAATATTTTCAGTAAGTCTTCTCTATAAGCTACACCATTGGGTTTGGATCCCAATCCCTTCTCTCTCCTACTCCAGTGTCAGTTTACTCCTTCAGTCCTCTATCGGGTTTCTCTCTCCAGGGACTTCCCATTAGGACTAAGTTTCCAGCTATCCACAAGGCGCCTTCCAGGACTAGGCTTGCTGACGTCTCTCTCTCATCTACGGGCAGTCACTCTATCTGATAGGCTCTGTAGTGTACAATGTGGAGGTTATGAGTAACGTTTCCTACCTATGGTATCCCAAAACCTGCAACTCCTGTTGCACCTGCTAGCCCTCACTCTTGAGGCTGCGCTACTCCCCAGCTCATCCTCACAAGACATCACCTCTACATTACAATATGTTAACATCATCTGGAGGCACGAATAGGTCACCAAAGGCTCTAAACCAGCACAAATGCCAAGGCCCAATTTACACCAACACAACATTATGGTATGTGTACCATGGTCAACCCAGGGAATCGTTCACTTTGAGTTGCTTCCACTTGGTTTGACTATCATTGCTAAAGTCTATGAAGACAGCTTGATCATGTACAAAAGGCCTTGATTGAAAAGCAGCCTGCATTGGTAAACCACAAAGGAGTACTTCTGCTCCATGACAATGCCTGTCCTCATATGGCTGCCATTGTCCAGGAAAAAATTCGGGAATTAAACTGGGAGTTGTTACCCCATCCACCATATTCATCCGGCATTGCACCATCAGATTATTATTTTTTCCATCATTGCAGAATAGTCCTGTCAATATGGAAATTAAAAATGATGACCAGGTCGAAACGCTTATCCAGAACTTCTTCGATTCAAAGCCCCAATCCTTTTATTATGCATGCATTGCAAAGCTACATGTGAAATGGCCAAGTGAGATTGATAGTAATGGGGCATATTTTGATCATCATTCGTGCTTCATGGAAATGTAATAAAACTTTGAAAATGTTGTCAAATTTTCGACAATACTTTCTTGCCAAGGGCATATTACTGGGTTTAATAAATTATTTCTGCATGTACGGTGTGTTAACCGATGGAAAACCAAAGCAATCATTTTGCGAAGACCGTGTTTTCCAAATCCATATCCCAATTTAAGGTTGAAATCGTTGTACATTTGGAACGGATCTTTTCTATTTTTGGTCAAAGGTGTATTAACTTGATTTTCTTTGCAATCTCGTCCACCACCCCATCTAGAAGATCCAAGTATTCCAGTAAATCCATCGTCTTATTTTTGGAACAATATTTTATTTGTCTCTTAGCCCACTACCATACAGGGCATGGGCAAAATTTTCACCGAAAAATGCCACAATTCAGCCTAGTCCACCTCTCATGAAACGGCGGGCTATCCTTTGCTTAGCCTGCCATTTGGCTCCAGTTTTGCCCCGTGATTATATCCGCCTGTCATTTGGCCCGAGATTTGCATTAGATTTAGCCCACATTTTGTTCCTGTTTAGAACGCCAAATCCCACGATTTGCCTCTCGATTTCCCTCACACTTTAGCCGGCCATTTGCCCCCAGCCCACCTTCTTTCATTCGGTCCTAAGTAAAATTGAGTGAATCATGAAAATGCAGGAACATAACGATTTTAAAAATAAATTCAATAAATAGCATCAAGTATCAGCTGCACATGGCACTTGCATTCAACTGATTTGAAAAAAGACTATAGTTTGTGTATTCAAAGTCAGGCTATGGTTTCAGTACTGTCCCTAAATTATTTTTGTAATTTCAAAAAATCATCCGAATTAATTGAACTTAGTGTGAAATTATATCTCTTGATTTTTCTCACAAGTTTAAAACCGGACTAAATTTTAATAAGAGCTGTTACTACTAAATTTGGAAAATTGATAACTAATTCGCTTTTTCATAAAATGCTTCAAAAATGAAAGAAGTATGGTTAATTTCGTAAAATTTGCAGTTCTATGTGCAGCAAAAAATGGCGACTTATGAAATGGTGCATTTGATTTCTACTCTTGTTCTTTTTGAGTCTTTCAATAGAAAAAAGCTACAGTACATCGAGTGGTTTTTCACAAGAACCTGCAACTAAACTTTTGGAAAATTTCAATAAAAATGACTCCATAAACTAGCTTTTACTCTTCAGTTCGTAGAATAGTAAAATCTGCAGATAACACTCAATTTAAAATCCAAGATGCAGTTGACATGAAACTCCACTCACTGGTTCATTGTAACTGATATTCACTGCATTCTTCTGCGATTTTCTGTCATGAAACATCAATTTTATTGATCCTGATCTCTTTATTATACAAAAATTGTACAAAAGTCGTAATACAAAGTAAGTCATTATGTCGTCGTAGTAACGTCTAAACAAAATAAGGCCCATAAAAACAAATAATACGATATATAAATAGTATGTCGGATAAAATAACGATAAAAATTATACTGTCGAAAAGAACGCTCGCGATTTGAAAGTGCAATTTTTCACGTCACGTGACTAAATTCCAAGTTACAGTAGACTTCAGGAATCCTAAAATTATCCACCTTAGTTCCAATGCAACCAATCGCCGTCGGCGGCGGCGGGTGCCGTCAAGCAATAATAGCCGGCGGTAGATTGAGGAGCCGACGACGGCTGTGGCGGCGCGCCAGCGTTGAAAAAATCGTCGTCGGAAAAAACGCCGCCGGCGCTACCGCAAATCGACGGCGTCGTTTCATAACCCGAATCGGCCGGACTGACGTTTTGTCGGTAAGCAGCGCAGGCGGTCGACGTCGTCGGAAAATAGGAAGACGACGAATCCTAAAAAAACGACGACGTACAGTGTATAATTGGTTACAGTAGGAGATTTTCGCGCCTATATATCTTGCGAATCGAGAAAAAACAACTTACTGTAACAACGGCGGCCGCGTTGGCCTGGCAAGACTGGAAAGGCGCGGCGATTGGCTGCTGCGTTTGTTGCCAATAATCGTACGAACAATTATTACTGTAGGCGATCGTTTCGTTACAGTAATCCGATAAAGACGACGTTTGAAAGTTTTGCGTGAAATTCGAAATGGTTTGTTGATTAAGGAAATGTGACGATTCTGAATGTTGTTGTTGACCGTTGTAAGTGGTTAAAAAACAAGCCGACGAAGAAGACGATGATGGCGATGAAGAATTACTGTACATTCGATTGTGGTTGTTGTTTTGTAAATCGACGGGCCAAAAATACGATGGCGAAGAAATAGAGCTGAAAAATCAAGTGAAGAATTCAATTAAAATGTTTACTGTATGTATCATATTCGAAAAATTTTCCTCACTATAGATTACTGTAACTCGAGAAACAAAATTAACACTATGGTAAAAATTTTGATCAACGAAAAACTACACGAACAAAAAATTGCTTCGAAAACTTTCAAACTTTTCTAAGCAAACTTCACAATACAATTTTTCAGAATTTTATGCTTACTGTTTTTGATTAAATGAAAACATATTTTTGCAAATTTGCAGAATTAATTCGATTAAATCCCAATAATTTTTAGGTAAGCTGCTATAAAGTAAAAATCTTGTGTGAAAAGTTTCTGCCATTTTAATTTTTGATATTTTTTGAACAAGGTATAAATTTTAATCCATTGATGCATGGATCATTGGAATAAAATCAGAAAATTTATCTAATGAATGCTTTCTATAATTTGCAAATGAAAAAATTAAAATCTAAATTTGAATCTTTTGTATGTTTGGTTAAATATATTCCACTATATTACCTTTTAAATCACTCACACAAAGCTTTTACTGTGAATTTACTAAAAAATCTTAAACCTTATTTGAGTATGCTCTTCCAATCCTATATTACATACTATTTATTAGAACTTCACGAAAACACGGAATAGTGCTCATTCTGCTCACTATGGGGAAGCATTTCAAGAAAAACAGACTACAGTAAAAAGTAAAATTATACAGGGTGAGCCACGGATGAAGCTTTTTTAATGTGAATTGTGGCATTAGAATGTCCTGTTTGTCTTTGTTACGAGAACAAATTTTATCCTCCTAGCGTTCATGGTTACCGTACCAATAGAAATTTAGTAAAAGTGGTCATTTTTCAAAAAGTAAAAGTTGTGAAATCAGAGTAAAAGTTGCCCTTATTGTGAAAAAAGTTTTGTAAAGCTGTTTACACGTAATAATTCTCTCAAAATCACCCAGATTTGTAAGTTACACGTAATTTAAAGTCATGACTTTTTTTCAATATGGGCGAAATTCCGCCAAAATCAAGAGTTTTTGTTTTGAAATTGGAAAAAAGCAAAATCAATTCAGTCATTGACCAGATCGAAAAACGATTAAAATTATTGTTGAAATAGAAAATGGGACACACTAAAACGACTCTCTTTTAGTTTCCAGCTGTTATATGGTTCTTATGATTGGATCTATTTGACTTTTTCTGTTGTAAAACATGTTGATTTTTGTCGATTTTCCAAAATTTATTTGCAAAAAGATTGATGTTTAGTATTTTTCATTCTATTTAGTCAATATTCGAGCAATCTGGCTGAAACTTTGCACTTTTTATACCAGATGTTTTTCCTATCGACGGCAGGAAACCGCATCAAAACAGTTCCACCCATTTAAAAGTTATAAGAGTCAGAACTGGTCGCCTTTTTTGGCTCACCCTGTATAATAAGTTGGAAAAATTGAGCCCTACAGTAAACTCTTAATTTCCGAAACATTGGATTTTCAAAGTCATATTTTTTCTGCAGATGCAAAAACTGATGACGTCATCAGTGGGAAAACTATCCACGATTACAGTAAACTGGTTGAAAATATTTGCTTTGATTTACTCAACGTTTTCACTGAAAACTTTATCCATCTGAAATGCATTATGTTAAAAAAGAGAAACTAATGAAGCTTATTACTACATCAAATGAAAGAAATTTCTTACGTACCAGATTTCGAAGTTTTAGAATTTGACCACTTCTTGTACGATGATTTTACAGTAAGATAATTCGAGAAATAACAAACCATAAAACTACCACAGTCAGCAAAGGTGCTTCAAAAAGCCTACTTTTCTCAAGAGATTTTTCAACTTACAGTAATTTAGCAAGTTGGTTTACAGTGAATTTTGAAAAAGTACGATTTTGAGTTTAAATTTGAAAATTTTAAATCAATTCCTTTCGGAATTGCTTTACCCTTACACTAAAAAAATTATTCATCACTTCCAGAAAAAAATAGATTTTTATTCTATATTTCAGTTACTGTAAGATACAAAATTTCAAAACCGAAATTTAAAAAACTTACCCAAAATTTCCGCGCATAGTCGACGGCAAAATTTTCCGCTGCGCCGCATTTTGAGCCGGTCGTGGCGCCGACGTTCGTACCATCGGGAGTTGCCGCACCACATCGCCGTACGACGCCGACGCGTCCGCCGACGTTTTTTTCGTTTTTTTCCTGGGCATATATTTATAATGCGGATGTTCCAGCATGTGTTGAATTTTTAGACGTTCGGCTTCGGCGACGAAAGGCTGTTTTTGGGCGTCGGTCATTTCGCGCCAGCGGGCGCCCAAAATTTTGCTAATTTCGGCGTTATGGATTTCGGGTTGCTTTTCGCAAATTTTTTTGCGTTCCGATTGCGACCAGACCATAAACGAATTCATCGGGCGTCTTACGTGAGAGCCTAAAGAAATGAAAATTTATTAAAATCAACAGCGCGGGAGTTGGCCCTGGCATCGGGAGTTGGTTTTGCGTGGAAAATTTCGAGATGTTCTAACTAGGTAAAAATTGAAGCTACAATCTCAAAAGAAATACCATTCGATAGAATTCAACGAGATCTATCGATTGGTGGTTACCTTTTAACGTTTTTCTCAAATTCTCTTTAGGGTAAGGATTCGTGGCGAAATAATCGTCGCCGCAATTCGTCAAAACTTCTTGTTTAAAAATTTGGAACGACGGCGGCGATATGTTACTGGTCGTCGGTTCAGGGAGAAATACGGGCGAATTTTCCATTTTTGGAACTTTCCAAGTTTTTAAAGTTTAAAACAACTGATTTGAATTCTAAACAAAATCACCATGGTTGATTGTTTTGAAAATAAATAAAAGCTTTTTTACTCCGAGACATACATGTAACGGGGGGGGTATGCTATAAGACCCCCCCCCCAGAAATCGACCACTCCAAGATTTTCCAATATTATGACTAGACCGTGTCACCCATACTTTTGGTAGGAAAAATGCCAATTTTTGAACAAAAAATAGTCAAAAATCTCAATTTTCTTTGCGCTCCACGCCAGCAATACTTTTTTTTACAGTTTTTATACAAAATTTACTGTTTTTTGAACCGTTTTTCTGACTTTTTTGTTCAGAAAATCTATTTTTCCCCTCAGAGACCTCTCGCCCTAAAATTTCGGGAATCAATGACCCCCGGCTCCAAAAAAGTCGCCCGACCCCACACAAATCTCAAGGCACCGTTACATGTATGCTCCGAGACCACAGTAAACTATTGAAAAAATACAGTATCTATCTTCATATTTAAATGACATAGCACAATGAAGCTACAGTGAGTATGGATACACTACACTAAGTTGAAAAATAAAGCTAAATTTAACTTTTAATTAACATCATAAATTTAGCTAAACATTTTGAAACTTATCTCGAACGTTACAAAATATATATGGCATATAAAAGTTCAGAAATCGACGCGAAGCTGGCAAAATCAAAACAAATAAATCAATTCACGAAAACGCATACCTGTAATTGGGGAAGGTCAGGGGGAGCTGCACCCTCAACTTGGTCGAGCCCTATACCCAAGCCACTCCCAAACTCGGAACGATTGGAAAAACTCGTTTTTTGACCTTTTTCTGGGAAAATTTTCCAAATTTTTTGGACTTTTTTGGTATTCTTTGACCTCACCACAAAAAAAATTTTTTGGGAATTTCGGGACACCCACCCAAAAATTTTGGGTTACCCCCCCCCCGCCATGCCTCAACTGGTCGGACATCTTACAGGTATGCGGAAATTTGAATTTTAGGTAAAATTTTTCAGAAACGCGTCATTTTTTCTACGTTTTTAAGAGTTTACCTCCGAACGATAAGAAAACAGCGAATCAGAAAAAATTACAATAAGCGAATTTCTAGAATTTTCGTCGAATTTAGGAGAATATCAGAGGTTGAGGGCGAAAATGATGGTTTCTGGGGTCATACTTTTGTAACTTTGGCTGGATGTTATAGAAGCAGTATAAAACCTGTAATATGTTGGCCAAAATCAGGTCAAATCAGTAGATTTTTTATGAGGCGTTACTTTTTAACCTAGCCGCAGATGTTACAAAAGATCTATAAAAAATGACGTCTATTGATAATGGAAAATAAATGAGAACTCCTGTGTTATCAAAAATCACATTTTTTCTAAATATTCCTAAAACTTGCCGCCAATGTTATAAAAAGTCTATAAATTACGACACACGTCCAATACAAGATCAAAAATTCGAATAAATCAGCAAAAATATGATTTTAAGGTAAAACCGCAGAAGTCTCGGGCACTGGCAGGTGATCACCATTTTTGAACCAGACGACCGCTGACAGTTAAAAATAAACTCCAGAGTTTATCCTGCACATACATACGTAAACAGATTTCAAGGAGAGTAGACGCGAGACATCTGCGCTACGACTAAAAATTATAGCAGGCTATTCTTATGCAAAAGATGGGCCATTGAAGAATAAATTGATGGAAAAAAATCGAGGAGCACGCGACCGAACCGCACGGCACCAAAAAAAATCCGCTACTTTGAAAAGTGAGGGAAATGTTTTTTGTCCCGTTCGACCTCAGGTCATCTGACAATATTAGGGCGACGTGTAATGGTCAGTTTTTCCTTTGTCCGAAAAGGACGATTTTTTTCGTAACACTTATGATAAAGGGTAAGTCGAGGTCACGCGCACTCAGGTGGCCAGTAAACACGGCCAGCAAATCATCCAGAAAGCGTGGGCAACTCCTCCTTTGTGGCGAAAGTGTCCACACAAAAAGGTCGACAAAAACAAGTGTGGTCATACCGCAACCCGTAAAAACCGCCTTTTTTTGGTCGTACCATAAATTTTTGCATAATAAGACGGCATTTTTGGGGACAAAAGTTGGAAAAATAAAGCCAAGAAAGGCGCCCAAGAGTCGCGCGATTTGGCCGATGCTGTCAAAAATGGCGAAATGGAAGATCAAAGTCGGCGTTTTTTGAAAGATTTCAGCGCTAATGAACTGAAAAATACTTATTTTTACAGTAAGAATAGCCTAGACAACTTTTTAGAATATATTATTTTGATTTGATGTTACCAAAACCCAAAAAAGTCAGCTAAAGATCAATAATTTTTCGTGAATTTATAAATCGGAACTGTCGATTCATCGATGAGCGAGAACTGTTTCCATTCCATAGCACTGATAGATCGTAGCAATATAAACTAAATAAAAATCGTAGGCGAGAATGTTTTGCAGATTAGCAGAACCTAAAGTCACGTGACCTACAGTATTACTACGTCATAGTGTTTGCATTACGGCACTGAATATCAGCTATAGAACTCAGGCATAACCAGGAGCATTTGAAAATCGTAGAATGGTTATCGTTAATCAGTCGTATGATCTAGAAAAAAGCACGTCGCTCTCAGTTTCTAAAATCAGAGAAAGACAGTCTATATGTGGAAGTTGAAGCACATATGCCGAAAGTACAAAAAAATCATTCACGACCCAAAATCTTTCGTCTACACTGTTAGCTAAAGTTTTCATCCAGAAACATCAGTCAAAGATGCAAAGATCAACTTTCAACTACCCAATCCTATGCGGAAACGCATCCAAAACGTTATTTTTTGAGCCTCAAAATCAGTGAAATACAGCCACAAAATCAGTAAAATTTCGTTATAAAAATTAAATATTGATCAATAACTAGAAAAAGATCACTTTTGGACTTGTATTTAAATTTTTATACCAACAAAAAATTCAACGTTTTACTAAAATCAGCATACTAATCGATTGCTCAAACAGAGAAAAACAGCGACCAACATAAATCGAGACACTAATTATTTTAAAATATCAAAACTGCGCAGAAAGTTTTGATGCTGTTCAACCGATCAAATAAACATAGCTTTCTAACAGTATCCAGATTTTTGATCTAAAAATATTGATCAAAAAAAATTTTTTGACTACATTAAATTTTGCAGGATATACAGGGTGAGCAAAAAAGGCGATCGGTGCTGATTTTCATGGCTTTTAAAAGAGTTAAGCTTTTTTAATGCGGTTTGTTGCAGTTGATAGGTAAAACATCTGGGAAAAAACTGAAAAGTATTAGCCAGATTGTTCAAATATTGACTGACTAGAATCAAAAACACTAAACGTCGATTTTTTTGCAAATATCAAGAACAAATTGACAAAAATCAACATGTTTTAAAACAGAAAAAGTAAAATAGACCCAATCACAAGAGCCATATAACTGCTGGAAACTTCAAGAGAGTCGTTAGTGTGTCCTACTTTCTGTTTCACCAATAATTTTAATCGTTTTTCGAAGTGGTCAATCACAGAATTGATTTTGCTTTGATTTTATTTTTTTTTCTAGTTTCAAAACAAATGCTCTTGATTTTGGCGAAATTTTCCCCATATAGAAACAAGAAATTGATGACTTTAAATTACGTGTAAGTTATTAATCTGGGTGATTTTTACATTTTTAAAAGTATTATTCTGTGCAAAAAGCTTTATAAAACTTTTTAAACAATAGGACATCTAATTCCACAACTCTTACTTTTTGAAAAATGACCATTTTTATAAAATTTCTGTTAAATACTATAAACCCTAGGAGCATAAAATTTGGTGCTTATGGCGAAGACAAGCAGAAAATTCTAATGCAGCAAACCGCATTTAAAAAGCTTCGTCCATCCGAAAGTTTTGAGAGTGAGCACTGGTCATCTTTTTTTGGTTCACCCTGTATATTCAATAGGTACCGATCAACAAGTCAAATATGTGACTTTTCAGCAGCATTAAAATTTTTCAAACAAAAAAAATTCTGTTAAAGGATCAACTAATTAAAATTGTTTTCAAAGTTTTGTGAACAAACTTCGTTGTAGAATCCACGAATATAGAAATTTTGCGAAGTACAGTTGAAGACCAACTTCAATCAAAATTAAACTAACATTCTAGTTCTACAAGTTCAACTATTCTACAATATGGGCGCAAAGATGAGCTAAAAATACAATAAATTTTCAAAAAATGAAAGAAACCAAAAGATGCTAGAAAAGCAATCTGTACAGAAACGCCCACTTTTCAGGTTCACGGGTAAGGTTTCTTATTGGAGATATGGCCACATATTTCAGAATAATTAACCGCGCTTCCAATTAAGGCCAAAAGATGACTTACAAGAAGAAAAATACGAATATTACGAACGAGCCTAAACTGTATATAAACACGAAAATGCGAACGAAATGAAGAGCAAACAAAACATTACCCAATTATTGCCCTTAAGGACGAAAATTCTACACGCACAAAAGAAAATCCTACAGTTAGTCCAAACACGGGCAAAGTACAGTAATCTTATACAGTATAAACAAATAATGATCGGCAAAGGCCACTATAGTAGTACCTATACACATTAATTATAACTTGATATGAAAGGTGGGTATATACTTAATCCTCGATGCCAAAAGATTGCAATCCTAATCCACAACACTAGACCCCAGGGTCCCCGTGTGAATTGGACAGGAATAACACTGTTCAAAGGTGAAAAAATTAATGGTTGATGTAGAGAAAATGGGCTTAAAAGAGGCGCCTTTTTCCCTAATTAACGAAGCATCACGATTTTGTAACAAGAAAATGCAGTGTTTTCACACAATAATGATTATATTACCATAAGATGCTTCGAAATCATAAAAATCGATATTTTTCACAAAGTAAATAAAAAAATTTTCGATCTCAATGAGCCAAGAAATAATTAGTCCGTTTTTGTTAACTTCACACTTCTCCAAACTTATTCGACTCTCAGTTTTATTACTATTTACGAAACATTTCAAGATATGCAGTTTTTAGCAGAATTGATCGTCAAACGCGAAAACTGATTTTCAGTATATCATCACTTAATGTAGCTATTGTTATAGTTATAATTTGGAACCTAGAAAACTGTGTGTCAAAAGTTTGAATGAAATGATTGATGAAAAGCTTCAACTATGCACGTCAAGAAGGGTAGGGTTCAAAAACGCAGCAGTACTGTCTATACCCTAATGCTAAAAGTTTCAAAAGCGCAGCCAGTTATAAATTTTCATATGCTGTGCTGCGTCATAAAAAAATGTTATTGAATTTTCGTTGACTTGACCACGTAAACTGGTCAATGATACTCGTACATGTATAACTCATTTTAAATTTCAAACAGAAATGAACGCAATCTCGTTAATACAGGGTAAGCCAAAAAAACGACCGGTGCTGACTTCCATAGCTTTCGAATGGATGAAGCTTTTCTAATGCGGTTTGTTGCCATCGACAGATAAAACATCTGGCATAAATACTGCAAAGTTTCAGGCATATTGCTCAAATATTCACCGGCTAGAATAAGAAATAGTAAAGGTCGGTTTTTTTGAAAAAAAACAAAAGAAATTGACAAAAATCAACATGTTTTATGACAGAAAAAAATAGATTCAAACATAAGAATGATATAACATATTAAAACTACAAAAGCTTAATGCGTCCTCTTTTCTGTTTCACCACTAATTTCAATCGTTTTTCGAACTGGCAGAATTGATTTTGCTTTTTTCAATTTCAAAACAAAAGCTCTTGATTTTGGCAAAATTTTGTCAATATTGAAACAAGAAACTAATGACTTTAAATTACGTGTAAATTACAAATCTGGCTGATTTTTAAAGTATTCTTGTTTGTGGACAACATAACAAAACCTTTTCCACAATAGGACAACTTTTACTTTGATTTCACAACTTTTAGTTTTTGAAAAATGACCACTTTTACAAAATTTCTGTTTATGCAAAAACCATCAAAACTAGAACCACAAAGCTTGGCTCTTACAACAAAGACAAATAGGGGAATCTAGTGCAGCAATCCGCATTAAAAAAGCTTCATCCGTTCGAAAGTTATGAAAAACTTTTCGGCGATTCCAAAAATATATAAACGAATTAAACTTAGACTGCCTTTTTGATCTGAATTTCTGGAAACTCAGTCACTAAAATATTGTGGAAGTACTGTGAACACCTCAAAATGAATATGCTTTAAATCATTCTCTAGAAGGGCGTCTAATTTCTTATGCAAATCTATTGTTTCATTTCACCGTCTCTGCCTGCCTCTCATTATTCTCCATATGTTTCTGAGGAAATACAGACAAAGATTTGGTTAAAATTTTGTGACATTCTATGCAAAAACAATGTTAAGCCTGCAAAAAAGTAATGTAAAAATATCATTCAAAAAAGGCGACGCCGGGACATCTCTTACAGTTCGGTATAGAAATGTACAAAAATGAGAATTTCATAAGCTTCTACATGGGCTTAAATACGTCAATAAGTCTTTAAGTGGCCCTGTTTCATGAACTAATAAGTTGAAAACGAACAGAAATAGGCTTATTATACACTTGCTGCGATCCCGTTTCCTCGAAAATAATAAATGTGCAGGTTTAAATTTACCATTTTAAGCCTTAGCCTAAGCCTAAGCTTAAGCCTAAGCCTCAGCCTAGGCCTAAGTCTAAGCCTAAGCCTAAGCCTAAGCCTAAGCCTAAGCCTAAGCCTAAGCCTAAGCCTAAGCCTAAATCTAAGCCTAAGCCTAAGCCTAAGCCTAAGCCTAAGCCTAAGCCTAAGTCTAAGCCTAAACCTTAGCCTAAGCCTGAGCTTAAGTCTAAGCCTAAGCCGAGTCTTCATATCATCAGATATGGTAATGTTGAAATTATAGTATTTACGATCAAATTTACAGACGTTTCAAGAAAATCGATCTGTTTGTATATACACTTTCGATGAACTGGGATTTGTGCTGCACCAATGTTCGATAAATCATAAATTTTATCTTCTTTTCAAGGAACCGGGAAAGAAAATTCATGATGCAGTAAAGCATGTTTCGAGGAATCGTGAATTTTATCCACTTTTCGGGGAAAGGAGGCGTTCGAAGAATAGTGATACAACCGAAGCTTCCACTGTTTCAAGTAATATTTAGCATCATCTGTTGTTCGAAATCCAGGGTGGCTCAGGATTTAAATTCATACTTCGACCCGATAGGGATTTAGAGCTGCGGCTGGGGAGAGAACGCCATTAAAATCTTATTGAGAAATTGTGCATGCAGTTGAAGAAATTTCATAAAGTAGCTGAAGCGTCACTAAACATGAAAATCGGGTGGCCGAATGGATGCCAGTGGCGGAACTGATCCGTTTCCAGTCGAGTACTCAATTTTCGTCGATCATGAAAAGTTCTAAGAGGTTTTCAGCACTACTTCAAATTCCTGGTGATCCACAGGAACGCCATGCACCAGAAATTTGTTGCAACGTCTATGAAAATTAGACTTTAAAAATATTCAGACGACCGGAACCGGCTTTTGCTGCGCAAATTGAGCTTAATTAATCATTTTTCGTCATCATCGTTAAATTTTCGAACGAAGAAAAATTGCGTGTCGTTTTTTTCTCATTCCTATTCCCCATTCTACGACGACGAGGAAGCAAGTTTGTTTATTCCCGGATAAACTTTTTTCGCCCGCTAGAAGAAGCTCCTCAACTTAAAAACGATGATTGAAAGTCCAAAGAGCTCGACCCGTAGACAGGTAATGACGAAAATTGCTGCTAGAAAAAATGGAGGTTAAAATAAACAGCTGAGTTTGAAGTTGAAAACGAAAAAAAAAATTTGGAAAATTGACCGAAAGTTGAGATTGTATGTCAACTTAGCCACTATGACATTTCAGCAACTGAGACGATTCAGCTACTCGAATAAATGTGTAATAATGAACGCGTACATCAGGCTTTTTTGTTTTAAACATCATGAGCTAAATGGCTCCTAGGCCTAAATTTTAGGGAGTCAAATTGAAATTTTGAGAGCCAAAAATTTTTAATGGAGGAATATTAAAAAATAGGCTTGTAACACACTGTAGAACGTATATAATTAAATTATAAGGGTATTCAATCAGTTGATGCGGGCTCAAAAAAATTAGTGTTCAAAATTTAATTTCTAACCAGCGTTTTACATGTCCTTCTAGCAAAAAAGTATCGGGTATTGAAAATGATTGTTTCCTATCTTTTCGGCGCTACGGGCCAGGAATTTTTTCGGATCCTGATATTCGAAAATGCTGGAAAATCAATTTAAGGATAACTTATTCAATAATTATTAGGTTCGGGAACATGTCTCCATTTTACAAATTAAAAAATCATACTTTCTAGAGTAATTTAAAAATAAAAATTCGTACTTTCATGGGTAATTCAAATTAAACATGAAATTTTTTGAAATCACCCCCACGATGATTAGGAATTCAAACTTGGTTCCCTGTTTAAAATTATAGTAACAAAAAAGTTGGACAAATTTAACGTTGACGTCTTAAATCCACCAAAATTTATCTTTTTCTCGTCGAATCCCCACATTTTCCTCCCTTTTCGAATTTTCTTCCCCGAAAAGTTTCATTTAAAGAAAAAAAGTCGATAGACCAATCCGAAGAATTATAGAAAGAAATGTGGAGTGAAGCGCCGGAATATATTTGGTGTTCTATGATTTTTGAGCCTGCAAAACATTTACTTTAAATCTAAAATTGAACGAAAAACAACAATAATTCACTAAAATATAAATATATAAATCAATATTTTAGGAGCCAAAATGGCTCCTAGACCTAAATTTTTAAGAGCCATTTCCAAATTTTTAGGGGCCTAGGCCCCTAAAATCACTAAAAAAACCCGGCGTATATCCAGAGTGAATAATTGAATAATCTCAGGTCAAACAATTGAGGAAATGCCTCAAAAATATACATCAAGAGAATTTATAAGGGGGAAGATCAGTTGACTGGCTAAAAAGTGGGAAAATGAATGGGATGGGACCACATGGATTCAACCACTGGCGTTATTCAGTCACTGAAGATTTTCAGTCATTGTATCTATCAATTGAGTCACTCCTCTTTTTTCTCCTTGGAATGATCGATTTATCATTTTTGTTTAATTACCCACATGTTTTCTCAAATTTTTCACATTTGAAAAGAATAAAAGCATCATGCAGAATACATTGCCTTCAGAAGGATAAAAACAACTGCATACAGTAGGTTTCGAGTTCCATACAGAAAGATCAAAAACCTACGTTATCAGCAAAATTAATTATTTCTTTCCTCTATAATTTTTTTTTGATTAATTTTTCATTATCTATTCTTTCATATAAGCTTGCTTATAATTAATTTCTAATACTAAATCACTACTGGTATATAAATACTTGTGAGTGCGATGGCCGAATCGACTCAGTGACTGAAATGACGCAGTCAGCTGTGACATGGATCTATATTCCATGTAGAAAGACCTGTGGCTGGTTCAATTCAGTGGCTAAAATGACACTGTGGTCGAATCTACATGGTGGCTGAATCAACACACAATCGTATAGAATCTGCATTGAATCTTTAAAAAACGTGTTTTTCGATTCCAAAAAGTTTATCAGAGTGAGTGATGATCTTTGAAAATCTAGCAGGATACGGATTCAAGATGACCAGCTTAACCTTAAAATGGGCCTTTTAATAGTTCGTACATTCTAAATCTTTGATTTCTTCTGATAGAAAAAACGACATATCCCGAAGACATTGATAGAGCAAATTTTGATAGTGCAAATAAATTAGACCGAAATTGAATTTTTCAACGAGATATTATAAAAATCAAAAAATATACTTTCCACGAAGCAAAAGAAAAGTGGCTGAATTGAGTCAATGACTGAAAATCCTTGGTTGCTGAATAACAAGGAACTAAAACGACATTTAAAACTGAAGGAAAAAAGTTTGCAGGCAAAAAGCGTGCAAAATTGGATTGAAAGTGTTAGTTCTCCAAATTATGGTAAATATTAGAGAAAGCTCAAAACGTGAAAAATAATTTCAACAACAGCTGTAAAAACACTGAAAACAGATGCACATGGAAGGACTTGGAAATTGGCACTCCGCGATAGATGACAAATTTCGAACATAATCGATAAGTATTATTTAGACGATATTTCATTCATTTAAGGTGTTCACTGCATCGAAAAAAATCCTGATGGAATCCCAGATTCACCCTGAAGCTGTTTTAGTTGACGTCGAATTCTTATCATTCTTTGAAATTCGGATCATAGGAGTCGAACTTGCGATTTCTTAGACAAAAAATCTATGGAATAGTTAGGATTTTATACCATTAATTTTATTCTGTACATAATACGGACCAGATCATCAGAATTTTGCAAGAACACTGAAATACTAAATGCTTATTTAAACTTGCCTTTTTCGACGGAACGGAACGGAATTGAACTAATCGTCAACAGCTTGAAACGTTCAGCCTTTCGGTCAGAAAAGATAACTGTAATATTGCGGAAAACGATCGACGATAACCTCCAACCAAACGGAACGGAAAGAAAATTTACCTTTTGTTCGGTTACGTTGTGTCGATTGCATTCCGTTCCGTTCCGCGACTAAAACTGCGACTATAACTGGGCCTTAAAGGTGTTTTCTAACAAAACCTGATATGATTCCTGATCTCTCAAATCATGCTGCAAAAAGAATTAGGAAAAAATAGACATTTTTATGTCAGAAATCAAGGATTATTGTTATTTACCCAACACAAACTATCTCGTATCCTCGAAGTTTAGTAAAACGTGGAACTATTACTGTAATTATAGTATCAAATTTCAATTGTACAGTAAACAGAGAAGGAAAATTTTCATGTCATCAACCGAATAATGAAGAATGTTCGAAAAATTTCGAACAAGTATAGTTAAAAAATACAGTAACCGTTGATCTACTTTCAATTTTCCTTTTTTTCTTAATATTCACAGATTTCGAAAAATGATCATCAAAAGCGATTTTAAAGACACGATATTTTTTTCTGACGAAGGAGAGTCTAAAAATGTGAATTCTAAAATGATAGAGTATTCGATAGCCCACAGAGCAACCTGAGTAATGTTGAACTGATCATTTTCAACCGTGGGCAATAAAACAGTTTGTTAGAGGAAGTTTATCTGATCCCGCAGGATTTTTGATCCGTGAGTTCTTGAACTACATAAAAGTTCAGAATCATCTATTTGGTAAGGTATTAATGATGAAGGTTTATTCTAGTAGACAATAATGTTGTAGCGCTTTGCACGTCTCATCAGGTCTTAATTTCTTATTGCTGCTGATATCGGGTGTAGGTAATTTTATCTATTCTATGCAAATTCTAGTATAAATATGGCCTACGGAAAAAATTGTGTAACATTACTCGCACGCCTAGATGTAAATATTTTGAATTTACACCAGAAGACCTTGGACCGGTTTCATCAAAGAAACTTGCTCCAGCTGAGCTGCAGCTTAAGCTATAGCTTAACTCAGTATTTTATAAAATTGTCGTTAAGGTGTAGCTCAGCTGCAGCTTAACTTTCTCGATATGTTTTGAGTGCATTAGTTAACCTACAGCTGAGCTGCAGCTTAACGGCAATGGTATAAGATATAGAATTAAGCTACAGCTTAAACTGCAGCTCAGCTGGAGGTTAAGTCTCTTTGACGAAACCGACTCTGATGAAATCCTATGGTACTATTTTGAATAATAAAATCGTAGGATTATTCGGATCTCAAAAAAATATAAAATCGGTTTTTAAATTTGGATAATAGATTTATTACTAAATTTAGGTCGAATTCTAGGCTACTAACTCGTAGAAAAATCTCAATTCCTTGGAACCGAGTACTGAGATCAATTTGATTGAGTTATTCCTAGATCTCGATACTTCCAAATTCCAGACACCTCAGATTGTTTGTATCTAACTATTTTTTTTTAATCCCAGGATAAAAAATACCTTTCGAAATATCATTTCAAAACCTCATTCAATATTAGCTGTCATCACATGAAAATAGAATCACGTAAAAACAGGGGAAAGGGTTTAGGGTCAGCAACAAAAGGGATACTGTAATTTTCGCTCGAGTAAATTCTATATTCTCTGCTTAATAAACTTTCTCTTACGAAATTAAGTTCAATGATTTATGCAAATGGAAGTATTACTGTAATAACTTCACCTCTTTTTCGAATTTTAGTGAAGCAAACGGGTAAAATCTGACAAGCTTTCGAAAAATATTTTCAATACAAACTGTACTCAAGACCAAAACAATTTTCGCAATAGATACTGTATATGTAAAACTTTCGTGGAAACGCAGACGGAACACAAAATTTGATAAACGCAAATTATCACTTTAAAAGAGAAATTTTTTCGCAAGAAAAAGAAATCTCACACCTACGCCCACTGTATATAATATCTTCTTATCTCTTCATTCCCATGAAAAGTGGAAACCAGCGGGCGGCGCGGTTTTACTGTAATTATTGTATCATATTTCGGGCATGGACAAACTTTTTGCACTTTCTCATCATAAAGTGCGCAAAACAAGTTCATTTACTTTCATGCCTATATAGGAAGATACAGTCTACTTATAAACATCGCCAAATAACCTTAGTCGGACTTTTACGATTTTTGGGGGAAATGACAGCACACAACAATGATGATGCCCCGGGGTCGAAAAGTTGGGATTATAGGGATTGCATATAGCACCTCCCCTCTTGATAGGCGAAACGTTATTCCTATTACTGTAGATTATATGAAGATAATTCGACGTGAAAGTTTTGAGAAAAATTGGGCCCCCTGCTACAGTATACTATAGATGTACATGGGAATACAAAAATGATAAAGATAAGAATCAAAAAATCTCACACGATACACTTCAAACTTGATAAACATGAGAAAATTGGATTTTCGTCAGTGTATATTCTAGTTTGGGAATTCGGAATTTTCTCTTTGATGATTACTGTAGAATTGTCAAAAGTTGAACATTGTACAGTAGTGCTTCAGAAAGTATACTTATTTGCAAATAACGCAAAATTGAAAGAGTCTACGGTTCCTGGACATTCTGATTTCGTAATCCCAAAATAATCATTTCAAAATTAAAGACTTGTTTCTCAAGATGAGAAAAAAATTGTGAAATCTACTTTCTGGAGGAATACAGCCATTTAAAAATCCCTTTTGGGGGTGTTTAGGACCCAGAGAGTGTTTGACCTAAAACCGTGACCCCTAAAATGACTGTTTAAGGTTTTGACATGCATGCTTTTCTATCGAACAACACCGAACTCGACGTCTTTTCCAAAATCCCAAATTTTTAAACTGCTCCTCATGTGTATATCGTATATAAAGTGTGCCTCACCAAGAAAGTTTCTGCCAAATTCCGAACAAAAGATGAAAAGATAAACAATATTTCTGGTCGATACAAAGTTGAGCGCAGAAAATAATTTTTCTGTGAAATTAGCTCGCTGAAGAACCATCTACAGTATACAAAAACTAAAGCATACCTGATGATCAATAACTGGAAAAACGACAAGAGTCAACGACCTAAACTTGGATGACCACCAATAACTGGTGAGCATAAAACTTATGAAACTTGATGATTCGACGAATGATTAGACCACCGCCCCCGCTCACAGGTAGACCCTTGCTATGATTTCCATGTGCTTTCTACGCAGGTAAGCCACCGCCAAGGATGGATGAATCATCGATATCTGGAAAAGGCAGACCTAAATTATACAACTTGGCAGACACGATAGTGATTCATCGTCTGATGGCTAATATCATATACATAGTGAAGCAGAAGCACAACAAAGTCGCAATACTCAGAACGAAAAGCGGACCACGTGGAAATTCAAAAGCATCAATATACCTGCGCTTCTAAAACGAAATACTGTCATATGGTCCTGATGCAAAAATCAGGTTACAGAAAATTTGACGTCCGAAAAAAACAAATGATCATTTTTCTAAGATGTGATCAAGAGATGCACGGCCATTCAACAAACTTTTTCGGGAGTAAACCTCGAGCAAACGATTCCAATTTTGATTTTCTCAAAATTTTCAATGTAATTTTCAAAATTTTTATTGAAAACATAAGGGCTGCTTCTCGCTATAAACGAAAAATTTTATTCAGCCGATAGACTTGTCAATCTCAAGGAAAATCCGTTTTAAAAATGTTTAGAATTCCTCAAACGCTGACCAGACTTCTTCACGGCCTGAACCATGCAAAATATAGCGAGACTCAATACAGCGTTTCCCAAAACATCGATTCTCATTACAGTAAAGTCTTAGTACAGCGATTCTCAAAACAGAAAAATCTCAATACAGCGATTCTCAAAACAGCGTGATCTCAAAACAGCGACTCTCAAAAGAGCGAATATAAGTACAGCTAATAGTAAAAAGTTCTATGCGTTAGAGTACACGCACACAACATTTTCATAATAAACATGCAAATTAAGTATATTAAAATCATTTTTGCCAATTGAGTCAATTTCTAGTTGCATTTGGCCATCTAACTTTCACATGCTTCTGTGCTGCAGTTGCGATAGGCATGCACGAACGGACTATTACAAAGTCACGATAAAATATCAGAAAAATATTTTGGCAAAACGAAAACAAAAAAAGGCCAAGCGCCAAAACGTCTACGCCGGTCAATCTCAATTTTTCCATTCTAAAGATAACTTTTTTGGAAATTCGTCAATTTAATAATCAGTTCTGAGACTCCGCTGTATTCAGAATCGCTGTTTTGAGAATCACTGTGTATTGAGTCTCGCTATTTTGAATTTCGTTGAATAGGGGTGAAACGAAACCACTCTTATAAGGCATGCACATAGAGGGGGAACCCCCATACCTGAGACCCCGGCCACCCCCCTTGGCCTAAAAAATCGTCAAACACCCCCCTGAATTTTTTTAAGACAGCTTTTTTGATCATTTTTGTATGAAAAACAAGCTTTCAGAACTTTTTTTTGTTTTTTTGCTCAGCCACCCCCCCTACCCCCTGGATAAAAAGCTCAAGGACCCTACCCCCTGGAAAATTCTTGCCGTGCACGTCTGTTATAAGGGTTGAAGACATTCCCGTTTTTGACACTTCCGGCAATCATAAAAAACACGAAATTCATTTTTTAAAACCAAAAACCACTGCTCGTGATATTGTAACCATTTATTGTTCAGTAAACCAATCAACAAAAAAATATAAAAAGTTGGAAGTAACCGACTTTTCCATGAAAAGTTTACGATTCGAAATACGTTAAGCAAAGAAAACGTCCACAATTCTTAATATAGGTACAATATGACCCGATATGAAAAAATGTTCAAGACTTTGTACAGTTTATACGGAAAAATACAGTAAACGTACGACGAGAGCGAATGGGAAGTGATATTTATTTTCCACACTTTACAGCCGACAATTCGAATGCATCTAATTCGCAAAACGCAAAGCATAACATTTCACCCTTTTACGATTCTGTGCTACACCACGAGATGGAAAATTTGCCAGCATATTCAACCGACCAAGCAATTTTTTGATTGAAAAATCTCACCGTAAAAACCATCAGTAAACGATTCTGATGACAGAAACGGTTTTTTACAGTTTAGAAGAATTTTACACGAACAATCAAGTACGGGATCACTAATTTCCTAAATTTTTTGTCATTATTAGCATCACCAATTTGTACAGTAACTCGCAAAACTTTGTGATTCGTAATCCGCAAGTACAATTTTTTCAAAACCGACACTTTTGAATAAGCCTTGTCGACGCGTTGGTGTGAACTTGAATAAAATTAACAACGGGTAACAAAAAAAGATTCAATCAATCACGGGACGAGTTTACCCGCGGAAATATATTTTATAATTACACTATACATACGCGAAACGAAAATATTAAATCTACGCTTTATCCGATAATCATAAAAAGGACGACAAAATAACACGATTTATGACACTTCGGGGATGGCCATTTCGCTGCTAAATAAGTTCTCTTAATTTGTTAAAGCGGATAATTTTATTGGAACAGTAATTGTACTCTTTTTCTTGAAATGCTTCTAAATAATCAAACTAGAAAGTAAGTAGCATTTCAAATTTTCGCATTTTCCTGATAAACAATATAATAGGACTATAAGAAATTCATGAGCATACTGACCTCACCTTTAGCAATTTTTCGAGTAAAAAATTTTAGGGGGAGAGCTCTACGTAAACAATCTTGACGACAGTACTGATCTGTGTTACTTTTCTATTTAGAGACATTTTATAAAAAAAACACTTTTTCAAAAAATTTAAATTTTTTCGCCTAAAATTTCTGCATCGCTTGGTACAACTACAGTCGATTTAATTTAAAATGACGAACGCAGCTAAAGCCAAAATGGTAAGTAATTTGATAAGCAATTTTCATCGAGTGAAAAATTTTATACCATAGAAAAAAGCTAAATTTTTTTATAATAGGACCAAAATCACTGGAAAAACATGTGGATTCAGACAGTACTGCGTCGACACCTGTGTGCTACTCGATAAATTTTGACCACTCAATCAAGCTATGAATAAAATTTTCAGCTGTTCTGCTCGCTGTTCACCGACGAAAATTTTCTTTCATTACAGTAACTAATAAGCTGATTGGTTTTTTCCGTATTGAACTTACTTTCGTGTATTCGCCGCGCCGATCACTTCAAAACATACATGTAACGGGGCCCTGAGGTCAGGGGGGAGCGGGCGCTTTTTTGGGGCCGGGGGTCACTGATTCCCCAAATTTTAAGGGGAGGGGTGTCTGAACAGAAAAATTTCTGTTTTTTTCACAAAAAAAGTCCGAAAACGGTCCAAAAAGTGTATTTTTGTCTAAAAAACTGTAAAAAATGTACTCATGGCGCCGAGAGAATTGACATTTTAAACAATTTTTTGTCCCAAAATCGACATTTTTCCTCAAAAGAACTGCTGTTTTTCAGTATTTTTGACCAAAAAGTATGGGGTCCCTATGACTACCATATGACTAGCCATAGGATTGGAAAATCCTGGGGGATCGGCCAATGGCTGGCTATATGGCCGACAATTTCCGGGGGGGGGTTCCAATAGCACTCCCCCCAAATTACATGTTCGCTTCAAAACGAGTGGAGTATCATTCCATGGCATCAAAAGCAAGACAGCTGACGTTCCCAAATGAGCAGAAATACAAACCTGTCATCCACATTTCCAATCAAGCCACCAGAATCTCGTCAAATGACTGAAGACACCCTCGAAATGCAGACCAGCGGCTGCAGTCGACATGCTATGGGCGCCAACGCGTGAAGTCCATAAATTTCGCAAGCACTGAAATCCGATTGGTCATGGCTGCTGTGCCCGCGCCGTCCAGCGTAAATGCGGCAGCTCTTTGGTCAAAGCTATTGTTGACAGTTGCTTGATTACTGTAGATGCCAACGGTTGATGCTGCGGTAGGTGGATCATAGTTTGAAAAATGCAATTTTTCTTTAGAAAACCATAGGAATACAAATTTATGACGTGATAGCCGAAAAATCTGACATTTCAAAGTTTTTTTTTTGTTCAAAAACGACTATTTTCTGCCGAAATTATGCACTTCTCTCCTATTAAATGTTGTGACCCGTTCAAAATACAGTTTTTTACAAGTCCTAATACGACAATCGTATAATTTTCCTCTTTCACAACTTTAACATTCATCTTTTTCTTCTGAATTACCTAGCAACGAGATGCCCGGCACCAAATTTCGAAAAATTACACGATACGAAAAAAATACAAAAAATGTTACGAAAATTTGTCTAAAATAGGATTCGCAACGGAAATTCGAGGATCCGAAATTCTAAAATCTAAAAAAACTGCCGGAAAAACTTCCGCTTATATATACACTTTCCGTTACGAAATTTCAATTTTCGAGAACAAAATGTGATTTTCACAAAAATCGTTGTTGCGCAGGCAAATAATCGCTTTCTAACTACAGTATTTACATAACTAACACGGCGGATAATTGAATAATGCCAAGAAATAATAAGGCTCCAAAATCAATAGATTAACTGAACCGGCGAAATTACGACGGGATATTGTATTACGCGAAGAAATATGCATATTCAACAATCACATAGTAATAATGGCAAGTGATTCGCTATTTACTGTAGAAGAGCTATAAAGTGTAAAAGAATTTTTTTTGAAGCTGAACCAAATAAGTTTCCAGAGAAAAATTAGTGTAATTTTACAAATTTCATAATTTACGGTTGATTATTCTAGTAGATGATACGTTTTAAGGAAAATTCTGAATCTGAAAATCTAACATTTTTCATGGAAATAAAAATTCAAACTGACATCAAGTTTTAATAATTTAACGTAAAAATCCGCAAACAAAAATTAATATTTTAGCTCCCTAAATAGCCAGAATTTGATGACTCGATATTACGATCTTAAATCTACAACATATTTTCATTTGATGTTTAAACGAAAAAAGCTTTGTAGAACGAAACTTACATTTAGTTTTAGGTTTTCGTGCACCACCGACTCTTTCGACCCTGATTTCTTGACTTTGAGAAACAATCGCGTGACAATTCGTACCTAACTCAGCTATTTTTGATCCGTTATCCATAGCTATATAAACAACAATTTATATAATTTTAAAAAATTCATGTTTCTTTTTAAAAAAATCGATTGTTTGTTGATCGATACTTACTTTCCCTCTTCGACAAAAGTTGATCGAATTCTTTCTCTAATTCTTCCGTTATCACGTCGTTCGTGACAAAACCTTGAAAAATATTTTTTCAAAATCAAATTCGTCTTAAATTGAAAACAATAAATGTAACTTTTTTTGTGAATGTGAACTAAAATTAATAAATTTCAAGAAAATCCGGGCTGTATGAATCTTAAATATGTACAACTAAGAATGTGGATTCGAAAAATGAGCACTGAATTCATGGGTATGAATTCGCTTGTTAGTATAAAAAGAAGTAAATTGGAAAAAAATTAAAACGATGCAATGTACGAGTACTGAAAATTAAATAAAATATTACAAACAGAAAAAATTATGAAAGAAAATGAGAAAAATTTCTCGAAAATTCTCAGGTTGTGATATTACTAATTCAAGTAAAACTTTTTCCATTCTCTAATTTTATAAACACGGTTCGACTACCAATTTCAAGAATTCCTCAAGTCCTACGAATCTATATACTCTAAATATTTACAAATTTTGTTGCTAATCTATTATAGCATGATGATGAAAAATTAGTCTTCTTACTTTCTTGATCATCTTCGCAAATTGTTGACTGATCGTAGGACATATTTTCGCTTTCCGTTTTAAAATTTTTGTCTTGATCGTATTTGAAAATTTCATTTTCTCTAGAAAATTTTTTTTCAACGAAAAAACGTAGTGTCAAAATTTTCACTCACAAGTAATCGCCGGAAAATTCTTTGCCTCGTATAGACGTAGGAATATGTTTAGTTGACAAATCGAGTTTATACGGGTCGGCCAACAACGTAAATAGTAAATAGCTAAATTATAAAAAACTTAAAAAATCGGTGAAATTCCAAGCTAGAACGTATCGCAGATGTTACCATGCTTTTCTGGCCGTTGCTAACGCGCACTTTTTTAAACGTTTAACCTGATGCCACGAACAATATAGTTGAGATTCCGAATCCCAACCGCAGTGTTCAGTCAACGATTTAAATCTTAATTCATCGTAGGGCGAAATTTCTTGTTTATCGAATTCCATCAGAATCTCGTACAAAATTTCCACACAAGCGACGCTTTTTCCAGGAATAAATAATTTCGATTCTGAAAACGAAGTCGTAAATACAAAAAAAACATCATAAAATGTGATTTGTTTTCGATGCAATTTTATAAATTTGAAGAGATACTGTAAAAAATTGTTACCAATTTTTTTTCGAATAGCCTTGGTAGCCGCTTGTACTGAATTAAATTCGGCGGAAAGCGCGAACATGTAATAGGACGGAAAGTCTCTGTACATTTTTTTAATTTCTTCGGCTATTTGCCGGTAATCTGTTCGAAGGATGGTTGGCGGCGAATGCAGGTTTACTTGGTGAATATCAAGAGCTGAAATGGCAGAAATGAGACCAATAAAGAGCAAGAAATCATACATGCACACAGGGTATGGATCAGGCTTTTTTTAGTCATTTTAGGAGCCTGGGTTCCTAAAAGTTCGAAAATGGCCCCTAAAATTTTACTTCAAGGAGCCAATTTGGCTCCAAAAAATTCAACTAAATTTTAACCGAATTTTAGTTGTTTGCTATAATTATATTATATATCAAGGAACTTTACATGAATGCGTTTCTATTTTGAAGATCTCTTAAACAAAAAACGATTTACTACTATTTTTAACTGTTTTTTCCGAGATAATTTGGTGTTTCAATGCAACAAACGCTGGCGTTAAGCGTGGTTTTTCGCTGGTGAACAGATTAAAGAGGAAAACTCAGTCGCAAACAACAGTAAGGTCTTACTCGATCAAGAAATCAAATAGCAAAATTAGATTTTTCATCGATCATCAAATCAGGCTGAACATTTGGACGTCTTGATGCGTTTGCAGAAATGCCACAGCAATTGTAATAATTTTGATTTCGGAAGTGCTTACAAAATAAGGGCTAAAGAAACGCGATATAAAACTGGTGATTTTGCTAAGAAACGTAATGAATAAACGTGTCGTGTTTTGACTGAAAATAAACTTTTTTGATGAGTTCCGCTTTAAAAGCAAATTAAAAAAATTTGCCCTATCTGTGATACAAGTAAATTTGGATTAAATACAATCAAACTATACGAATTATATAATGCATTAATTTTTATCAAAAGTGTGCATTGATTATTTATGGCCCCTAAAAATGTCTGTTTGGCTCCTAAAAATTTAGGTCTAGGAGCCATTTGGCGTGTAAATTTTTGACGAAAAAAGCCTGGTATGGATTTACCCTACCCTAAAAAATTTGGCGGAAGTTTACTATAGGCCAAAAATTTGGCAAAAGTTCAGAATAGGCCAAAAATATGGTAAAGTAAAATGCAACAAACATTTTGAAAAGATTAGATTGCAAAAAAGATCAATGTGAAACGCAGCTTATAATTAATGTCAGCAAACAACTTTATTGAAGAATTATTGATACAAAAGACAATAAATGTTCATTTTAAAGTAAAAAAATTACTATATACCTGATTCCTGCAAAAAAATTACTAAAGGGCAAATTTTGGTCGTTTTCTATACCCTATGACCCCTGACCGTGTGCATGTATGGCAAGAATATATGCTTATTTTACTTCTTTAACGCGAAAACCAAAATTTTTTGATAACTAATTTGAAAAATTGCTTACTTACCATTAGAAAAAACTTGATCGCTCATTTTTTCCGGAATTTTTACTGAAATGAAAAGGAGAAAAAATACTAACGATACATACTACAAATCAATAATTTTTTACAGGGCTTTAATAGGACGTGTTTTTCGTCGATAATACCATCTTTTAGCGAAAATTTGACGACGGCCATTTCCAACGGAGATGCGAATCTTTCTTCGTAAAGCTCGTAATAATTTTGTACAGATATCACGAAAAAAGGCTGACAATAGATTTCTAGAAAAAATTTTTTATTTGACTTGAAATATATTCCGAAACAAAGCATTTTTGAAAAATATTGCTTTCAGCGATTATCTAGTGAAGAAAGTATATTATGGGTTTTTTCCGCGCAGCGGGACCTTTGTCACTCGTACGGAAAACTTTTTGGGACACTTCTAGCGCAGAATGGAAGTTTTTTGCACTTTTTTGTAGCCGGTGAAGAGGTACACTTTGGGGCGATTTCGACCCAAAAAGCCTTAAATTTTTGCAATGTTCGCTACAATTAAGTTGCAACAGGGTTAAAAAAGAATGGTTTCATTTCTTACTTATCCTTGATTGTTTCCATAAATCTGTCATGTCTATTTTCACATTAGAGTTAGTAAAACTTTGCAACTTCCCTGAAAATTAGAATTTTTCGATTGCGATGAATGTGACCTCTTTGATTTTCTAATCATTTCATCATTCGCTTATTTAATAACCATTATTGTTTAGCTGAAAATACAAAAACGGAGAGTATCAAAAATTATCTTCACAATATATTTTCCAGCATTTCAGAAACTTCTGCACTCAAAATCCAATAATTCGAGGTGGATTTCTTTAACTAAAGTGTCTTATCTCATATTTATCAATCGGTAATAATCTGTATTTTGTTTAAATTTAGAATTCTCGACTAAACGCCAAATAATTTTATTTTTCGCTTGAGGTTTTCCGAACTTTGAGAGCACTTGAGGAACGATGAGGGTGTTACTATAGTGAAAATCTAAAGTTTTCCTTTTGGGATACATGTGATGAAGAACCAATTTCCAGCGTTCTGAATATCAAAATCCAGAAATGAAATCAACAATTTTCAGCTCTGATTAAAGCAAAATCAGAAACTTAGGATGTTCGAGTCAACCGAAACCGAGGAAATAATATTTTTTCCAAAACCGAATCCATGAAACTCAAAATTGGAAAACCGAAACCCAGATTTTTCGGATGGTATTTTTTGGTTTTCACTTATGCTTGAGGTATTTAATAGAGTGAATATATTCCAAAAGCTGCAATTTGTATATGTCAAGTTGAAACAGTTTTTTTTGCATTCTGGATTAAATATTCAACATTTTCTGTTGAAAATTCAGTGAATCTTCATTATAAATCGCTTTCAATTAGTAACTGATGAATATCATTTTTCATACGATTATACAGATGTTTTCACTTTCTAGTCTTATTCTATGAGGTCCAAGACAAAGCTAATATCGACATCATACTGCCAATACTTCCATATGAAATCAATGTTTGACCATGTATGAACAAATTTTTCAATCAAATCTTAGATAGGTACCTTCCCATCTGACAAAAACATTCTGTACTTCTAAATAAGGTGGAATGCCAGGAATACTTCTCAATTTTTGATCGAAAGGATTTGATAAATGTTGAATAGTTCATTACCAAAATACAAGGCCAGTTAGGACCTTGAATATTGAATGAACATATTCTCTTTCAAACATAACACACCCATGCCTCAAGTTTCATATAAAAAATCTCAATATCAAGATTTCCTGACAAGAAGTGACATTCTCAAATTGTCCCACATATTTCAAGCAATTCTAATAGAACTGAAATTGATACAGAAAACGATAACAGAATGAACCTAAAATTTACGAGGTGGGGCAGAGTTGGGACAAAGCACAAGTACCCAATTATCTCTAATTTTCGGTACACAATTTTAGCTCGGAACGAAAAAGCACTTTTCGCTTGCGGAAAAAATTGAGTCATTTCTGTACGGCATTGTTTCTTTGGCTCGGCACTAATAAAGTTGGGCCAAAATTACACAAATTAGCGGCTGCGCTAATGAGTGCGCTGCTAAAAGAGTACTGCATGGCGCGGACGAATGCATGCGGAAAAAGGCTGGTACGAGCAATGAAGAGATTGATTACTCGTAAAATCGTCGACCAGACTCCATTCTAATCTAATTTTGAGGTCGTTTTTCATTGTTTTCCATTTTTCGGCGGCGCGATTTTCGTCGTCAGACAACTAAAAAGCATGCGAAATCGTACGATACATTTTCATCAATTTAAAACAAATTTTACATAAAAATTCCCATCGTCACAAAAATCCATATGTTCAACGTTTCTTAGTGAAGTGGCGGATTGCGACGCTAGCCCAGATCTTCCAGACGCATTTTGTCCTTGTTGACTGGATTTTTTGCTTTTTGTAGCTTTCCTCGCGACGATCCGTCTTTCCGGTAAAGACTTGGCCTGCTGCCGAAAAAACTCTTTTTCTTCCGGCGTCAACGTTTCCCATTCTGAGCTGGCCGGTACGACGATATCTTGATAGCCTGAAAAATTAACAAGCTTTGATGCGAAACTAATTTCCAGGACTTCTAGGCGGCGAATTTGTAAAATAGTGGACTCATGACGTTTTAATTAACTTCGAATTCTAGATTAGACTAGGGAGAAAAATGGTCAACATATAGTTAGTTAAATAGTTAAATTTAGTTAAATTCTAAAACGTTACCTCTAAATCGATGTCCTTTTTTAATTTCCCGCTGACGGTAATATTGCATGAAGACGAAAAATCCATTTCGCTGGTACGATTGCGGCATGATGGGAGCTGGTAAGAAATTTGATCTGAGTAAAATAATTGACGCTATCACAAGGAAACCAAATTCGATTTTTTTTACGTTCGAAGTAAACCTATTCATCTTATGTTCTAACTCCTGCTAAAATTTAGGGCTTATCTAATCGCAATTAAGAATGTCCCAAGCACCGGCACCGGTGCCATGATTAAATGCCGATTTTAATGCGAAAAGGCTACAAATATCATTCTATAGTCTGCTTGTTATATAGGTAAGATTATGAGACGTGCGGCGGTTTAGGACTACTACGCATTTTTCCTGCAGGATTTAAGCCGTGCTAAGTTCGGGCGACCAAGAGAAAAAACTTGTGTGGTGAGCACAAATTTTTTTTCTCGGGGGATTTTTCAAATGCAAAACGCAGTTAAAATAATTCTGGCTTGGTGGAAAATCGGTCACTTTCACTCAAATCAGCCTCCACAATCACTGAAAAGCTCAAGTATACGATACCAGATTTTCAGGTAGGGATGAAGTTCAGGATTTTTTGCGTGGTCAACCATTATGTGTTCTTCCCAAGAGTGATCTATTTTAAAGCAGTAGTTGAGAAGGAAGTGCCATAAGATACCCACCAGAAATCGCGTACCGTACGGCTAGCCATATGGTGATCCCTCAAGATTTGCGCCATCCTTATGGTCAAAAAAACTTACGATCAAGTTTTTGGTATTAAATGATCGTTTTTGAACAAAAACGATCAAAAATACCCTTTTCCTACGCTTCGCGCCATAACTGTGTATTTCGATAGTTTTGGGACAGAAATTATTTTTAGGGAAAAAGTCAGATTTTTTCTCTCAATGACCTCCATCCCTAAATTTTTAGGTAATTGACGACTCCACCTACAAAAATAATCGCTTTAACCCCAGACCTCGGAGCTTAGTTACAAGTGTGAACAGTGGCGGATCCAGAAATTTTTTTCAGGGGAGGGCGGTGCTCAAAGTTAAGTATTTTTCCAAAAAAAATTCAGAAAATTTTCCAAAATTTTTCAAATTTGCCTATACAGAAAAAATCGTATTTCAAAAGTTTCGGAGGGGGCGGCCGCCCCCCCCTAAATCCGCACTTGAGTATGAATATACCGTCCTCATACACGTACATTATATGGATTGGCGAAAACCCGCTTTCTGAAATTCCGAAATTCGAGTTTTTGCTGAGGTTGGCTTGGCGCTCCCAAATACTTTAGAATCGGGGCGCCCCCTTCCCTTGGCAGTGATAATTTTTTTTACTGAATACGTATATATATAATATATATATGCACATACTGATTGCTAAAAATTCTTACACATTATTTGCTGATAGATATATATACATCTGTATAAAATTCTTCATTTAGTTAAATTTCAGGACTTCAAATTGATTTTCTGATTTAAATTCAGTATTTTGTTTGATATTTTTGAATGAATCTTTTGACGAAAATGATTTGCTTTTTGATACTCATTTTAGTACGCTACGTAGAATGATATTTTAAAAATTTTTTGAAAATCCGCCCCTCCTTGGGCATATCCTGGGTACGGTACTGTTTAGAATTATATACATTATACTAGTTGTAAACAAGAAACGATAAAAATAAAAAGTCGAAAATTATTCATAATATGTTTCCAAAGCAGGTCGTTTGAAAACGTTTTTTCACAAATACAACGACACAGTCTATTCCAACGAATTCCTGAAACAGTGCTTCACTTTGCAAACGAAAGCTATTATCTATGACATTTGAGTAATGAAAGGGTGCACCAAGGATTTCATGATTTCTATTAGAAAATTTCATCACAAGATTTGAATGCTATAACTGATCCAGTTTAGCCAGAAAACAATCAAATACGATACAGCTACTGAGTAATAATCTGTTAACGGTCAATTTTTGCTGAAAATTGGCATTTTGATACGAAGGTGCCACGTCGAATTTACGAACGTGATCCTAATCTGGTGTGATATTTGTCAATGTGACTATTAAAATCGAATATAGTCCCGTAAAAAAGATTTAAAAAATTTTTTAAAAGGGGACTAAAGTATAATTTTTAGTGCTGCAAAAACTCAAAAGCCCAAAACCTAGAAAATTTTGTACTTACAGGCCACAAAATAATTTTTTTGCACAGGCCAGGTTGCAATGTGCAACTTGGGAAAAAATTTTGGTTGCACAGATAAATTTTTGGTAGTTCACTCTAAAATCGATAAATTGACTTAGGGTAAATGGCCTAACATGGAACAAGGTCGAAGTCGGAACAAACTTCGCTTGAACTAAATTTGCGGAGCACCTGTTCATCAAATTTTAAACGGTCAAATCTATCAAAATAAAGCAGGTTTCAATCTTTTGATTAATGTTTTCGCCAGTACAAAATACTGTGTCTGAGAAAGAGAAAAATACGTTTCAAATTTCGAACAAAAATTTTTCCAGTTTTTAGTAGCTTAAAACTTCGGCTTGGCTGGCCTGATTTTCTTGAAATTTCGATTTGGGACATTATTTGTCATCCTTTTTCGAAATATAGAAGGTTTTTTGGTCGATTCTTAATGAAACATTGATTTCTGAAAATCGTCCTTTTTGTCTAAGATGGAACAAGCGCCTGTTCCATGTTAGACCTACACAAAGTTATACGAGATTTTCATTTTTAAGATATGCCACCTAAAAAAACCCGTGTTTACCAGGGTTACGATACTTCAAAATTGCCTGCAGCGTTAGATGCCATTCGGAAAATTACTATGCTTCATAATGTGTTCCATCTAAAATATCATAATGTCTAACATGGAACATTTTAGAAATTATATATAAGATTTGTGGATTGCCGAAAACGCCTGTTTTTGAACTTAAATAAGAAAATAGGCTACTATTTTCAATTAGAAACTTCAAATTAGTGGTTTGAACTATTTTCCATCATCTTATTAAGAAAAAAGCAAGCATTGTTCAGCATAATAATAATGTCAGCATAATAATGTTCCGTTTCAGAATGTCAAGTTCATTATGTTTCAACGCTTCAAATTTGAAAGAAACAAGTTTCTCAACACGTTAATAAAGGTTTCAACTGCAAGAAATTATTAGTTACTGTCGAATTTTAATATTTTCACGGAACACTGACCAGGTTCACTGCTGCTAAGAAACGCAACAGTGGGCATCAATTTTTTTTATTTAATGCGTAGATGAACTATCTATCATTTGCCAAAGTTCCAATTCCAACAGATTTATGATGATCGAACATTTGATGATTGAAGTGTGTTCCATCTTAGCCCATTTACCCTAAATTTATCGGAGAAACTATCGCAAACTAGTTTTCTTGTATTTCATTCGATCCGCGTCAGTTAGGCATTTAAAACCCAATTTTCTGAGTTTTGGAGACAAAATGAAAAGATTAATGTGACTAGACTAGAGTAATTAGTTCGGCGCGCAGCGCCGAAAATTTTTTCTGGATTTCAATATTGTAGAACACTGGAAAATGAATCTGTGCACCTTTTATTTCCCAGACAGAAGGTTTGATTTCTCAGTGAAGTTAGTAAATTTTCAGTCGGACAAACTAAAATTCAAAAACTAGGCAAGCGACTAAGAATTTGGATCTTCCAGCCGACAAAAATTTCTACAATTGCCTTGCACTCAAAATGTTTTAATCACATGAGCGTCAAAATTCAAAATTTTTATGAAGATCGCGAAAAATTTTTGCAAAAATTACCGAGAAAAATGTTAGTTTTCATCAAATTCGTCAACAAACAATGAGGTAAAGTGGGGGTATCTTTGGCCACGGGGCAACTTGGGTCAATTTCGATTGAAACGTCGCCGAATTTTTCCACAGCAAGGTACACAGGTACAACTTGGCACACTAATGTCTGAGTAATCAGTACATGCTACTGTGAAAGGAAATTGAAATCCAAATAAAATTGAGAAATTTGTGGGTCGACAAAGTTATTTTTTTATGAAAATTTTTAAATTGAAAAAAATTTGGGTTTCACACATCTGCTGCGCTCAAAACTTTCACTAACAATTAAGTATGTTTAGACGATTTTTCCTTTCTGTTCTGTATAAAAAAATAACTACCTGTTTTGGAGAAAAAGAATCGGTCCAAAAGCGGGATGGCCAGTTGGCGGGAAACTTTGGTCGAATTAAATTTTTTGTGCCACACTTTTTTCTATTTATATTAAGTTGATCAGACTTCTTTTTCAGACGAATTGTTTTATCCTGTATATAATTTTTATCGATTACATACTTCACAATATGGTCAGGTGCTACAAAAGAAAGCCAGATGCATGCTAATACCTGACAAATTACTCAATAGAGGATGTCGAAAAGGCTGTTGAGGCTTTTCGAAACAGGTCAAAAATCAGAGCAGCAGCTCGAGTTTACAATATTCCATATGGAACGTTACAACACAAAGTAAATGCAAGGCAGTTGGAAAGAATTGGTCGTAAAATGTACCTCACAGCAGCTGAACAATTGCTACTTGTCAAACTGGTCAAATCTGTCGCCATCGTAGGCGTGCCATTCAAAAAAGATTGCCTTATCGACAGTTATCTGCACGAAAACAAGCTGGAAGGCAAAGAAGACTGTAGGACGCGAGTATCTTCCTACAGTCTTGTATGCAAAGAAGACAGTAGGATGCGATTCATATGCAATTAAATACTAAATTAACGCAGATAATAGTACAACAAACATACTACAACAAAATTTATCAGCATTGTCTTTGCCGCCATCAGCTTCAATGTTTGGAAGTAGGTACATTTTTTACAGACTTTACAGAAGAATGATATCTAAAATTTTCAGAAATGCCAACATCGTCGGTGTCAGCCATTAACAAGGTTACACCATCAAGATGTATGACTGCCAGTGTCATCAACTATCTTTTGATGGTACATGCGAAAAAACGAGCCCAAAAAGACCAGTAAACGTCTTCGTCAGGCGCTTGGCCAATCTTTGACAGAACCAGAAGTTCTTGCTCAACTGAAAGAATTAAAAGAAGCGAAAAATGCGAGAAAAGCTAGAAGCAATAATAGCACTTATGTGTCGTGTTTGCCGTATTCAATGAAAAATTTACAAGAAAAAATACAAAAAAGACTGGGCGTGCTGTGATGGGTAGATATGTGGTAACTGTTGGGCAGACGATTTTAATCCCACTGGTGATTTTCTTTGTCTAGTTTGTTCACTAATAACAATTGATCTTCCTTTAAATCTGCTTAATCTGATGTATTTTGATCTTAAAAATGCACGTTCATCATTGTTTTAGTGTACCTCATATTTTTGTGTGTCGATCAATGTTACACACCCATTGGTGGGTAACATTGGTCGATACGTTAATTTGTCAATAAATTTTGAATGATTGACGTTCTTACTTTCATTCATATTGATATTTTAATGTTACCTCTTAACTTGCTGCATCTAAATAATACAATATTTTTCACATCAGGCACTTTTTTAGGTCAATTGACCAAAGTTATCCACCATAGGGACTGCCGGGAGTAGATTTACGAAAACTTTTTTCCTGTTGATGGTATTCCTCATTTTCAGCTGAAATTTTGTGACAGTAAAGGTGGATAGTTATGTTACCTCATATACAAAATTTGTTTTGTTACGTTTTATCCGTGGTGAGATATAACGATTCTACTTGTCGAAAAAGTAACTTGGACAGAAATTATAATGGCGACCAAAGTTGACCACCATGGTGGGTAACATTGGTCACAAAGGGAACGAGTATAATTTAGCTGAAATGCTCAAATTTGCTCAAATTGGGCTTTTTCAAGTAGTTTGACAATTGAGAAAGCCAATCAGCACATTTTCAAAGCGCGGAATGAGCCCTGCAGAAAAATCCTTCCTACATCAAGAATCGAAACCTGGTCCACCATCCTATGGACTTAATGCGTGTACCACTACACCATTTCCCCAGAAAGTTTCAACACTATATTCCTTTAAGACCCTTAATATTATTTAAACTAACAACTTCATTTGGAAGAGCCTCAACAGCGCTGCGCCCGAAGGTTATATCTGAATTTTATGGCAAAATACCCTGCAGAATTTGAACCGGTCGTTCAAATTTCGTCAATTTTTCTTTCCGTGCTTCCATTTTACCTGTAATAATTGAAAAATAACTATTTATGGTATAAACGGTAAGTAAATTTATTTCGGGCGCTTCGCGCCCAAAGAATTTTACCCTCACAAAGTGAGCTCTTTTCAACCAACTACGGTAGGTTGAATCTGCATGCTACTTATGGAAATATGTTTTGAATCGATTTGTCTGACATTTTTGAGGTATGAGTCCCATGAAACATTTTTATGAACTCCCCTTGTATAAGGAGTTATACATTGGAGAAATCGAATTGACTCGATTTTTACCAAAGTTACCCCACTTTACCTTATAGGATCAAACATTTATTCTTAATTATGATGATAATTAGAACTTATAAGAACTAAGTAGAATGACCTTTTCTAACCGCGCACTAGAATAATAAAGAAAATTATAAATGAATTGAAACCCGGCGCGAAGCGCCGGAAAATTTTCATTCTTTTCCATTTTAGAATGCATAAAAATGCATCTCCGGACAGAAAACCCTATAACCTAATCAAAAGAGCAGTCAGGCCTCAAGTTGCACTGTGCAACTTGGCAGAAAAAATTTGGTTGCACAGCCCGAAATTTGGTTGCTGTGTGCAAAAAAAACTTGCATACACCCCCAAAGCAGTATTTTTTTGCTCAAAACTTTTTGTCTCATTTGAGGAAAAACTCTAAAAATTTTCTCCTCATGAGGAAAAATCAATTTTTTACTTTCCTTGCTTAAAAATTGCTCAAAATCATTTCTGATGAGTTTTTTGAACATTTCTGAATAACTTGCATCCTATTCCGCCAAAAAACGACATTTTTAGGCAAAAAGACTCGAGCTGTGACCTGCTTGTAAATAAATGTTTGAGTTTACATGAGCCAAGCAAGAGAATAATTCAATGGCATAACCTTTATTTCTTTTATTTCTTTGGCGACAAAAAACAATCTAATTTTGACATAACAAGTAAATCAAACAGTAAACTTTGATAAAAAAATAACAATGAAAAATATAATTTCAAAACTGATTCTGAACAGCTGACAATCTGACAATAAAGGTATGAACTTGACCACAGGGCTTTTGTTCTGCAAAAGCCAGGTTGCAGTGCGCAACTTGGCGAAAAATTTTGGTTGCACAGATAAATTTTTGGTTGTTCACTCTAAAATCAATAAATTAGCCTAATTTTATCGGAAAAACCACCAAAAGCTAGTTTTCATTCATATCATTTGATTCGCGTCGGTTTTAGGCTTTTAAAACCAAATTTTCTGAGTTTCGAAGAGAAAATGAAAAGATTGGTATGAGTGACTTGTTCGGCGCCTGGCGCCGAAAATGTTTCTGGGATATTCATATTCTAGAATGCTGGAAAATGAGCCCTTTCAACTTTTATTTCCTAGACTGAAGGTTTAATTTTTCAGTGAATTCAATGAATTTTCAGTCGGGCAGACTACAATTCAAAAACTAGAAACGCAACCAAGAATTTTGATTCATCAGCCAGGAAGAATTCCCACTTGGACGCAAAATGTTTTAATGACACAAATGTCAAAATTTTTTTAAAGACCGCAAAAAGACTTTGGCAAAATAGTCGACAAAAATCTTGCTTTTCGTCAAATTCTCAAAAAACGACACATGATCAGCGTTTTTTTTGTGCACGGACATTTGTGCCAATTGGCACAAGAGGCCAAAAAATTTGTGCCAATGGCACAAAAAAATTTTTCTACAAGAAACATACCGAAAACTGCGGAAAAGTTTTAGGCTAAAATTTTGATAAAAAGTTAACGTTACGCATTAATTTTTTGTTGACAATCTCAAAGTTTGTTGCGATCATACAAATTTACTATTATTCGATAATTCTCTCAGGTTCTATACAAATAAAGGTAACTTAGTATTATACTTATTGACTCTGCGCGAAGCGCCGAGAAAATTTTGCGTTCAGCCCCAAAAATGACTAAAAATCGAGGAAATTCAGCCTTCGACCAGTATTCTCGCTTGCATGATAGATATACATATTTTTGCACGATTTTTTCTACTTAGTAGCGACGTCAAGTTATTTAAAAATGAGCCACTCAAAAGCTCTTCTCTTTGCTAACCTACAGTATGCTCAACTGATCTGTGTAAAATTTTATTATTGTTGTCTCATTTATATTTTGAAATTTCGAGCTAAGAAAATTAAAAAGCTTAACCGTAACAATAAATTCAGTTATTAAACTCGATCATGTTTTATAACATTTTGATGATGATATGGATCAATGGATGTCACCCCGTATGGTCGGAGTACACTCCACAAAAGATTTAGTGTCTACTTTTTTGTGAGCAAATTATAGCAAAGTTGACTCATGTACTAAATGTGTGGTTGCAAGATGGATACAAAAGATATCGATTGATTTATATTACATCTTTTGAGTACGAAATGTATCATAAAAAAACGACTTTTTTCTACTTTGTAGTGAAGTCAATTCAACTCAATTAATAGTTTTGTTGATTTAGATAGACACCAATACATGCCTAGAAGATTGACTATTGTGAAAAAATACTTTCCCAATGATTTTGGAAAAAACCAAAAAAACCAAAAAACCAGAGATTTTCCAATTTTTTGGTTTTTTTAAAAAACCAAAAAAACCAAAAACCAAAAAACCAAAGCCTTGCCAACCCTGTCGACCAGTCAGAAAATTTGTGCCAATTGGCACAAACGCCCAAAATTTTTTGTGCCATTCCAAATTTTTTTGTGCCAAAAACCATGTTTTGGCACAAAAAAAACACTGCACATGATCAAACATTTATCCATAATATATTGATAATTAAAAGCTATAAGCATTAGCTAGAATGACATTTTCTAACCGCGCATTGGAAAAATATAGAAAAATTATTAAATAATTAGAATGCGGCGCGCAGCGCCGGAAAATTTCAACAATTTTCAATTTTATAACGCGTGCACTAAGCACGGTATAACAGTGTTTTTTTTTGTGCCAAAACATGGTTTTTGGCACAAAAAAATTTGGAATGGCACAAAAAATTTTGAGCGTTTGTGCCAATTGGCACAAATTTTTTGACTGGTCCAAGGCTAAATTTCTTTGATTTTTAGTCATTTTAAGGGCTGAAAACGCAAAATTTTCTCGGCGCTTAGTGCCGATTCAATGGGTTTAATATTGACTACTTTCCTTTGTCTCGAACGCGAGCGGATTCTATTCGAATAATTTATTTGTATTATCGCAACAGACTTTGAGATTGTCAATGACCGGCTAAAGAATAGAAATTATTAACCTTACGTCCTCTGTTAATTCAGTTGGATTGAGAACCGAAACTTATATTTTTGTTTTGGTGATTGATTCAAACAAAAAAATTGAAATTTTTAGCACAATTATTCAACCAAAAATCTACGCGAAGCGACTTTCGACTTTTTTCAGGAGAGAACAATTATAGACATACAAGAAATCCTAATTTAATATTTAATATAGTTGTTTGTTAGGAACATACCTGCACTTGGGGGCACTGTTTTTTTCCCCCGGGCCTTTTCCCCAAATGGGGAAAGGGGTCAAATTTTTTCCCTATTTTCCCAAAGTCGTTTTTTCGCTTAAAAATGCTCACAGACGCTTTATTTAGGTGTTTTTGAGTCTTTTCAAGCCTTCTGGTGTTTTCAGACCCTTAATTCATTAAAATTGAGGAAAAAATTGAAATTTTCGAGTTTCAATTCTAATTTACAAGCATTGAAACAAACTTTCAAGCAAACTATCCAAAAGCATAATGATTTTGAATTACATGAGAAATCGATGGTCAAGTCCTCTCTGACGACAAGTGAGAACCCAAAAGGAATGCTAATCTTTCCGGCGCTTCGCGCTGGAAAAATTTTTTGGGTATTGATATTCTGCGACGCTGGAAAATCAATTTTCCAAACATTTATTTCAAGCATTAGATTTGAATTTTGTGTTCAACGTCGTAATTTCTAGAATTTTACTTGAAAAATTTTAAAACTAGTATAATTAATTTGTGAACTCTCATACTACTTGGTCGAAAATATATGAGTAAGCAGAGTGTAAATTTCCGAAAGATATTTCTATGAAGCGTTTGAATTGATTTTACGTTAGAAAAGAAATAATTGCATCAAAAAGCTTAGAGACTTGACGTATTGATCTTTCTCCAAAGGAAAAAATGCGAATCTTCATTAAATATCATGATAAAATATTGAAGATTACCAATGAGAACATGAGATAATACGTTCAAGATGATGAAAACTATTATAGATTATATGATAAATGAAGGTAGACATGCTAAAAGCCGCGCCTGGGCTAAGTAATGCATAATAATGATTATTAAAGTTATAATCGGCGCAGAGCGCCGGAAAATTTTGAGATTATGACCTTCTAAAATGCACTAAAATGCATCTTTTTTCTATCTGATCCCCAAAATTTTCTTCCCGAAATGGGGAAAGAGCCCAAAATTTTTTTCGCTTTTCCGAATTTTTTTCCCCAAAAAGCACGATTTGGGGAAAAAAACAGTGCTTGGGGGGGGGGGTTGGGGGGAGACCCCCCCCCAACTTGGCCAACCCTGTACCCAAAATCATTTACCCCCCCAACCCCACCCCAGTTTGGAAAAAATTAAAAAAATTTGGATAAAAGTGTATGTTTTTATGGCCTTTTTGGGAAAAATTTCGACTTTTTCCTACCCCCCCCCAACTGGTCGGAGGTCTTCAGGTATAGTTAGGAAGGAGGCCGAAAGGTAAAGGAAAACTTCATGACAAAAAGTCTATAAAAATATCTGAATTTTCGCAGCATTCAATTTCTTTTCGGATCGTAGAAACCGTCTTTTAGATCAGTTTTTCTTATCTCGCTGACGTGGTTAGGGAAAATAGAGCAGACACGATTTTTATGCAAATGAATGCGGTTAAAGTATCTGTAGTTAGTTTTTATCAAACTTGAAAGAAAGAAAGAAAATAAATTTATTAAATGCAAAGAAATACAAGAGTAAATACGAATAATACAGAAAAGCTCATGGACATGACAAAAGCACGTGCGAATTGAGCTTTAAAAAATGACTCAATTTAGATCGAAAACAGGGCATACTGTTATAACTTTTGGCACAAAACAGTTTTATGGTTCTCAGTACGTTTTTAGAGTGAAAAAATTTTTTGTGCCATTGGCACAAATTTTTTTGGCCACTTGTGCCAATTGGCACAAATGTCCGTGCACAAAAAAAAACGCTGCGGTATAATTTCTGCGAATCTTCGTCCCTAATGCTTAGTGTTTCGACTTCCACTTTCACCGTAAACTTGAATTTATTCCAATGAACTATAAAACCTACTTTTCGACACATAATACCAACATTGTGCAACCCCAAAAGTGTTCCGTCGTTCCATTCATCCTAAAGGGTCATTTATACTTACATTTTTTGGCGGAACGCAATGGAACGGAATGCAATTGACACAACGTTTCCGAATGAAAGGGAAATTTTCGTTCCGTTCGGCTCGGTTACAGGTTACCGTCGGTCATTTTCTAGAAAATTGCAATTACCCGTTGCGATTGAAAGTTAATTTTCAGGCCGAACGTTTCAAGCTGTTGGCGATCGGTTCCGTTTCGTTCCGTCGAAAAAGGCAAGTATAAATGACCCTTAACTTTCATCGACGTGTACGTTGCGATCATGTTTCTTCAACTTTTCTTCGGAACTCATAGATTGAGCATGTTGAGTGCAGGCCACTGTTTTTTGATACCACCCCTATTTGCAGCAGTACGGAAGGTCGGCTCCGTTTGTACTTCAAAATTTTTTTGCCCTAGGGTGAAGAAAAAACTTCAGGGTGCCTATTTCATACATTTTACAAACTAATAAAAATTTGTGTTTCCGATGTTCATACTACAAAATAAATAGACAAATTTGAAACAAAACCACACAAAAGCTGTCGTTTTCTCAAAATTAATTTATCGATGAATGAATTGACAGTGACAATATCAAAAAAGTACTCCAAATTTGATTGCGCAAATTTCGCATCTTTGAAGACTTTCGTTGAAAAACGCCAAAATCCTCCACGATGGTGGCCGGAATCAAGAGGCTACGATGCCTATATCCACCTATAATTTGGACACGGTGTTTCACACCAAGTTTTGAGGAAAAATCGGTTGAGGGTAAGGCCCAACTTGGTCGTTTTTGGCTTTTATCTCAGAGATCGGCTGGAGGTTGAACAGGATGTGTGTTTCCACGGTCGACCTCAATGCTCCCTAGGCATTCGACATACACGGCAAAAATTTTCCAGCAGAGAGGTTTCTCGAACTTTTTATCGAGAAGGCGGGGGTGGGATGACCGAAAAACGGAAAAAGCTTCACAGGCATATTTTTCATACTCACATTAGGCGAAATTGGAGCCATGTCACATTAAATGAAAAATTGGACAGTCAGTCACGTCGATGAGAAGAGACCCATGCCGTATTGCTAGAGAATACGGCCATATCACTGTGAGTGACATGCTGTGACCCTGTTGGGTGGCTCGCTCGTTTCGTCTCGGGAACCTGACCCGGCTAGTACTGGCTATAGGAAGGTTTATAAGGTACTATGGTGCTGTCCTGGGGTTCTGCTGTAGAGTAATGGACAACACCGCCAGGTCAGGGGTGGCAATCCCTGGTCCCATTTAGTATGAAAGATGGACAAGATCACTCGTAGAATGACGTGATATAGGGGACCCGATTGTAAACCTAAATCCCCTTTTTAGCCCTAACCCAAAAGGAACAAGGGCTCTTCTAACTGAGGGAAGACTCAAGGGACAACTGACTTAGGAAAGGGTTCCCCAAAATACACCCTCAACAACAATAATCCCCTGAGAAGACTTACCTAGTCCTGTTTCTCAAATACGATTCGATGCAAGGGTGATGGGTCCCTGTGGACGTGGGTTTGGTTGGCGAACGGAGGGTGGTAACAATCCACTTGGTTCGGCACGGTGGGTTAGCTCGGGAGGTCAGAGGGCGATGCTCAAATGTTCCACAAATGGAAAGGCAGGGGTAACTAGGCGCTAAGGGGAGATGGGTATGTTCCTGGATGAGAGTCGGGTGGTGGATGCAGTGGACAAGTAAACATATGCAAATTTATTGAAGTACTGTAGGGTGGCGGATGCAATACAATATAGCAAAAATATATGTAAATTCGACAACAATGAACACCGAGCTTAAGACAAAAGACAAAGTTGGAGAGCCCAAAAATGAGTACAAAACTAACGAAACAGGCCCTTTTAAGGACCTCGTAGGCCTACAGTATGGCCTGGGCGGAGCTTACGATGCCTCCGCTTACGACGCTTCTGAACTTCTGCAGTGGAAATCAGTGCAGAAGATGCCTATGGTCACATAGACATTTTCCAGTTCAAAAACGTTTAGCATTGGGGACGAGTTACATCCCCATGCTAAACATATGAATGTCTTTTAATGAAAACTTCCAAACTAGTTGTTTTGTATTGCAAAACGTCGCTAGTTTTTACTGATAAGAGGTGCACATAATGCTCCAATAATGTCCATTAGCTCGTAGGGCTTATCTGGTGGAAATTCTGATTAAAGGGGGTCACACAGAAAAACAACAAAACACAACAAAATGACACAACGAAATAAAAGTAAGTAACTGTCAAACAAAAAGTGGCGAAAAACATAAAGTATCAACATGATGTAAATCACGTGACGTTGGGCAAAATTGATCGGCAAGTGACAATATCAAATATGCATAAAAATCAAAAAATTGTCTTCGAAAAAGTTCAGGGGGTATTTGATGATATTTTTCGGGCCAGGTGAGATATCCAGGTGTCCAGGGTCTCAGGTAGGAGGGTTAACCCTCTACCCCATGGTGGGCAAGTTTCAAGCCAAGAATAGGACTTGCAGGCGAGAAGACAAAGATCAGAAAACTTACATAAAAAACTGAGACGATAGGTAAAGATTTTCTTACAAACTTTAAAAAACTCACTCTTTCAATCCCCTCTTTCAAAACGTAAAACATATTCCTAAAATAATGTTGTGGGCGGGGGATGTAAAAATGGACAATAAAAGGATAGAACCAAAAAGTGACCAAAGGAGACGCCACTAATAACAACAAAAATCTATCACAATTCATCCAAATTCGTGCTACAATAAATCGTTGGAGTCTCCATGCCCAATTTAGTATAAGGACATGCCCACCGACTGGTTGAAAAATGTAACATGTTAACAACAGTGCGAAAGTGACAAAATAGTACAAACTCTACAACATGGTGGGAGGAAATCTTCAGTGGGTCTGTTTAGCGCTCCTGGACGAGAAATTTTCATCATTCATTACAGCAATGAGTGTGCTTTTTCGTATTGTACTTACTATGGTATCCTTGCATCGATAAAGTGAATGAACTACCTTTAAAACAATGGAAGAGCAGGACCGGAATTCGTACAGGTGAGTTGCAGCTCAGCTCACGGGCTGCTGTTTAACTTTCTCGACATGTTTTTTGTGAGTAAAGCTGCAGCAACTTTTTCATCCAGAAATGTTTTTAAGGTGCTCTGTAGTGTACATTTTACTTGTTTTTTCACTGATTTTCCAGTACATAATATGTGTTATTTGTTTGTGAATTGTCCGAAAAAAGCTTGTCCAAAAGTCAACAATAAAACGATAGTTTCTGGTGGAATAGACGTAAGAAACAGAAAGTTCCAATTCAGGAAAGATTTGAAACTTTTCGATATCAAAAAATATCTGTATCTGAAGTCTGTTTTTTATGAAATGCTTCTAAAATGAAAAATGTCACAAATATGCAGCGCCTTGAAAGTCTTCTACATGAACCTTTAACTGTATAATTTTTTACTCTAAAAATTGTTAGGCTGCTGTGCATCGTGTTGGATGATGAAACTGGCCTTTGGGTTTATACAAAGGAAGTTGCAGCAGTTCAACTACGGGCTAACAAAACACAAGCACTCCAAAACTCTCTCTGGATGCACAGATAGCACACCAGGAAACTCTTTAAGTCTCAGGCAGAACAACAGGACTTCTGACAAAGAAGTTCCTGCCCTGGTTTCCAGCATCCTAAGCTTTATAGAACTTCCCCTATGCTCACAAAAAATGCAAGTTACCGTCTTGAGCTTGTGTTGGGTATCCAATATGACGAGCCCAAAGGCAATGGGGCGATGCATCGAAATCAAAAACACAATGAAAAATAACCAAAAATATAGGTGGCAACATACATCTGCGTAAATATTCAACTTCTGCCACTTTTCGCTGCATCCACCGCCTGCACACCGATGCCAGAAGTCGAACACGTGCACCTACAGTAACACCAACATTCCTAGGCAATCCTGCTCCTTACAAGGTCCTTTAGGTGATGGCAACTTTGACCAAACCATTTGACAGAGCACTCCCTTTGGTGGTCTCGAATGTAGTTCCGCCTTGGCTTTCATGTTGATCTGTGCAGGAATCCGAGGCATCACCATTCCTCTTCTCCTATGATTTTGATTTTTCTAGCATAGGGGTTGGGCTGGGGTAGTTGTGACCACCCTCAACAAATATTCTAAATATAAGTCGAGTTTTGCCTCAAATTTTCAGTTTCGTATGACATACGGCATGGCAAAAAGTGCTGAAAATATATAATAGTATACATGCTTTTCAGATTCATTATTCGGAAAAATTTTGATAAAAAAGACTATAATATTATGACTTTATTTCGATTTTTTTCTAAGTTCTTCAGGATTTTGATAATGGGGGTAACGTCAACAGCAAAAACTGTAACCAAACTTCAACCATCCGTAAATCCCTCGCAAACGAAGATATGCATTTCGTACCAAATTATGTTTTTGAATAGGTCTCAATTCGTTGGATAGTACCCAATCTGAAAAAATATCTGTTCATTTCCAAAAATTAACCATTTTGGAACACCTATTCTGGGCGAGGTCATACCTCCCATAAGTCCCCCGTGATGCAACGTATGATCAAGATAGATTTTTTCACATCATAAGAATATTTGACACCTGAGTCAAAATAATTAAATTTTATTTTGGAAATTCGTTATACTACATTTTGACTTTTTGAATTCGATTGTCTTTTCTTGACGTTTGAGTTATAGGATTAAGCAACAAAATTAGAATGTTTTTCAAGTCCATTGTTTTTATGAAAATAATTCTTCACTAACCAAATTTCAATTCGCTTGAAATGGATTCAAATATGAATGGTAATTTGACCAGAGACAATGTTCTGAAACATGAATTTTAAACCTGCATCAAATCTTGCCATGATTCGAAAAATTTTCGAAATTCCGACGGGAGAACGAAAAATATTAACTTGATTTTCGAATCTAGTCCGTCTGTTGTAAATTAATTTTTAGGTACTAACTTGCAAGTTTCTTCTGTGCAGATCTGTTAAAGTTCCCTGTGAAACATTTCATGTTAAGTAATTCATGATTGGATCATTGAATTTTTTAACACTAGCTGAATTTGACTATTTTTGATTATTTATCAAAAGTTCCCGATAAAAAATGAATTTTTCGCTCATTGATTCCAAAAAATGGGCAGCCACCTTGTAAAACGCCCATTTTTCTCGAACATGGTATTTAAATGGCGAAAAATACCTAAAAAGTCCATCTCGGCCAACAACTGTGTTGTGTGCATGTGTGTGTGTGTCACACATTTTTCTGCTCGGATGTGACCCACATTTTGACATAGAAATTTTACGCAAGACCACTACTACTGAATACACAGCATGACTTTCTCATGTGCAGTCAGTTAGTTATGAACGTCATATTTTAAAACGTCGCTTGCCCATTTTTTAGCCTTCGGGGTTTATTCCCGAAATGTGTGCCGTGGTAAAGGTCGTGGTCCCGCGCGCCACACCGTTACAGTGCCCATTTCCAAATTTCTACAGTAAAATTTGCTCGTGTGTGCGTCGCGCGCTGTAATAACGGTTAATGTCAACGACCATCGCAAAAATTGGGTTAGAGAAAGTTTCAACGACTTTCTAGGTCTTCTTTTCTATTTTTCATCATTTCCCCGTTTTAGCGATTATAATTGTGAAAAATAATAACCACATAAGACGGTCTTCTGATTCCGTTTTGTTTTTTTTTCATTTTGTGCTCCACTACTGTCGATACAGTAGGAAATTATGATAATCAGGTTTATATTCGGATACGTCGTATTGATAGCTTTGTGGAGGACGAATAGGGGGCAAGATACACCGGCCGGACCGCCTCCGACAGCCATAGTTTTGCGTGAGTTGCGAAAATTTGTGCGGAAAGGAATTTCAGAAATTTTCGACTGGAAAATTCCAATACTGTGAAAAGAAGACGCAGTTATTCGCATTTTACTTGAGTTCCTGACTGTAGATAAACAAAATTGATCTTGATTTTGATAATGTTCATCAATCAACCGCAACTTAGTTTTTTAACAACAGATATACTGATTATATTTTTCATCCAAACACTTCTTCTTGCCGCTTTCGCAGAACCACTCTTATTTGCACTGCACTTTGATTGCTGATGCAGACATAAAATGGTCATGATCTTCACCAAAAGAATTTTTGGCACTTTTTTCAAGTTTTTGATAAGGGATCGCAACTGCATCATTGACTACTTAGAATCCACCACAATACACCATGACATTCACAAAACACTTTTTTGAACTGCATTATATTCTGGCAACAGACCACGCAACACACTCTCGCATTCCTGAATCAACTTCCTACATTCTACCCTGGCTTCAGTAACAGATGGTCATTGACATGACTTTAACAGGAGCTATCCTTTGTATTTCACTTTGTTCTTTGCAACTACGAGTTTTCATAGCGCCGAAATTTTTTACATGGTTTTTAACACCCAATAAACAGATCGCTTTTAAAGAACCACATTTTGATCCAACAGACCATAAGTTTCGTTGAATTCTGTATTCTGATTCGGTCATGACTACGACGACATTCTCCTTGGGTTTGCATTTCGTTTCATGACACGAGTGTCTAATAGCAGATATGCACTCAATTTTTTAATCCCTGAACTAATGAACCACAAGTAACATTAGTCCATGAGGACAACGTCCAGAGTTCGATAAATTTGTTAACACTACTTGATTTCAGAAGGACATTTCTTTAAACTGCTTCTGTTTTTTTGCAGCAGATCCCAACACCAAGTCTTCTGTGCATTATTTTTGGTTCCTGATGAAAGACCACTACGATAAATTTCAAGGTACCTCAACTATACCTCGAATGTCCACACAATCATGAATCTCTAAGCCTTTTTTGCACTGTTACTGAAGTCTTTAAAGAAATCTATGATTTTTACACCACATTCTTCGACCTGTAACCATAGGTTTTGACCATAGGTCAAATCTGTCATGACTTCAGAAGATAGGAATGATGACATTTTACAGAACCATTATTTTGCACTCATCATTAATCTTTGATGACAGATGACAATGGATCTTGATGTCCATCGAGCTTTCTGCACATTAGTTTTGGTTTTTGACAACAAAAATTAACAAAAAGGTTCACAGAACTTACTCTCTTTGTTGATTTATGCACCATGAACTATCAAAGAATCACTCTTTTGCACTTATAGGCTATATAGACTACAAATTGTGGATTTCTCCAAAACCACCGCTTCTCTTAACTTTACTGTATTTTCTTACAGTAAACCAAAACAGATCTTTTATTCAATTTCCAATCTTTGACGGCAAATTTTTATTTTCTTACTGTAGCATCTACGCCCGATTGCCAAGCGCCGCAAACCGCGCTGCTCATTTTGTCCATGCAGAAAAAAGGCGCCGGTGGGGGTCAAGCGTTGAACGGCGTATCGCTAAGCGATTGCGCTTCGAAATGCAAAGGATCGGTAAGGTTTCGAAAATACTTCCTTTGAATATGGAACTATTTGACTTTTTTTGATCTTTTTTATTCGATGAAAATATGACTGACTTTTTTATTGGTATTGTCTTTCCAGCCTGGTCAACCTACAAATTGCGCCGGATTTGATTATAATTCAGGTTCAAAAACGTGCAATATTTACGCTAATGTGGATCAAAACGCCTTGCAAAGCGACCCGGGCACGGATTTTTACCAAAAAAGTTGTGTTCAAAGTGAGTTAAAGATTTCAGATCGGGTGGGTCGTGGGTAGATGTCAGATCAAACCTCGACATTTTATAATTGTATCAAAATTAGAGGAACATTATTTGAAATCGAATTTTTGGATAGATCTCGTGATCTATCGTCTAATGCAAGTTTAATCAGCTTGGCAACATAAATTGTCATATCAAGTGCTTATATATGGATAGCTAATTCTACTCCATTTATCTTGAAATGATCGATGCAGCGATCCCATGAAAGAAGGTTCAATATCGAAAAAAATACAAAGCTTATTACTGTAAATGAAGAAATAATTTTTTCGTCAATAAGCGGCAAATAGTACAGCCGAACATTTTTCGATAATCTGGTTAAGCGCTCAAATTTATCGAGTAGCTGGTACCGACGCAGTTCTGTCCAAATCGACAATGCACAAGCACGGTGTTTTCTCGATGATTTTGGCCTTTCCCATTCTCATAGAGAAATTGAGCGTTTTTCTACAGTATAACGTTTTCTATGAGGCGAAAATCGCTAATCAACGTGTACCTACTTTTTTTGTTTTCGCTGCATCTATCATTTCAGGTTAAATGCACTATAGTAACCACGAAAATCATTCACGTGAATAATACTGCTGATTTTTTTCTCACTGAGATAGAGTCTTAACATATTCAGATCAGATTAGAATTTTTCTTACACCACAATGTCGAGGAAGAATTTGCAGGCATTTGTAAAAATATTATCAAAGTCTTGTTTCAAGAACCTCACATCCGTAAAATGCGCCGAGGCTTCTGTATGACACTTTTTGTAGATGATGCATATTTCCTCCAAAATCTATAGCCTTCTCGATAGACCAATTTTCGTTTTTTCTACCCAAAACTCATTTTCGAGGTCAATAAGCGTGGAAAATGTTCTCTTGTACTCAAAAGAGCTTTTTTCGCTTTTTATGTCGTCATTTGACCTAAAAACTTTCACGAATCATTACGTAATCGAAATGGCGAAAAATAACTACCGTTTCGCATGTTCATCGCGCACAAAATACCTTTCATTGACCCATTTAAAAAATTTGGGTCTTAAACTTACTATAGGCGACAACATTTGCGAATCACCCATGCAATTCGAAATGACGCCTCAAAAAGTGTTGGTCGGTTTCGCCAGGCAAGTGGTTCCGTCGCCGACGATCGCCGATTGTATGAAAGTAAAAAAAGAAACAAAACAAAAAAAAGTAAAACAAACAACGACAACAATTTTTTCAGCAATGCTTAGATTCTTACACAAATTTTGGATTCGAATGCCAGTCGGCCATGTACTATCCCGCGGATCAATCTTGCATTTTGAATACGGAAAGCCGCTATAAACGACCAGACCTTTTTACGGACGAAACTAAAGATCAAATGACCTACTTCGATAATAATTGCGCAGGAGGTAATTAGGAGTTTTTGACGTGAATTAGCATCTTTCCCATGCAAATTTTTTCAGCTACTTGCGCCGCTTCTTACGTTGTACAGTATACCAAAACGGCCGATATTATACCCCAAAATTTGGACGGTATCAAAGTTCAAAGTTCTACTTTGTCTAATTGTCAAGCTTTATGCACTGATAATATTGGCAAGCCGGTATGGGATCATACATTCATTAGTTTTCTGTAGACGCTTTCTGATTTCTGCTAATTTGTGCTCAAAAATATTGTCTTAAATTAGGTTATTCGCTTTCTGAAGTTCAGGTCTTTCCTTGGAGATAAAGAGTAGTTCGGGGACTAGTTAGATTTTCTCCTCGGGTAAACCTCGGGTATAGTGTAACAGTTCTCGCCCAAACCTGGCCACAACAAACACAAACTATAATTAACGGGCCCTCACAGTGCGGACATCGTAGACTCAAAGGAAAATGGATACCCATTGGAATTAAAGATGTAGAAGAGTCCTTGAGACGTCTGTCTTCTACCTGACGTCTGCAAGAGACTACGCCTGGGCCTAGAGCCCTTTATGTACCTACAGTACATCGACGCAGTATGCAAATAAAATATATAACGCAGCAATAAGAAAGCGGGGATGAAGTTTATTGACAAGCGCCGGCATAAATACAGTAAAAATATAACCAAGAATAAGAATGATCTCCATAATAATTTTCTTCTTTCTTTGGTGCTCCATTGCTATGCGAATTTGTCTGATCGTTGATTTGCATGTCAGCTTCCCAAATTGCGAAATGGGCAGCAACAGGGTTCCCATATCCAGCGCTTCCAAAAACGTTCAAACATCAAAATTTATTGTTATGAGACATCAACTCAAAATCATCTTCTTGAAAAACTTTCAGAATAGTTGAATTTTGTAAAAAATTTTTCTAAAATACTATTATGATTGCGGATTTCATAATCTTTCTTTTCGATTGTTCAAATACATTGTTATTCCAGGCTTCTGAATATTAACAACATTTTTAGACGCCTAATAGTCTACTGTACCTTTGAAGGCTTCAAATGTGATCTTTGGCATTAGAAATATCAAATTTTGCAGATTCATCATTGCTTTTAGAAGCCTCTAAGAGTGTTATGAAATGAGTGTATTTGTGACTTTAGCAAATAGAAATAGTTGAAAAACTACAGTATTTTAGTTTCTTCGGCATAAGTGTTCATCGTAGCTCTTCCTTTCGAACTAATTGACTCATAGATTTTTTGTAAACTTCCACATTTCCATAGATTGTCTACAAAAGTATATTTGTCTTACTGTTATTTACTGTGATTTCAGGGTGGATCAGGCGTCAACTGCAAAGCTTTCACCTTTTCTAATGGCGACAAAACCTGCACGTTGTACAACGACAGAATCGTACCACTAGGCAGGGCCAATTTCACCGATGGCGCCGGGACAGACTACTTCGAAAAGGGCTGTTACAAAGGTAACAGTGTGACCAAAGTTCAGGGTCTTACTTACATTTGAGGTAGCTCAATCAAAAATCAAAATCTGAGATAAAATTAAAATGGTTAGATAGAACTCGACAAGATCTGTCGATTGATACCTATTTCGCTATGTTAAACTCTCAAAAATTTAAGCGCAAGAAACCTGCCGCAACATCCCTGCATTCACCCGAGTGCCTCAAAAAGTTCTCGTCGGTTTCGCCGCCTTCGTCCTCGACGGAGTTCCATCGGTGTCCCAATGCTTAGACGCTTGCTTAAAGTAGAAACTTCCATTTTTGTTAAATTTTTCAAAACTTTCCCTTTCTACCACAAAATAGGCCGCCGGACAGCATCGCGTCCCAAAACCCGTCTTTCAAATGCATGTCGGCCATGTACTACTACAACGAGCAAGAATGTATTTTGAATACGGAAACTCGGCAAACGAAACCGGATTTGATGCAAAACGAATTGCTGAAGGAAGATTATTTCGACATCATGTGCTTGGGCGGTCAAGAAATGTGCCCCGAAGGCACCCAATTGACCAGCATACGGTTCAAAGATAGTAAAGTGGTGCCTGTCAATCAGACCAACGTTTTGAAGCAGGCTGGAGGGTCGCCGCAAGACTGCCTGAAACAGTAAGATCTAATAGCAAAAATAATCCATGACCAGGTTTTGCAAAGAACTGGTCAAACGATTTTCGATTTCACTGCTTCACTGCTAAACATTACCATGAATGTCTGCTTTTTATAAATGCTTCTAAGAAAAGACACTATAGAATTTTTTACTCAAAAAATTTACAGCTACTGAAAATTCTGAAAATGTAGGATAGCATGCTTTCCAGAATCATTATTTGGAAGCATTTCGAAATAACAGTGACGATACATCGTCTTTTGAGACAATAGACATGAAACTCAGAGCTGATGTTTCGTGTTGCTCTACAAATTCACAACCCTTGGATTTATATGAAGTAGAATTTGAAAATATTATTTACTTCACAATTCTGATTCTTTTGTACTTACAAATTTTATTCAAATCCACGGATACATTCACGTTATCAGATTGATCCACATTCCATACAGGAATTCGAATTCCCAGATTCGGCTCACATTCAAATATTATTCTTCTGGATACACAAATTTATTTATTATCGCAGATTCTTCCCATTCTGATTCACAGGCTCATTTATATTTACTGATTCATTCACATTCAGATCCAAAAATTGATTTGCATTGCGAGACTTATTCAAATTCGGACATTCGTTCATATTCAAAATCACAAACTCATTCAGATAAATTCATTCATACCCAGATTCACAGATAGATTCGCATTCATATTCACAAATTAACATTTTCGAATATTAGTATTTATTTACAAGATATAGTCACAGAATGATAGAAATGATAGTTCATTTTCATCAAAAGTACTATATATACTATACTATAGCCTATTTATTCAAAAATGCTGGTAAAAGGAAAAATTACAAAAATAAGTACCGCTCTAAAAATCATTTACACAAAGCTTTTACTGTAGGATCTTTTACTCAAAAAATTGTGAGGGTTAGTTGAGTATGCTCACAAATCTCAAGTCTTGTGCGATATATGGCTCGGGAGGAAATAGCAAAAACATGAAATAGTACTTGCTTTCAACTCTTAAATTTACAAGCATTTCAAGAAAAACAGACTATATTTATGTAAATAAAAAACCCTATCTTCTTTAGATGTTACGAATTGGCCCCACAAAAATGCCGTTCGTTCAACTACGCCGGGAATCAATGCGACTTGTTGATGGTCAACACAGATTCTGAAGGAGTGACGCCGACTCCTGGCACAGATTTCTACCAGTTGATTTGCTTACCAGGTATATTTGTGCGTATGTGTGAATTTCATGGTTTAAAAATCCACGAATTTTATCATTTTTGAATCAAAAAAGATGATTCAAGAGTTCGTTAATGGCTCAGTCGGTCAACTATCATACTGTTGTTTTTTTGCACACCAGATTACATTAGTTCTACATGATTCATCAGCTGTATGTTTCATATATTATTTTTGATGGAAATTATAGCTCCAGAAAAATGTGGATTTGACATCATGCCTATGTGCATTCAGTCCTGTGCATATTGTGCGACACTAAAATAGTGGAAATTTGAGAATCAGAATTCTACTGTTAGGTCGCATGGTCAACAAGGTCAAAATCCATAGTGCACATGAAATGTTACATTCAGCGAATGATTCTCACATTGATACTTTTTCACTCTTAAACATTTTCAGTTGATAGCCTGGGCGATTGCGCCAGCACGAATCCGGCCATCTTCGACGCCCAATACCGTAAGAAAGCTGGCGGTGCCGCTCCTAGCGGTGGTCAACCATCGGGGACTCGGCGGAGAAAAGCTCGTCAGGCGGATGGCGGATCTGGAGCCGGAGGAGGAGGAGGAGGAGTTAGCCCCAAGAAGACATTGGGCGATCAGACCACAATTTCGTTGCCGGAATGTTTAGCAGCTTGTTTCAAAGAGTCTAGTTTCGGGTGAGAGCTACAAGCAGAAGTAGTGCCATTTTGTCACCTTTGAACATTTGATCCACAAGTACAATTTAGATGAGAAGATGATTCATTCAAAATATTATGTTGCAGCTGTCAAGGCGTCAATTACAATATCCAAAATGGTCTATGCGAACTTTTCGACACTAAACCCAGCCTATCTGACAATCCTGACGTGGATTTCTACGCCAACAATTGCGCTGGCGGTGGCACACCTGGAGTCGTGACCACTTGCAACTTTGACGGCATGAAAGTTACAGTAAGATTTTCGGATAAAGATTTTCGAAAATTTTTGTCACGTAATCGATACTGTAGGTAACCAGAGATCAGTCGTTCACTGGCGCTGTTTTCGCCAAGATGAAATATGATACCTGCCGTACAGAAGTCAAGGATTCCAGTTCTGCTATGCTACAGTTGGGTAAGAATACTGTGGATCGGATTTCGTTTTTAGAATCAATGAAAAGGTACTTTTGAACACCAAAGATTTAGGCTTAGAAAATTCAATTTTAATTTTAATAATTTTTAATGATTAATTTTTTATATTTTGAAATGAACAAAATGTTTTCCGTGTGTCATGCTCACCATTATCTCAAGAAAAATTTTCTACAGAAAACCCAAAAAACCAACTTTTTCTCTACTCGCAGGCTTCCCCAACGAAAACCAAGGTGGTGGCCAACGCCGCGGCTATCAACGACCCCAAACTGGAGGTGCTTATGGTGGCAACGGGGGCCAACAGTCCTCCAGTTACGGTCAGGCGGCGCAATCGTCCGGAGGTTACGGTGGCCGCAAAAAACGCCAGGGCGGCTACGGACCAGCGCCAGCATCCACCGGTGGTTCGTCATCCTACCCGGCTCCTGGTCCACAACCGCCACCACCTGCCCCTGGTTATGGTGGCAGTAGTGTCCAGCAAAAACCACCGGCCAAGGTTGCTGGCAAAATTTTCCAATCACCGACTCTACCACCGAAGGATTGCGGCATTGTGGATTTTGTAAGTATTACAATTTATTTCAATAAGGATTCATCGTCGGCTGTTTTTGGCCTTACAATCGCATAAAAATGTGAAACACCTTTATTAGAATAACACAATATAGCACACAATAATTCAGTGGTGAGCAACGTTTTGGTAGGGTACCTACTACCGGTCTATTCCCAAGTGAGCGATTCCCAAGTGAGCGATTCTCAAGTAAGCGATTCTCAAGTGAGTGATTCCCAGAAAGAGCGAATTTCCAATTGAGCGATTCCCAAGTGAGCTAATTCCCAAGTGAGCGAATTCCCAAATTGAGCGAATTTTCATGTGAGCGATTCCCAAGTGAGCAAATTCCCAAGTAAGCGAATTCCCAATTGAGCGATTCCCATGTGAGCGAATTCTCAAGTGAGCGAATTTCCAATTGAGCGATTCCGATGTAAGCGATTCCCAAGTGAGCTAATTCCCAAGTGAGCGAATTCCCAAATTGAGCGAATTTTCATGTGAGCGATTCCCAAGTGAGCAAATTCCCAAGTAAGCGAATTCCCAATTGAGCGATTCCCATGTGAGCGAATTCTCAAGTGAGCGAATTTCCAATTAAGCGATTCCCATGTGAGCAATTCCCAAGTGAGCGAATTTCCAATTAAGCGATTCCCATGTGAGCAATTCCCAATTGAGCGAATTTCCAAGCGAGTGAATTCCCATTTGAGCGATTCCCAATTGAGCGAATTCCCAAGTAAGTAAATTCTCAAGTGATGAGCTAATTCCCAATTGGGCGATTCCAAACGAGTGATCGAGAATTAATAACACTTTCTTCATATTTTCTTTCTTTACCTAACATTTTCCTTTGTATGTATTTCTTTTTTCTTTCGTTTTCTGGGTGTATTGTTAATTTTTTTGTTTATGTATGTTTTAACGTTTTCATCTTTTGTCTCTACTTTCTTTCCTTTTCGTTTTTCTTGTCATCTACATTTTTCTTTTTTGCTCACGAAACAACACATTACAAATTGTCATTTTAAATAACCGTAGTCTCCTGTATGATTCTAGTACAGTTCAACATGCTTTGAGTCTTTCATCGTTGTGAGTGTGAAAATCTTCATAAAAACATAAACAAAAGAATGCTTAACAAACAAAACATCAAGAGAAAGGAAACGTCAACAAAAATGAAGACATTAAGAATAAGTGAAAATAGGTGGGAAAGCATTAAAAAAGAAAGAAAACATCAGCAAGAAAGAAAGAAAAAAATGTGAAAAAAGAACGAGAAAAAAAATTAGGATAGATTGAAAGCAAAAAACTAAGACGAAAAGTAATGAAGAAAAATCCCAAAGGATAAAATTATGTAGAAAAATGAGCGTGCCGAATTATACGGGAGACTATGCTTATTAAAAATAAAAACTTCTAATTTGTTGTTTCATAAGCAAAAAAGAAAAAAGTAGATGAAAGGAAAAACGAAAGTGAAAGAAAGCAGAGACAAAAGATGAAAACGTAAAAACATACATACATGAAAACATTAACAATACACACAAAAAACAAAGAAAAAATACATGAAACATATAAGATAAAGAAAGAAAATATGAGGAAAGTGTTACTACGTTCTCGATCGCTCGTTTGGAATCACCCAATTGGGAATTGGCTCACTTGGCAATTCACTCAATTTGGAATCACTCACATGAGAATCGCTCACTTGGGAATTCGCTCAATTGAGAATTGCTCACATGGGAATCGCTCACTTGGGAATTTGCTCACTTGGGAATTCGCTCAATTGGGAATCGCCCACTTAAGAATCGCTCACTTGAGAATAGCTCACTTGAGAATCGCTCACTTGAGAATCGCTCACTTAGGAATCGCTCACTTAGGAATCGCTCATTTGGGATCGCTCACATTGGAATACCCTCCTACTACCTTCTTCAGGCTATGACAGTTAGAATAATTTTAATAAATTCTTAGTCAGCTACAGTAAACAGGAAATGGGCTACAGGATGATTCACGATGACCTATCTTTCACATTTTAGAAAAACGGCACCTTCAAAGCTACTATCGTCGTCCAAGCCAACAATCTGGGTATTCCTGGTTTGGTCACCTCTATGGATGCGATATACGAAGTTTCTTGCGATTATAGTCAATTCTTGGCCAAAAAAGTCGATACCAACGCAAACTTGCACGTTGAGTAAGCCCAACTTGCTCGTGAAGATATAGTCCATTCGGTGTGTGCATCATTTCTTAAGGGGTCCAACGCCGGCGTTGATCCAACCGCGCGGCAAAGTCGATTTAAGCAGTCCGGTCACTATGCAGCTGACTGGCAAGGGTGGTCCTTTATTGCAGGCCAAATTGGGCGACACGTTGGAGTTGAGATTCGAAATGATGGCCCTCGATTCGAAATTGGATTTCTTTGTGAAAGAATGTGTTGCTGAGAGAGGCGGCCCAGCGCCACCAGGTAATTCAGAGTTGTTCACGAATTTGGCAACTTACTCCATACTTGGCGTATTTGACATACTCCATGACTACTTTTTTACAAAAAGAGACAATTATAATCTATAGAGAGATAACAAGAAAAAAATCGACTCTATTCCTGACCTTCTCGAAAATTATCCTTAAAAATCATCAACAATTATTTCAATAAAAATCTGCAAATCGTTTTCAAACATGACACCTAATCAGATTTTGTTCGAAAACATTTCATCTGTTTCCTTCGTTCTTTATAGGATTATCGTGCGGTGGCCCAGACTGCCCCGGCGCCAACCAAGGAGGCTACCAGCAGCCCCAACAACCCAACGCCTATCCACCTCCGACCAACACGGCCGGTGGCTATTCGGCGTCCGGCCTTGGTTCCAGCTCCGGCGGCTACGCCAAACGATTCAAACGTCAATACGGCGGCGGGCCTCCAGCGGTTAGTCCACCAGCCGGCTATTCGTCCGCTTCGCAACAGGGCAACCAAAATCAACCAGTTTTCGGAAGCCCCAACTTGCCGGGCGGTGTAGGGGGTCGATGCGGCCCGTCCGGATGCTTCTTGTCCGGCGGAGGTGGCGGAAAAGCAGTCAATCCGAATCAGTTGAAGTTGATCGAAAAAGGGTGTGTACGTTACAGGATTAGCCAAAAATATTCAATCTTTAATAAAAAAAAGAGAAAAGACAGCTTTTTTGTATTTCGTTCGAAAACCATAGATCCATCAGGTGTGGAACCACTGATTCTTGCCACTCAAATGTGTTTTCCATAAGTTTTGTGGAGCTCGTTGTTAGAAGATTTCTTGATCTGTGGCTTATGTTTTTTAATGCGTCATATAAATTCACAAAACTGGTTATCACTCTCATTATCCAGAGCCGTCATTTTCTGAAGTTACTGTAATGCATGAAAAACTTTTTTGCAGATGCCCAACTCCCGCTGTAGCCCAAAAAATTATAACAGCGCCCGTCAAAAGGGTCAGCGATACAGTAAAAACTGTAGAATTGAATGCTTTCCGATTCGACGGCAGCCGAACAGTTCGAATCATTTGTCAGTTGGATATTTGTAGGAACAAGTGCAATCCTGTAAGTTCAGGAAAATTCGATGTGATCGTGCCTTCTTATTCTCATTTTCTCTTTTCCTTTTTTCTTATGTTCTTGTTTTTGTTCTTCTTTGTCTGTTTGTCTTTTTTGTTTTTCTTTGCCTTTTCCTTTGTCTTTTTTGTTTTTCTCTTGTTTTTCTTTTTTTATTTTTCTTTCTATATTTTCTCGTTTCTTTTTTCTTTCTGATTTCTCCTTTTTCATTTTCTCTTCCCTTTTCTTTTTTCGTATTTTTTCTGTTTTCTAATTTCCATTTCCTCTTTTTATATTTTTTGTTTTTGTTTTTGTTCTTGTTTTTTCTTTTTTATTTTTCCTCTTTTGTTTTTCTTCATTATTCTTTATTCGTCGTTCATATTTACAATGTGTCTCTCATAAAATGCTTTTAAACTGAAAAATGACAAAAATCGTCATTGTCTTCAAAATCGTTTACAAAAATCTCTCACAAAATTTTTCGTTAAAAAATTGTTGAGCGCATAAATTATCAATTCTACATATATGACTTATAGTGTAGGAAAAAATCATGTAAATTTGTACTTGATTTTCACTTTTATGATTTACAAGATTTTATCAAAACAGACTACAGTACTTTTAGGTAATTCATTCTCATTCTTACTCAGACAACCTGTCCCATCGGCGGTTCGAATCAAGAATCTTGGGGTCGCAAAAAACGTGCCTTCATCAAAGAACCTATTGTCGTCGCCGGTTTTAATCATTTCAATAGGAGATTCTACACCGAAAACGACACATTCCATTGTGAGAAAATAGATGTTATGCATGATCAGGTTTTAGAAAATTAAAAATAGTATATTATCAATATATTTGGTAGATGTGAAAACCTACGCGAAAGACATTGAAAGTTTATAAATTTATTTAATTTCTAAAATTTTTACAGATGAAACTGATCGATATAGAGTGCCAAAATACAGTACGGCCATCAGTTCATTCGTTGTGGTTGATCCGGACGAGGAAGTAGCTCAACCGACGAATAGCCTTGCTCAAAAAAGTTCCTTAGAAATTGTAGACGAAGCACCCACCAGTAAGTTTCACGTTTTACTTTGCTTTGCAATTTCAATTATTTGCTTTTTCTTGGGGTGCTTGTCAATTTTGAAGTGAGAAGCAAATGTATTTCATATGGTTGGAAATTTTTGATTCTTCTCAATATTAACCTTTGACATTTTTTAACTTAAAAATCTTAGAAGTAAAAGCATTGAACAATTTTGAGGATGACATTTATTTTCTGTCATTTTTTCAATTAACAAAGCAAGCATTTAACAAAAAACAGACTGTAATGTAGATATGCATTATAATCAATTTGTTTTCTTACTCAGTCGTTGAAATCGAAAGCGTCCAGGAACCGGGCAAAGTGTGCTTACCCAAAGTGACATTTCTGACTGTGTTCATATTTTTAACTGGCTTGATGGTGGCGCAGGCCGCCGGAGTCACGATTTGCCTGGCATTACGATTCAAGAGAAAGAAAAAAGTATAACTTCCACACGCGTGTCATACTGTACAATGTGAAATTCTCATCAAGTGTGTTTTTTCGCCGATGCGTGATGATCAAACTCTGTTGCTTTTTCCATGTTCACATTCCTATTGTTGGAATTTGTGCTCTTTATAATGCGGTATTCGTCGTGTATTTTTGAAGTTTTATAGTCTATGTATAAATTTCGAGTTGATTTTAGTAAATAATGGTAAAAACGCCATCTTAAATAATTCCCAAATATTACACCAAGCATGCTTCCTAACAGAAAAACCATTTCATTTAAAATGCATCGAAAACCAGTGGAAAGCTGTTTAGAAAAACGCTGAATAATGATAACAGGAAAAGCCAAAATCATCGAAAAAGTGATGCTAGTGAATTTGGACAGAACTGCGTCGATACCTGAGTGCTTCTCGCAAAATTTCGACTTACTTAACCACTTTATGTAATTAAATTTTCAGCTGCTGTTCTATATTTCCCGCTTGCTGACGAATTTTTTTTTCGTTGATTACAGTAGTAAGCTTGCTAGCTTTTTCCGTATCTTACTTTCATTGGGTAGCTGCATCGATCATTTCGTAATAGATGGATAATGCAATCCTGATCTGCGTACATAATTCGAACCATAATTCATTTACAACTCGTTAAATGTGCAGATGACTGTTGGTCGGTTCGGGACAATTTGTCTCCGGGTCAGATCTTAGTAAACAGGCTATTACCGTAATAAAAAAAACGCGATAAGATAAAATTACTGTATGTTTGAGAGATGAAAATACTTTCCGGTGTTTTTTGTTCGCCTCAGTGTTTTTTTTTGTGCAAAAACATGGTTTTTGGCAAAAGAAACTATTAAAGATTAAATTGTAAGGGAAGGTAGACATGCTAAAAGCCGCGCCTGAGCTTGCTTATAAAGAATAATGATTATTAAAGTTATAACCGGCGTGAAGCGCCGGAAAATTTTCAGATTTGGACCTCCTAAAATGCACCAAAATGCATCTTTTCAATATAAAAACCCCAAATTTTTCTTCCACATTTGTGGAAAGACCTCAAAAATTTTTTCCACATTCCAGATTTTTTCCACATTATAGTGCAAATGTGGAAAAAAAACAGTGATTTGTGTCAATTGGCACAAACGACCAAAAAAATTTGGGCCAATGGCACAAAAAAATTTTCTCCCTAAAAGCATAAGAATCTTTTAAAAAGTTTTATGCCGAAGGTTTGATAGAAACATACTTACATATATAAGATTAAAGATACTTCTTTCACCGCACCGCACTAATTCACATGAAACATGCACGTCGTGCCTACCTCATTTTTATCTAACCGCGTCAGTTGAGGAAAACTGATCGAAAAAAACGGTTCATACAATGCGAAAAGAAATTGGATGCTGCTAGAATTCAACTATTTCTACAGAATTGGACAGGAAGTGTATATTTTTTTAATTTTCGACTACGAATTTCTTTTTAACAACGATGTAAAGAAACTGAGCTAAAAGTGACACGAGTTTTGGTCGAAAATTGTTCCAACAACAATGTAAATTTTTCTATTTGAATCAAACACCAAAAATAAACTTTCAGTTATCAATCGCACTAAATGAATAGAGGAAGTTGAGAATTTCTATTCATACATCAGTCATTGACAATATCAAAGTTTGTTGCGATGATACAAATATGCAATTCGAATATTTATATCCCAGAACTTGAGTTTTGGAGATCACTTAATTTCAATTACCAAGAGAGCTCACAGCTTAAGTTTCTTGATAATTAGAGCTTTCACATCCCATGATACTTCTAACCTGGTTGTCTCGGACAGAAATTTTCAAAGTGAAATTCTGAGTCTTTTCCGGGTCATTTTCCTAGAATTTTCCATTTTTTTCAGATTTTTTAACCAAGTTGTAAAATGGTAAAAAGTATGTATGTACAAAGTGCACAGCAAAATCTTAATCGCAGTGATTTTTCCTGTTTTAATCTGTCTATAACTATCATGATTTATAACACTCACTGAGTGAGAAAATATATAAATAAGATCCACAGAAAAATCGAATTAAATGTTAATTGGATAATAGTATTTGACTTTCGGAGTGTCGCGCTCGAGCCAAATCCGATGAATAAAAATCGGTACGAGGCAACAAGAAATTTTGATCTTTTAGAGAGCACAAAAATCTACTTTTTCAAGTTCTCAGACTTTTCCAATTTTCTTCTGACTTTCCAGGTTTTCCACTGAGTACGCTGGTATGTCGTAAAAAGTGTGTAGACTCTTGAATAAACGATAGAGATTGCGTCCTGTCCATTTGCTACAAGATAAATTTACTATGCATCTGGTTCCCTACCCTCATTTGGCATGGCAACCATCAAAACGATTCGGAAACCAACCAACTTTTTGGGCTGGCTGGTACCAGATGAACTGATAGAGTTTGTCCAGGTATGGATGAAGCTATGCTTGGATAGCTTGGAAATACGTCGGCTACGCGTTGCATTATGTATGATGTTTCTAATTATTGAGGGACAATCCTGTCTCCAAAAATCGGACTTTTTTAGTAGCAGCGATTTCGAGTCTACCCGTCGTAAAAATGACCACAAACTCCAAACTGGTTAAGCAAAAAGAAATATTAGGTTATGATTTCTCCAATAGATATATTAATATCTGGAATCGACTTCAAAAGGAAATTCTCAGTTTTTCCAATTTACACACTTTTTCCTCGTTCTCGTCTAATTATATTTTGTATTGTAATTTTGCGTTCACTTTGACAGGTAATAAAGTCTTTCATTTCATTTTTGAATAAAATCCGCTTGCGTTAGAGGCAAATAAAAGCCTATTCATCAATATTATATTAATTGACAGGGCGCATAGCGCCGAGAAAATTTCGCTTTTTCAGCCCTTAAAATGTCTAAAAATCGAGACAAGTCTTCGACCGGTCAAAAAGTTTACGCCAAGTGGCTCAAATGTCCTAAGTTTTCTTGTGCCATTCCAATTTTTTTGGGCCAAAAACCATGTTTTGGCACAAAAAGACACTGGCACGGACATTTGTGCCAATTGGCACAAAAGTTCAAAAAAATTTGTGCCAATGGCACAAGAAAAAATTTTCATCCTAAAAACATTACTGAAAACCGTTAAAAAGTCTTATGCCAAAAGCTTGTTAAAAACATAACTAAAGATACTATCACCGCAGTAATTTGCATAAAAATCGTGCCAACTCTATCTTATCCAACCACGTCAGTGAAACTGATCGAGAAAACGGTTTATGTACGTTTCGAAAAGAAATTTAATGCCGTGAGAATTCAGATATTCTTATAGAATTCGTCAGGAAGTTTCTATTTTTCTTTTTCGGCTGCGAATTTCTTCCTATGTAACAACGATGTAAAGATTAAATTAAGGATGTCTATAATTGCTTTCTCCTGAAAAAACCAAGTCAAAAGTCGCGTCGCGTAAATTTTTGGCTGAAAAATTGTGCCAACAATGTCAATTTTTCTGTTCGAATCAAACACCCAGAAAAAAATTTCGGTTCTCAATATACCACTGATGAACGAAAAGAGGAAGCTAACAATTTCTATTCATTAATCATTGTAATAGTCATCATTCATTGACAATCTCAAAGTCTGTTGCGATACTACAAATGAACTATTCAAATAGAATTCGCTCGCGTTCGAGACAAATAAAAGTAGTTAACATTATAATGATTGACTCGACGCCATGCGCGAAAAAATTTCACGTTTTCAGCCCCTAAAATGACTAAAAATCAAGGAAATTTTGCCTTAGACCAGTCAAAAAATTTGTGCCAATTGGCAAAAACGCTAATTTTTTGTGCCATTCGAAATTTTTTTGTGTGCCAAAAACCATGTTGTGGCACAAAAAACACTGCTGTAAAGGCCCCTTTAAGGCCCATAAATGTCCGACTTTAAGATTTTTTCCACATGAGAACTGGAGCCAAAACTATGTGCACTTTTAGGCTTTTTTGAGGTTTTTAAAACATTCTGATATTTTTAGAGCCGTTAATTCATAAAAATTGAAGAAAAACTTGAAATTTTCGAGTTTGAAGGCTGCATAATTTGCAAGCATTGTGGAACAAATTTTCCAGCAAACTAATAGCATAATGACTTTGAATTACATGAGAAATCAACCGCTAAAGCCTCTACGATGGCAAGTGAGAGCTCAAAAAAGATGTTAATCTTCCGATAGAATTTTTTGGGTATTGGCATTCTGCGACACTGGAAAATCAATTTTCCGAGTATTTACTTCAAGAATTATAGATTCGAATTTTCTGTTCAAAAATCTTAATTTCTAGAAATTTGTGATTTGAAAAATTTTGAAACCGATAATTAGGTTTTTATTTTTTTTGAAAATCATGAACCAAATGCTCCTAAGCCTAAATTTTTAAGTGTCAAATTTAAATTTTGAGAGCCAAAAATTGTAATTTATAAATATCGAAAAATAGGCTTGTAACCAGGGATTTTTTCCGCACAGTGCGGATTTTTTGGGGTCGTGCGTGCGGTAAATTTTTAGAGAGTTTTCCGCAAGGGAACGGATACTTTTTAATGGTGATGCGGAAATTTTTCTGGCCGATTTCCGCAAGATGCGGAACGACCGGTGCGGAAAAAAACCCTACTTGTAACACACTGTAGAATCTTTTCAAAATTTTATTTCCAACCAGTGTTTTTCGGATAAAGGCCTCTTTCTATGTTCTCAACGATCGGCCAAGAAATCTTTGTTCGCAAAACACTTCTTTGTATGCAAAAACACGATATCTCGTGTATTTTTACACAAATCTTCTACCAAGATAGCATTTGAGTTCATGTCCATCGGACACAAAAGTATAGGGTATTTAGAATGCAGCTTTTGCTCTTATTTTTCTGTTGTTTCCTACCTTTTCGGCGCTACGTGCCAAAAAATTTTTCAGGTCCTGATATTCTAAAATGCTGGAAAACTAGAATAACTTATTCACTAAGCATAAGGTTTAAAATCTTGGTTCATTTCACATTAGGATAACGATGAAAGGTTTATCGAATTTCCTATCGCGATCAAATTTACGATCTTCAATCCGTGTTAATATGTTCCAGTCATGTTCAAATCGCTTGATATATAGATCGCACGGTTCAAGCTCAACAAGTGATTCGGAAGTCAATCGATCATCAAAGTGAGTAGAATTGAATTCTGGAACATTTAATTGGAAGAAATTTTGGGGAAGAATCAAGTTTCGGTAAATCTGAAGCTGTAGAAGGAATCTTTGAAGCATTCGACATCTCGTTGGGATTGCATATTCTGTTCGAAAAAATTATTCCTGTATTTTGCGGAAGTTGCTGAAATAGAAGAACGATTTTTCAACTAATTGGTCTTACGCCAATATATATTTCCCCATTATCAGATTACGCGAAGATAACGAACAAAGAACGCCGCGCGGTCGTTTGGACAATCTCTCCACTTTGCCTAAAAAATCTGATATCGAAGACAAAAGCCGTCACAGGGACGCGGAAAAGGAACCTTTATCGCCCTGGCCCAACGGTGTTAATCCTCATACGGGTGAAAAGGGCGGTCCGAAAGGGCCCGAACCGACCAGATACGGCGATTGGGAACGTAAAGGTCGCGTTTCGGATTTTTGACGGAACTTTATTGTTCAACCAATGAGATTTAACGTTGTAACTTTATTCCTTAGCCTGAACACGGAAGTGAAATGCGAATTTCAGGACAGTAGCTTGAAGATTTTAGTTTCAGGGGCATGAACGCTAAAATGTACAGCTTATGCATTCTACTCTAAAATCAAATAGTAAGGTTGTAAGCATTCTAAGTTCCAAATTGTTAAATTCGCAAAAATGAGTCTTTTTACCCCGCGTGATGTACGTTATATTTCTGATATATATTACAACGAGTTTTTCGAATAAATATTTCTTTATTCTATCCGGATTCTTTGCAAATTAGAATTTTCTTCTCTACTCCATATTTGTCGTTTTAAGAAATTTGAGGATCGCAAAGGTTGATATGGTCCCAAAATTTAAGGTATTTGCCGAGTAAATTTTGAAATTTTATACATAAGTCATTTTTTCAAATTTTGGACCATTTTTTAGATCGTAGGGTTGTCAGGTTCTCGAGCCAAATTTCACCAAAGTCGATGAATATTAAAAGTAAAATAATTCCTCTTGCAAGACACTTGCTAAAGTTCCCGTTTTAAAGTAATTTGATTTGAACATCGCCAAACTTAGCACCAGACTGAATAATTTTGCACGTATTAAGTTTTTATTTTTCCACTTATCTATAAGAAGATTTTTTTATTCGATTTGGTTAAGAATTTTTCCAGAATAAGAAGTAAGTTTGCTCAAAATCTAGTTTAGCCGAAAATTCCAATTCCTGATTATCGATTCCGATTCTGATATAAAATGTATTAAGTAGGTATTAAGATTCTCTACACTGCATTCATGTAATTGGAAGGCTTTGAGCACCCACTCCGCGGAGAAGTTTTCGGCCATATGGCTAACCATATGTTTACCCTCAATATCTGCAAATCATATGACTAAAATACGTTAGTCATGTATGAACCCCTTACCCCCAAAAACAGAAAAATGTAAATTGTCGTTTTCAGCAAAAAATGGTCGAAAATGCCACTGTTTCGACACTTCGAACTATAGATTCATATTTTTATGGCGTTTAGACAAAAATTACTTTTTGTTCAGCCGTTTCTCGATTAGCCGAAAAACTATTTTTTTCGTTCAATGACCCACATTTTGAACAATCTACGACCCCCACTCCGAGACCTTGAATTCCTTTGATTTTCAGACACACATTTGTGCCAAAAATTTACAATTTAGATTATTATCAGCACGGGCTTTTTTCCGGAATATTTTAGTGCTTCAAACATGATCTTCAACTTCAACGTCGGCATTTTGGGTCACGTAGATAGCGGCAAAACTTCGTTGGCCAAAACGTTGAGCACGACGGCCAGTACGGCCGCTTTCGACAAAAATCCTCAAAGCCAAGAACGCGGTATCACCCTGGATTTGGGATTCTCTTCATTTTCGATCGATACGCCGCCAAAATTGTGGGAAAAAGACGAAAAATTCGCTGCGTATTCTAAAATTCAGTTTACGTTAGTCGATTGCCCAGGGCACGCTTCGTTGATCAAAACTGTGATCGGTGGAGCTCAGATTATCGATTTGGTTTTATTGGTAATCGATTGTCAAAAAGGAATTCAGACCCAAACTGCGGAATGTTTGATTTTATGTGAGAAATTTATAACTTTTTGAAGAATCAAATTTTAAATTTTTTTTCATTCCAGCCGAAATCGTCTGTCCGAAACATTTGATGATCGTTTTAAATAAAATCGATTTATTCGAACAAGATCAACGTGAAACTTTGATCGACAAAATTAGCCGAAAGTTACGCAAAACTTTAGAAAGTACGGTATTCAAAAATGCCGCTATAGTTCCATTTTCTTGTTTAAATGATCGGAACGTTCCATCGATTATCGATTCGATTATCGATCAGGTTTATTTCCCAGAAAGATCGGGTGTTAATGATCCCTTTTTGTTCGCGGTTGATCATTGTTTCGGGATCAAAGGACAAGGTTCTTTTTTGTTGTTGAAGTTATTTTTGAGCTGAAAATGCAGTCAATCTTTGATTCAGGAACTATCATGACCGGCACGATCATAGCGGGCACAGTGAAAATTAATGATCAAGTCGAAATTCCGAGCATGAAAGAAGTCAAAAAGGTGAAATCGATGCAAATTTTCCGACAGCCGAAAGACAAAGCTAGTCAGGTAAAGCTCAGAATTCTACAATTTTCTTTTGAATAAATTTTTCAATTTGTATCCGAATCCATAATTTTCAAATTTTCAATTTATTGCTTTTTTCCAAAAATTTTCGTCAATCGCTTAAACGTTTAATTTTTGTTTGCAAATGTAGCTTGTATTGATGCAGCCTGTAATTAAATCAGCTGTAAGATTAGACTGGAATCATGTGCTTAAAAGACTTTTAGTTTGAAAGTATGGGTTTTGACTGAAAAATTATGCGCTCATATGTTTTTTTAAAATTGTATGTCTATTCTTTGAAGATTGAATTCTAAAATATTTCTGATTCCTCTCGAAAAAATTCGCCTTCGCAGGGGCTCGAACCCTGGACATTCAGGTTAAAAGCCTGACGCTCTACCGACTGAGCTACGAAGGCATGTTTGATAGGAATCAATACCGTGTTATCTCTATTGTTCATCGAATTTGAATATCAAAAGACTAGTAGAGACTATAGATGAAGAAATACTCTTGTATACCGGGGTAGACTTTCCCCAATGTACATCCAGTATACTTATCATTTCTAATTCTCATAAGTTTACTGTAGCTTGCTCTAGAAATTGTGATTATCGTAGTTCCCGTCCCAAATTTACAACTTTCTAGAAAACGTGACTCACAAATTAACGGGATGACAATTTTGACTGGAGCCAACTATAGTTCTCTAGCTATTCCATATTTAAACAAATTTTTCTCTAGTCCAGGGTGACCGCGTGGCAATTTGTGTAGCCCAATTCGACGCCAAAACATTCGAACGGGGCATAGTTTGCAAACCGGGTCTCCTGCAACAGACTACCGCCGCTTTAGTCGATGTGAATAAAATTCCATATTTTAAGAGCCCTATAGGGAGCAAAAGTAAGTTTCGACCACACATGTAACGAATAGAGATGTATCGGGGACCCGGACCGGAAATGAAACCCGATATTACCCCGACCATTATGCTGGACCCGTACCTGATATTCTTAAAATTCTGGACCGGACTCGTTACATTTCTGATTCGGGTCTGATTTATAACATAGTCATTAGGCTGTAAACAAATACCAATGTTAAGGAATGTGATGACATAGCAATTAACTATGAAGAAATGAAGAGTAACAGATTACACTTTATTGCCTATATAATTGTGAGACTGGCTCAGATTTAAAATCTACAGCAACCAAGTTTTTCGGCCATTAGGATCAGAAAGGAACTTATACAGATGCTTATTCATTAATATTTCACGAAAGATTGTATATCAGGGTTTCTACACAACCTGGGAAACTCAGGGGATTTTTTCAGCACCTGGGAAACCTTGAAAACTTGGGAAACTCAGGGAATTTTTTTCTTGGGCCGCATGTTCATACAAAAGGCCCAGTGCTTGGTGTATGACTACATAAGGTCGGAGGGCGCTTTGTTAAAAATAGTTATTTTTGATTTTTTCATTTAAGTTTTATATCTTTGCTGCTTATAAATTGTTGAACAGCAGTTAAAAAAACTTGATTAAAACGCTAATAATAATTAACGACCGGTAATAAAAAAGATTGGTAATCGGCAGTTTCAGTAGAATGTGCTGAAAAATGAATTAGAACATAAAAAGTTTCTTATTTTTTCGTCATGATTTAGACAACAGGATTCGTCATTACCTATATGATAAATTAGAAGAAAAAATGTGGCTTGAAGTCTTGGTAAATTTTCATTTATTTAGCTTTGATAACTGCTGAATGACATGCGACAAATGAAACGTCAAAAAATTTAAAAATTCTCAGAAATCGTTTCATTCTTGACATTTATTTACAGAAAAACGCAAGAGTTATTCCAGTGGATTTTGTTGTATTTAAAAGGCACTACAATCGACTATCATTTCACTTATCTTCATCTAGCTAACCTCAAGTGGTGTGAAAAGGCGTTGCCTTCAACCGTCACAATACTCAGCATATAAAGCCACTCAGAATATCTCATTTTCAGATATTATTAATTTCCAGCTTATCTTAAATCAATGGAGCATTAGCCCAAATCTCCCAGAAATCGTGTCTGAATGATGTCACACAGAATAGCATGTGGAAAAATATAACGGACCCCGACCCGGACCCGAAATGAGACCCAAAATTACCCGACTATTTTGCTGGACCCGGACCTGGACCGGACCCGATATTCTCAAAATTTTGGACCCGGAACTGGACGCGGACCTGATATGTTTAAAATTTTGGACCTGGATATGGATCCGATATTCTTAAAATTTTGGACCCTATACATCTCTAGTAACGAAGCTTCAGGGTCTAGGTAAGGATAAAGCGAGTTTTTTTTGGTAGGGTCATCATCGATTGTCCAAAATTTTATCGGTGATCATTGAAAGAAAAATTTACGATTTTTTTGCCTATAAAATCAGGAAAACGGTTTGAAAAATTGTATTTATTGACTAAAAATATGAAAATATGCATTTATGATGACGTAAAGCGCCGGTAAAATTAACCTTTTTGACAGTTTTTGTTTTAAAATGACAATTTTGTATTAAAAATTGACGTTTTTCAGTTTTTTCGCACAATAGCACTGGAGTTGCTATAGTTCTGGTGGTTGCCGATACGGCCGAAGATTTCTGTTTGGAAAGTTTTCGTGGCACTTCTCCTCAATAACATGTAGACCTGGCATGAAGCTCCCAAACCCTTTTGCTCAGGCATGAGCATACTTTACTAACTTTTAGCAGTTTTTCAACTGAAAAATTTATCGTAAAGCTTCATGTAAGCAATTTCGGGGAAAATGTTGTTTTCTCTCATTTTTGGATTCTTTTTTTACAAAAAAAACAAGTATAGATTTGCCCATTATTCAATGTACTCTGTTGTGAAATCGATGAAATTATGAAATTCTATCGACCTACATCCTTGAGCTTCCTTGATTTTAATTTTACATACCATCTGATTTTCTATTTTCAGATAAATTTCATATAAGTATTGGTTACGAAACGGTTTTAGCCAAATGTTTATTCTTTACACCTGAAAAAATAGCCGATGAAAGGTCCAGTAACGTCGATTTCGATTTTAATGGCGATTACGCTTATCTCGAAGATATATTCGGTATGCGAAATTATTAGATTGATGATCTTGTTGAAGCAGTTAACTGAAGCTGTCGATTGGAATCAAAACTCTGTCCCAGATCACTGAATATAAAAATATATTTTTCGAGTTTCTAGCTTCAAACCTCAGTTTTGAAAAGGCGTTCAAATCTCAGTCAAGAATACAATTGAAATTCTTGAAGAAATTTATTCTATTTTTTACATATTAGTTTTTTAATTTTGTTCTGTCTGTATTAATATCACAGAACATTTGATCTTGATCAAATGATTCCCAAATCTTTTGAAGGATTATCGATTTTGGATTTATTGATTCTTCTTAATTTTGTGCTCTTTTCAATTCATTTTGTTAGTAGAAACATGAGATGACAAAATTTTCGTATAGGGATCCAGGAAATCGTGTCGCTCAAAAATCGTCATTTATGATAATTCATAGTATCTGGCCTTTGATAAATAACTCCCGAGGAATTCAATGAATAAATGATACAAAATCTGACACTAGAAACGTAGTAGTGTTATTTTATAGGTCGAGTAAAGTGAACGATAACCTACGTTTTTATTTCAGAATTTTCTGCAAATTTTCGATTATGATCTGCTAATCAAAAATCTCATTCCCATGATTATGTATCAATTTTCAGTTTTGTCGAATTTTGCCCATGTTACTGAAACAAAAAAAATTTTATACTTCAAACATTTTCCAAACTAATTTCATATTTGGATCCAGATCAGCATCTGTACATGTTGATCATTTTGTACATTTTCATAGGCTAGTCGTCTGGAAGACTAATCAGATTTCTAATTCCGTGTAGACTTGATTTAATAAACTTTTCATGATTCAAGTCAAATTCGTCAGATTTTGCTTGAAGATTTTACGTTTTAAGATCCCGAAAAAAGTATCGAATCGAACGAAAACAGAAAATCCAAAAAATTTTGCCTCCTCGAATTCGATCATCCTATTTTATGCCCTCCCGATTGCCTATACATCGCCTCTAAATTAGATATGGCGAATACCAATCTTTGCCGTTTGGCTTTTCACGGTCGAATTTTGCGGTGTTTCGCGACGACGACGATGATTTTGGAAAAACAACCGCAACAGCAACGGGGCGACGATCAAATCGTCAAAAATTTGAAAATTTTCAAAATTAAAACCCGAAATGGTTACGTAGAACGTATGGTCGACGATTACACGGTTATCGCGAACGGATTGTTCAAAAAGCAGACAAACTTTGATGCTTTCGTTAATTTGAAAGTAGGTCGCAATTATCGTAAATCTTTCTGATCTTGTGTTGTCTGTCAGACAGGGTTTCTTTAAAATTTTGCAAAATTATACGACGACTAGTTTTCAGCTCCTCCAAAAGCAGTTTTTGCACTAAAGTTTGAAGTTGGATATTCTGAAAATTTACTTGTTTGTTGTTCAGGTCTAATCTTCTGATTCCACTTGAAGTTTTTCCACTACGCGAGTATTCCTACTGTCGCCATTTCCCCTTAACTTGTGAAATTATGATCATCAAGTGTAGTACGAAGCTTTTCCAAAATTTCTTTCCATTTTTACTGTAGTTTGAATTTTGGACGTGCTTTGTGTGTAGAATAGAAAAAAAATTTTCCAGGTGAAACTATCGACGGGTGAAATCGGTTACATCGAAAGTCATTTCGGACAAAGCGGGAAAGCCAAAATCCGTCTGATGGGCGCTGGATTATTACCCGCAACTGTCGAACTTTTGAAGCTAAAAAGCGATTCTAAAAATAAGAAGAAAAGCGAAACCATTATATCCAATGATATCGTAGAATCTGTGAAAGTAGAATTATCATTCAAGAGATATTTGTTTGATACAAAAAAACGAATGATTCAGTAATTTTTTGGTAAATGAAAATTTTACGGATAAAGATTTTTTTTGTATTTTCATTACAGCTTCGATATTCTGCGATGCTGTTTTTCAAAAACAACAAATTTCCAGAAAATTTGTACAATCTTTTTTTATAATTCTAAGCATGTCCTTGAATCGTCTTATCGTTCGTTTTCCGATTCAACGATTGATCAAATCCTCGAATAATTGCCAAAAATTGGCATTTCCAAGAATCTGGTCTCCAACTCCAATTCGTCCCATCTGTTCGACCTCCGCTTTATCAAAAAAGCATAAAAATGTAACATTTATCGTAGTTTTACGAAATATTTTTTCGACAAGTTCTTTTTTTTGTAGGAAAATTTTCCTGCAAAAGTTGAAACCGAAGAAGAATTCGACGAAGAAGAAGAAGAATCGACGAGCAAAGAAGGACTAGAAGATGAAGATGAAGCTTTCCCGAAAGAGTATCGTACGTTGGAAGTTAATTCGGTGTCGTTGAGGACGGATGTTGTGGCCAAAAATTTGTTCAATATTTCGAGATCGTAAGTTCTTAATTTTGATTATTGGATATACACGTCTTGAAACGAAACAAATTTCTTGGATTCCGTCCTTAAATTGACTTTAATTTTCAGAAAAGCTGAAGATCTGATTATGGCCACGAAAATTCGCGTGAATGGAAAAAATATTAAAGATAAATCTTCTGAAGTAAGTTCAATTGCTTATTTTAAGTTTCATTTTTTAGTTTGAGGTACAAAATTTTCTACTCAAATGTCGGTTTTGGAGCGAAAATTTTGTATTTTACGATTTTTTTTATTTTTTGGACTATTCATTACGCTTTTTTGAAGGTAAAAAGCGGCGATACGTTAGACATGTTCTTGAACATAAACGAAGATAATCCGAAAAACTCGGATATTTCTCGAGCTCAAATTTTATCGATTGCGTTCAATCCTAGTTCGAAAAGTTTCCGGCTAAAGATCAATCGTTGGAAGAAGATGATTGTCGATGATTTCAAAATATATTAATTGATTATTGATCAATAAAATTCTTTTTGTTTTCATGCTATTTATCCAAGTCGAGATTTACGAACTTTATTTTTAAGAATATCCTTCTTCGCTCGATTTTTTTGATCTCCTTGCTTTCTGTTGTTTATCATTTCTTATCGTTTATTTTCTTTTTGTTTTTTCTTGATTTTCCTTGCTTTCATTTTTTTGCGTCTTCTGCTTTATCTTTTGTTTCTTTTTTATTTTTTTTTCATCGCTTTCATTTTTTCATTTGTTTTCTTTAATCGTCATTTTATGCACTTGTCCTCCCGTTTTTTATCTTTTCTCATCTTTTGGTTTTTACTTCTTGGCTCTCCCCATTTTTTCATATCCTTGCTTTAATCATCATTTTCTGTTCTTTCTTTTTTGTTTGTTTTTCACTCTGTTTTTGCCTTTCCTGATTTTCTTTTTATGTTCTTTGTTTTGTTCAACTTTCCACGTTTTCATTTTTTTCCTCTCTTAGCCGTTATTTTATGTTCTTTTCCTCTCTTCTTCGTTATCATATTTTTTCGTTTGTTTTCATTGTTTGTGATTCATTTTCTTGTCTTTCCTTGTTTTTACTTTCGTTTCATGTCTTTTCTTCAGCTTATTTTTTGTTCTTTCTCTCTTCTGTTCTATCTTTACTTTTGCTTGTTTTTTATCTTCTCATTTTTCCCTTCCTTGTTTTCTTTCATTTTTCTTTTTATTTATTGTATGCCATCGGACTTCCTGTTCTTCCTATAGTTTATGGAGTAAAAAATCAACCTGAAATTAGTAGGTCGCATATCGTATAAAACTTTCTACTGTGTCATACTTTCTTTCTTACATTTTTGACCTAATTTACCGAAATTTGCATTCTTAGTTTATTTCTTGAGAATTTTTTTCCATTTTTTTCTACTGTGTGCTGAATATACAATGAGTTTGCTTTATTATTCTCTGTACTTTTGTTTCCAGAGTAAAATTTCATTAATTCTTTTTTTCGCATGCTATCATTTTAAAAAAATTTGCATATTTCGCATACAGTTCTTGGCTTCATCGACGCCAAAATTTCGGATGCTTCGGATTTGGATTGCAATTTTGATTTCATATGCAATTGGTTCAACGGGACGTCGGGTTTGGAGGACGGCGACGATTGGAAGACCGCCCAAGCGGTCACTTTGTCCACTTGGAATCATTTGCCTATTCTGAGTACGAACAATGATTCAGGTGAGCAATGACCATCAGGTATATTTCTGAATTTAAAGCTTTGAATCTCACTGTAATCGAAAGTTTCCGATTATTTTTGATTGATTGGCATTTTAGAAGTAAAAACTTTCAATTTTCAGCCGGTTCTTGTCTCGAAGATCAATTGAAACACAACCGAGCATCGAAATTGGCTTTCTCGGCCGATTGCGCCGAATCTCAATCGTTGACTTTTATGGCTACGACTAAATTCGAAAGTTTGCCGTGGAAACAGACACCCTGTTGACACTGCTCTCAATTTTCATTTCTGTTTCAGGCGATGTTTACGCTTACTTGAGCGGTCCGAGTGGTACTGTAGCTTGGTTGGTTAGTGCCGAAATTCCGAGGTAAATTTCGAGAATTGGATGAAATGAGCAGAAGCCGGTTTCATCAAAGAGACTTAAGCTCCAGCTGAGCTGCAGCTTATGCTGTAGCTTAACTCTATATGTTATACCATTGTCGTTAAGCTACAGACAGCTGAGCTGCAGCTTAACTCATGCACGCAAAATATATCGAGAAAGTTAAGCTTCAGCTGAGCTGTAGCTTAACTCTGTATGTTATAACATCGTCGTTAAGTTGCAGCTCAGCTGCAGCTTAACTTTCCCGATATGTTTTATGTGTATGAGTTAAGCTACAGCTTAACGGCAATTGTATAGCATATAGAGTTAAGCTACAGCTCATACACACAAAACATATCGGCAAAGTTAAGCTGCAGCTGAACTGTACCTTAACGACGATGTTATAACATACAGGAATAAGCTGCAGCTTAAGTTGCAGCTCAGCCGGAGCTTAAGTCGCTTTGATGAAACTGGCTCCAAAGCTTTATAAAACTAACTTTAGGATAAAAGCCTCTTCTAAATTTGATATCGAGAAAAGAATTAAAAGTAGCAGACAAAAAACATTGGGCGGTATATAATGGGTTACTTTTAAGATCTACAAATATTTCTAAGCTAAGAACAAACTCCAAGAACTAAATTACCCAGGAAATAGGGTCGTAAGAACTAAGAACTAAATTTAATAACTAACAAATAATGAACCGAGAACTAAGAAAGATAGCTAAATTAGCAACTAAATCTAAGAACTATCAACTCAGAACATAAAAACTAATAGAACTGAGAGTTGTAGTTTGTTCTTTTATAAAATGCTTGTAAATTGAAGAATGGCAAAAAATAAGTACCACCCTCACGTTCATTCATTAAAAAATTTTACTGTAGGATTTTTTACTCGAAAAGTAGTAAGGGATAGTCTGTTGAGTAGGCTCACAAATTTACAGTCATAAATTGCAATTATAGTTTTGCAGGAAATACTAAAAACATAATATAGCATGCACTTGCTTTTCAGTCTCAAATTGTCTCTTTAGCCAAGAACTGACCACCTAAAAATTAAAAACAACAACTAAGAACTAAATCCAAGAACAAAATCTAAGAACTAGAATTAACTGAAAACCTTGGAACCCTGAACTAGGAACCCAAGAATTTATCTACCGCAAAAACTTGGTCTGCGTACTAAGAGTCTAAGAACTGGAGAAGCAAAGTAAAAACTAAATCTAAAACAACGAAATAAGTACCTAAAAACAAGGAACATAATAATTAAGAATTAAACTTTAATCAAATCTGAACTAGCATTAAGAACATACTAGTAAGAAGCGTAGCATACCTGTAATCTAACCAAGCGTATTCAAGTAACATTAATTGTCTGCTAAATTGGGTAAAATTAATCATTAATTATGTTGAAGAAAAACAAAATGAAACACAACAAAATTAAAAACGATATTAAATGACACAATATTGATTACACCTAGAGAAAGAGCAAAACAATAAAGCAAAACAAAATTGAGAAAAAGAAAACAAAACTAACCGAAAGTGGATCGAAAAACAGCAAAAGGGAAGCAAAATTGCATAAAATATAGATCAACATTCAACAAAGCCAAAAACAAACAAAAATCTGAAAACAAAGCAAAAAACTATGAAACTTGACCAGAACAAATTACCAAACGAATCAAATTGAAAATAAAGTAAAGAAAACAAGACAAAGCAGAAAAGAACAGAAGCACAAAATAAGAAAAATTAATGTAAAGCAAGACAAATACGAAAAAAAGAAAAGCTTAGTAGCAAACAAATAGAAACAAAACGATACAGAAAGAAATAGATAACAAGCAACACAAAGCCGAAGCGAAACATTAGAAAACAGGACGAAATAGGACAAGCAGAAGTGATCAAAATGAAATGAGGCGTGCATAAAGTAAACTAAACTCAACAACAAAGAAAACGATACGAGACAAACGAAAAAACAGGAAAACAAAAAACGAACGAAAAAAGATAAAAAGATAAAAAGCAAAGAAAAGCAGAAAACGTAAAACTTTCGAAGGCAAAATGAGTTAGCTAAAAAACATTAAAAATAAAAGCAAGAAAATTGCTCAAAAATGACTTCTTGCTACAGAAATTTCTTCATATAGGATAATTTTTCTTAAAATTAGGCAAATCGGAGCCGGCATCCTCACTTTTGCCTATTGGAAAAGTAAAAGCGGCCCCAGTTTCAAAGTTTGCGGTCGCAAACCGCCCGGTTACCCCAACGCTTTAGACTGCGGATGGTATATGGCGCCCAAGACGTTCCAAGGTCAACAGTGGGTCAAGGATAGAGTGATCATTCCGCCCAGCGATGGACCTTTCGAAGTGAAATTTTTGTGCTTCGATTGATCAGTTGAAAAATCTGTATTTTTTAGATTGTTTTCGTCGCTCAAGTTTCGGACAGAAATAGTTTAGTGGCTATCGACGACATACAATATAGAGCCTCAATCGGTTAGTCTAATTTGCATGAAAAATATGCAAATCAGGTCTAGCGTTCAAAATTTGTTAAATTTTCCAACTTAATTATCAAATTTTTGACGTACTGTATCGCGGTTATGATCACTGCACCGCATTTTTGCGGAAAATCTTTTTTTTTGAGCCACCCTGTAAGCCGAACGAATTTTTCAGGCAGCGATAAACAACAGGAAACGATCCTCGACTCGCAATCTCTATTTTCATCCGACGGTCCATTGGGAACGTCGGACAGGCCGCCTTCGCCCTTCGCGTCCATCGGTCGACCGGGCGGACCCGCGTCGCCCGGCACCCGCAAACGGGGTTCTTTGTCCGGTAGCGACTTGGTGGGCAAGGGAGCCAAAGAATTGTTGCGTGTAAGGGGGCCGAAAGTTTAGTTCAAAAGTCGTACCTTAATTTTTGGCATTATGCCGGTATCGTTCAACAAAGATTTTAGATTTCAACTGGCCAATCAAGTGACAATAACTGTTAATTGAAATGACCATAATTGGTGAATCAAGTGACCATCACTAACCAGCCAACTGATCACAAGTTGTCAATCAACGAGTATAAATGCTGAATGAAGTGACCACGATCGGTCAATTGATTAACCATAATTAGTCGATCAAGTGACATGAAGTGATCAATCAAGTTACTATTAACTGGTCGTTCAATTGGCCTAATTTGGTCAGTTAGTTCACAATAAATGGCCAATCCAGTGACCACAACCAGTCAATCAAGTGACCATTAGTGATCAGTTAAGTGAGCATAACTGTCATCGAAGTTACCTGACTTGTCAGTCAAGTGACTATAATTCTTCGATAAAGTGGCCATGAGCGGTCAATCAACTGGCCACTACTGGTTGATCAAGTGACCACAAACGGTCTATCAAGTGACATCGAGTTGTCAATCACGTGAAAATTAATACCATCGTGTTACATAATTTGTCAATGAAGTGACCATTAACTAGTCGATCATAGCCTAAGTTGACCAAATTGAGTTAAAATAACTGACCAATGGAGTTATCATATGCGGCGTATCAGTCGACCAGTTGTGAGCATAAATACCATCAAGTGAGTTACCTAACTTGCCAATCAAATAACCATACTTGGCCGATGTAGTGATTTTGAGAGGTCAATCAAGTGGCAATAACTGGCCAATAAATCAATCGACTGCAAATGTTCAACTGAGTGATCATTAATGGTCAATCACAGTTACCATCGAGTTACCCAACTTTTCAATCGAGTGACCATATTTGCTCAATCAAGTGACCAAAACAATACTACAATAACTGCTGAGTCAAATCGCTGCAGCTTATCAATCAAATGACCTATGTTTACGCTTTTTAGGTGGTCATCGATTCGACTAAATGCCCGCTGGTCGCCTGCGATTTTGACCGCAATTTATGCAAATATTCTAACGTTGCGGCTGGTAATTGGCGCCAAAGTAGACAAAAAGTTGGCAATCGAGTTATCGGTATAACGCAGGATCAAAACGGAAGTAAATTTTTTTCTTTTAAAACAAATTAATTTGTAGAATTTTTAACTACACTGTAAGTTTATCAAAATATCATTTTCATATTTTACCGGACAAGATCTAACTGTTCGAAATTACAGTATCCAGAAAGAAACCAGATTGCGTCTCGCAGAATAATTTTCAAAGTTATTGTAGATCTATACGTTGGGATGGATTCAACTGGAAGATCGATGACATGAAATCACTGACTTTTCATCTTTTTCTCATGCTCTTCTTTAAATTTCTCGAAAATGTACACATCTGTATGGCACGGGAGACAAATAGTAAAAGTTAATATCTAGAATCTAGGGCGTACGTAGGATTTTTTTTGGTTTCACCCCTATTCAGCGAAACACACAACAGCAATTTTCAAAACAGCGATTCTCAAAACAGCGAAGTCTCAAAACAGCGAATCTCAATTCAGCGAAGTCTCAATACAGCGATTCTCAAAACAGCGAAGTATCAGAATAGATTCGAAATAACGGATTTTCAAAACAGTTATCTTTAGAATGAAAAAATTGAGATTGGGCGGGTAGACGTTTTGGCACATGACCCATTTGGTCCTCCTTTTCGATTTGGTGGATGCTGGTTGTCACACATTTTGGCACCAATCGCCAGATTTCTGACATGGCTTTATAGCATGTGTTTTCACGACATTACAGCTTTTTATTCTGATTTGTTTATTATTAACATATCTACATGCATGTTTCTTGTTTCTTGTTTCATTTATCGATTTATTTCTTTGAATATTCTTATTTTGTGCTACTTTTTGTATAATTTTTTTTCAGGTTGTGTACTTTTGTTCTATTTTTTATCTACTTTTTACTACATTATTTTACTTCGCATGGCTTCATCATTCGTTTTTTGTTTTGCCTTTACTGCTTAATTATTTTATTCATTTCATCTTATTTGTTTATTTCATTTTATTTTATTTATTTCATCAATTTAATTTTTTTGCAATGCAATTAAGCTGCCTACAAAACAAATTTAATGGAGAATCTTTATGATATTTTTTTGCTTTTGTTTTTTTCGAACGTTTCGAAAAAAATGTTTTTCTTACAGAAAATTTTTTTAAGATTTTGCAATGGTCCGTTCATGCATACTCACCGTAACTGCAGCACAAAAGCATGTGAAATTTAGATGGCCAAATGGAACTAAAAATAGACTATCTCAACTAGCAAAAACGATTTTAATTTAGCTAATTTGCATATTTATCATGAAAAAGATGTGCGCGTTTATTCTAATGCATAGAAATTTTTAGTATTCGCTGCATTGAGATTTGCTCTTCTGGGAATCGCCATATTGAGATTTCGCTGTATTGAGAATTGCTGTATTGAGACTTCGCTGTAATGAGAATCGCTGTATTGAGACTTTGCTGTAATGAGAAGCGCTGTTTTGAGTCTCGCTATTTTGATTTTCGCTGGGGGGGGATTGCAGAAAAGTTTTTAATCTCCATTATCTCAGTCAATAATATTGATACAAAAAATCTGAAGGTAGTTTTGAATGTTTGTCAATGAGCTTAACCATATGGAGTAAACAGTACATATTTTGGGCAAAAAAATTAGGATCATCATTACAGACATTTAAATTAAAAAGTGGGCAAAATTTTAAATAATTTTTTATAACAATATTTCAAACGACAAAATCCAAATGATGCCGATTTTTGTTGGCAAATATATCGATTACATCATCAACAACGACTGTACAATCAGAAGCATACAAAAGTGTCAATCCATTCAAACGATTTTCATTCATTGTTGAGCACAAATACGACTTGAGGAATTTCAAACTTGAAAACATTCTTTCATTTGTCACCATTGTAACTGGAATGGTTACAAAAATCTAAAAAAGCTCCATGAATAACATAAACCACTATGTTTTGATTGTTTATTCATTTTACATGTAGAAGAGTTTTTAGATTTGGATAAAATCTTTCATTACAGGCCCGTGATGTATTAATAGCTCGATTGGGCAATTTTCTGCATCATAAAATAAGCCTTCTTTTGACTTTGAGAATGCAAGCCAAAGAAACTTTTGGAAATGATCCGCTCGCAGGCATCGTTTTTCAATTTTACCTCCCGATTTTCTTTCACTGAATGGCATATCAGAATCTGGGCCTGGTTCACCAGATTCCTCCATTACTCTAAAATTTCATATTTTTATAGTTGAAAAACCTAACCGAGTTTTTATATGAATAAAGCACTAAGTTTCGTTAAGTCTTCAAGTGATTTACCAACCTGATTTGCAATGTCTGATGGATCTTCCCGAGTTACGACATCATTGGGCGCCACATCTTCTTGAGCAGGAGAATTGGGGGAGCTGTGTAGTGTATCTTCTGCTTCTTCCGCAAAAATTTCTAGACTTTGTGAGCTTGTGGCTTTTTGTTGTTTCATTTTTGTTGCTTTAAAATATGTTTCAATAGTACCTGTGTGTTTCATTATTAAGAAATGGAATTACTTACAAAAAAACGTTTTCGTGGAAAATTTACACATAGCCGGAAGTTAAGAATCGAAAAAATGCAACAGGGATTCATTACAACCGAAGTCAAAATTCAGAAAGATGGAAGCAGAATTTTGTAAAAATTTTTATTCAAATTCATTAAATTCACTACAGTAAATATCCAGTTGGCAATTTCAACTTTTTAGACGTGTAAAAATGCATAAATTTCCATTAAATAAAACACGCCAAGGGGGGCGGCCCTTTTTCGAATGAAAGCATCTATTTTTTTGCAGACGGCGGTTTCGCGTTCGCCCAAGTCGACCCCAAAGGTCAAAACACGACGTTCGCCTTGGCTAGCCGGCCGTTTTCGCTGGCTCAACACGCCGTTTTGACTTTCGCCTACCATTTGACCGGCCGGGCCGGTCGTTTGCGATTGTGCGATCAATCGTTCGATTCGTGTTCAGTGATTGACGAAAATACCGAATCGACCGGCGCGGCCAGCAGCCCCGTGGGTTGGCGATCAACCGACGTGCCCTTTTTGCCGGGAGTTCATCAGGTGCCGAATTTGGAGCTTGTGTGTTAATACTTGCAAATCAGATTTTGGAAAAAATGTTGAAATTACTCTAGCGCCTTTTGGCTTCTTCGTACATTTTTCTGACGTCAATTTTTCTTACATTACAAAATTTCCCAAAATTTTGACATTGTACTTACACGTCGATTCTATAAATTGCTATGACGAATTCTAAGTTCATCAGAATTTAGGCAACTTTTACCATATTTGGAATTTTTTTCAGTTAATATTCGTGGCTGATAAAGTAACGCCGAATTTCGTGATCGGATTGGATAACGTACAAATTTGGGACAAAACGAGATCAGTAGAATCGGAATGCTGTAAGTGAAAGACCGCTTCTTAGCTTCTTCATGTGACGCAATATGCTAATGCTAAAATTTACATAACGCTCGATTTTGCTGACGTCACACTTTTTTCTTCACCTACACGAACTAACAAAAGTCGGAATCGGAATTGGAAAAAGATGGACAAAATTTGAAAAAAATTGAAAAAGCGAAAATGGGAAAGAACAAACTAAAAATTACGTCAAGAGACCTAAAAAGAGTAAGAAACAAAAGATAAACAAGCATGCATAATGAAAAAAAGGAAAACAGAGAAGAAAAACAAAAAACTACAATGAAAGAGAAAAGCTTTTGAGAAAGGAAAAGAAACATTGAAACAAATAATGTTTCCAAATTTGATACATTTTCTGATTTTCAATTTCTAGTCGGATTTGACGTATCGAAATTTTGAAATTCTAAAGTCGGAAAGAGTCGAATCAGATTTGAATCCAGATAGAATTTGTATTTGACGTATAAATTCTATCCGAAACTTCAATTACATGTGAAGTGAATTAAATGATCAAATAAACTGATCATCTAATCTGAAGAGTTGATTCCACTTTTTTTAATTCCTGACCAAAGGTTGATCTAGAGCTTCAATTTCAGTCTGATTTAGATTTCGTACTTTTTATTTGAATCCAGATTATTTAATAATATTAAAAAGAAAACAGGATATCAAGTCTACAATGTAAATATTATGGTTTGATCAGAATTCTTAAGACACACTTTCTGAGAAAATTCTCTCCATACAAAGAGTTCTGATAAGTAAAAAATTAACATCACCTGAAAATGGTGTAACTTGATGCGTTAGGAACGAAAATGATATTCATTTCGTCTGAAAATCAAAACTCGCATAGCTACAGTAGGACAAAAGTTGACAACTTTCGATTTTTTTTAATTTTTGACATACACTTCTTTTGACTTTTGCAGGTTTAGGTACGCCAGAGATAGTGTTCTGAAAATTTACCCAGTATTAGGCTAATGAATGGACCCCTATTTACTGTAGGATTCATTAGTGGAAAGTACATATTAAGAATACAGTGGTGCTCGAAACATCAAATTTTGAGAGCAAGAATTATCATTTTTTCACAAAAATGAATTTCCGTAATTTTTTGTCAGCAGGTAGAATACATCGAAACTATGTATCGTATACGGAAATTTTCGGTGCTTCTGAGCTTTAGCAGTATATACGGTGATTTTTGTAAAAAAATGATAATTTTTGCTCTCAAAATTTAATGTTTCGAGCATCACTGTATTCTTAATACGTAATTTGCACTAATGAATCCTACAGCAGATTGTGGCCCATCGATTGGCTTAATATTGGGTAAATTTTCAGAACAGGATGTCTGACGTACCTAAACTTGCAAAAGGTGAAAGAAGTGCATGTCAAAAATCGAAAAAATCGAAAATTATCAACTTTTGTCCTACTGTAGCTGACAAAATGAATACACTTTTCGTTCCTAGCGCATCACGTTACAGCAGATATGTGATTTTCAGGTGATGTTAATTTTTTACTTATCACAACCATGCTGAATCCTCTCAGAAATCGTGTCTTAATTTATCTAAAGACTCTAATTATAGATTTCGGAATTTGACTAGATTTCAAGGTTTCAATTCCGATTTATTCAAGGGAAAATCTTGTAATTCTCGTCATCCCTCAATCCGCTAATGACGTTACTCATACTGTAAATTTGTATAAGAAGTCAGCGGGATTTAGACTCTAAGAAGTCTCATTACTTTTTTCTCAAGTATTTTTGCGTTACATGAATTAAGTAACAACTGTAGATATCTTTGCATAATGAAATTCTTGCTTCATTTCTCTAAAATGACATTATTGCGTGACGATGTTTCTCGAACTTGATTCCATCTTATACCTTTGTTAGAAAAAGATATTCTTTTCAATAATGATGGTCTCGCCATTTTCTGAAGGTGCAGGATCGCACGGAAATAGAGGATCCGGCTTAATTAGGCGCTTCTTAATTAGGATAGCTTTTTATGCAAGCAAATCTTTCATTCCGTTTTTAGTATAGAAAAGAAAGCAATTTTCGAAAAATGAGACGGAAATAGTGCGACAGGCGCCTTTATTTATTGGTCACGCGATTATTTTACTGTAGGATTAAGCTACAGTATATTTTTCACTGAAAAGAGGTTTTTACTTTAGAGTTTTTGTTTCTTCAATTATCTGTAAACTGTTAAATTCACTGGATATCAAACAAATTTCGTTACTTACCGTAGCCATCAAGTTTTCTAGCATACTCGAAAGTTACAGTAGACATCGCTACTTTGTAGAATGCTATCACCAGTTGTCAATAAACTGCATATTTTTTCGATATCCAACCAATAAGTAAAATATAAAAATTTTATAATGCCTTATAAATTTATATATTGTAAATTTATAATTCAAAATTTATTTATATAAAAATATAAAAAAATACAATGAGTAAAAAATTAGATTAAAATTTTCCGATTATGATTTAAGGAAAATACTTTTGCCAATCTGAAAGTTTAATTGATCAATTTTTAAGAATATTCCCTTCAATGTTTACCGCAGCATAAAGCGTTATTCTAATCGTGCGCTATTATCCTACATTTTAGAAGCCTTTCATTGTAGCATTTTTTATATAAATATCATTAATGAAGGAAGCTGCAAAAATACATAAAATTTGCATGCTCTAGTTGCTTGGGCAACCGATTAAAAACTTCATAAATTCTGCGAAACTCTTTATGTATTAAAATTTCTATTTTTTATCTTAAAAATTAGAATAAGCAAGCTAATCATTCTGACGTCATCAAAGCTACCTGTGTGGTCGTCGTCAGATTTCATTATTTTGAAATAATAGCTGGAAAATAGGAATGAAGTGTATCCAATGCTTCGGGGATTCTATAACATCGGGTTTTCTTGACTTTTTTACCCCGCAAAATTAACACATGGCTTGAAGTTCAAATTAATGAAGCTAACTAAAGATTTTATGATTTTGCGTTACGTTGTTATTTCACAATTTTTTTTCTTATATATTCTCGTTCAGTCAACGCTTAATGGAAGAGAAAAGGATGAAAGATCCACATGGATGAAATGTTGATCATTATTTCAAGTGATCTTGAGTTATTTTTCGTTTGGATCGAGATGTGAATTAATAAACTTTCCTTTTCTAATTAGAATGACATCATTTTTGAGTATTATGCGGAAAACAATATCAAACTTTCGGTTGTATGTTAATTTCACAAAGGGTACGATTGCATTATTGAATTTGCACGTTTTATTTCACACTCTCGTTACTGTAGTAGTTTGTGCTTATACACAGTGAACCGTTACTTTTGATACCGTTGAGATAATTTGCATATGATACGCTTTATTATTGATAATGAGTAGAAATTTAGAATATTGGGATGTTGATGTCGAATTCACGGATTTCGACTTATATAACATGATCAGTATTGATATCTAAGCAATTTTTGATGCAGTAATTCAAGCGACAAGAGCGGAACAGCTCCTAAATTTGCTCCTGCTCGTCAAAAATGTCATATTTTTCCATCGTATTTTTTCGAATGAGTAAAATATCGTAGTATCATCAAATGATGTTTTTTCCCATTTTTGCAATGTGCAGTTGACGAAGTTTATTGTAGCTACAGTATTCTGACTAATTGTTGCTTAGTCTTAGAGTAAGTCTTAGATAAATAATCATTTCTTTTTACTTAGTACATACATGTCGTCCTTGTGAGGGTCTTGTGAAAACAGTTCGCAGTATAGATGAACCACTGCAATCCTTCAGATGAATCATTTACTGTAGTTTTACTTCTATTTCAACTCAATTTTGTTGTTGTAGAACTTGTGCTAAATTCGCAATGATCCAATTAACTAATCAACGTGTAGGAATTTAACAATGTGATATACTGATATGAAGCTTCAGTTTTCAATTTCTGCATGAAATCACGTTTAGTGCGTACCTTACTGTAATATAGTCCTTCAAATTTTTATAGACATATCAAAGTTGTACCTGCTTATCAAAAACGTATATACTCTGAAGTAGTTATACGGGCCCGTACAAGGGGTACACAAAAGATATACCTATCAAAGTTTGCCGTCTTAACTGTGTGGGGTGATACAGGAGGTGTGTAGAGAGTACAGCTGACAATCTGAATTCGTATAACATGTGGGGCGATGCAGGGGGTGTAGAAAGTATGGTCGATGCTGTAATATGATCCAAATTTTGTTAAGCATGTGGGGCGATACAGGGTGTACAAAGTATGCCCCAAGTTTCAATGGATAAAATTCAATCTCAATGTTCCTCGACCAACTAGGACATTAAAATTGATGATGTGATGTCTCCCAAAGAATTGAAAAAACGCTTGAGGGTGATAGAATCTAATGATCTAACAGTTTTACTCATTTATTTTCCAAACTTTTCACAAAAAATTTTGTTCAGGAGTCATTTTTTACATATTTTGGACACATTTTTTGATGATTCCCTATGCTTAAGCATTGTTTTTGGGACACGTTTTTTACTGTGTTGGGACAAGATTTTCCATATGTTTTGTTTTAAAATGTGTGCGGAAACGTGTAAAGCGTGTTCTGAAAACTATAGGGAATTATCAAAAAACGTGTCCTGAATACATGAAAAATGTGTGTTTTGTGAGAAAACTTTGTAAAAAATGAGTAAAACTATTAGATCGTTAGGTTCTTTGACCCTCTGGCATTTTTCCAAATTTTTTCACATAAAATTTTGTTCAGGACACACTTTTTACATATTTGGGACACATTTTTTGATTATTCTCTATGCTTAAGCATTGTTTTCGCGACACGATTTTCACTATTTTTTAGAACATTTTTAGAACAAAACGTATAGAAAATCGTGCCCTGAAACAGTGAAAAACTTGTCCTGAAAACAATGCTCAAACATCTGGAATAACCAAGAAATCTGTCGTGAATATGTAAAAAGTGTGTCCCAAACAAAGTTTTTTGTGAAAATTTTGTAAAAAATGAGTAAAACCGTTAGGTCATTAGGTTCTATGACCCTCAGGCATTTTTTAAATTTTTTTTGAGACATTGTATCATCAATTTTAACGCCCGAGTCAGGCGAGGAACATTGAGGTCGAATTTAACCCATTGAAGCTTAGGACGTACTTTCTACATAGAAATTAAATTTTACACGTTAAGGCTTCAGGTGTACTTTTTACATGAAAGTCGAATTTTACTGGTTGAAGCTTTTGGCGTACTTTTTATGAGGAAGTTGAATTTTACACGTTGAAGCTTTGGGCGTACTTTGTAGACCCCTGTATCGCCCTGCACAGTTAAGGCGGCAAACTTTGATGTATGTGTTTTGTACAGGGGTATCCTTTGTTTACCTCCTGTACGGGCCTGTAGAACTACTCTCTGGTTACATCATTTTCGATTTAAAGGCATCACAATGTGTCAATATACACGCACACTTTAATTTTTGACTTGTGAAACTCACACTATAACAGTTGTGAGTTTTTCAGAGATTGCTTCTCTAAGTTCTACATTGAACATAATGCACTTTTCCGCCCAGAAATCCGATTTGCATCAAAATCTTCTTTGAAAAAAGTTTCTCGATATATGCAAATAATAAGTTGACTTGTAACACTCTTAGATATGATAATTTTAGACTTTTGTAACTTTCTGTAAGACGATTATGGAAATCTTTTATAAAAGTAAGCTTTTTTCCGCATTTGGAGGCTTCAATATGTGTCCCGATTTTTTTTGCTGAGAAAAGTACACATTTTCCCTCAAAATATGGTGAACATAATTTACCTGTTTATTAGCCAATTAGGGCTGAAAATTTTTCACCTCATTTGTGCCTCATTTCGCATACAATAAAAATCTCCATCGTGACACAACATTAGTGCTTTCATAGCCAATTAGGTTGCAGATAAGCTAAAAAAGAGCATTTGTGCTCCGAAAAGCCTTTCGATCATTATGAGTTTAGATTTTTTGCATCTTTTTAGTCTATTGCAGGAAAAATGTTTGAGAAAATCGTGATGTTTATGGGACGCTATGCTTCTACAGTAAAAATTCGACATTCATTAAAGGCTAGAATAAATGTTACAATATTATTAGATAGCATCATTAAATTAGCATATAAAGCATATTTGTTAATATTGCATTCATTTCCAGTTTGGTGACTGTGAACAAGGAAAATCCGGTGTAGGTAAACCAAAATTTTCCAAACTTTAGCCGCGCATAACTCAGTCAAAAATTGAGGTACGAAATTTTAAGACAAGATTTCTGAGAGGTTCGACTTTCCCTATGATGATTTGGAAGCTAATCAAATCACAAAATGATAGGTAGATTCGTCCGTTTCATGGTGCTTAAAAATCGAAATTCACGCGGCTAGAATATGCCAAAGCTTGAAAATTGATTTTTTGACATTTTTCTGTGGTCTTGCTAGGCAAGCGATGTTTCGGTATTGAAATGATCTTATTCGATAAATGAATATTCATTTCACACAGGAGAGGATAGCCTTTATTTGTTGTAACAGTTACTGTGAATTATTGCATATTACATCCTTTTAAGAGAGTTTAAAGTGTGGAAAAGGAGCTTTTAAAATTGGAAAACCTTTGTTTATGAGCTTTACCAAGTATCGTCCCATCGGATGCCTCTGAATTTTATTTTCTGATTTTATAGCCTAAGGATTCCTGCTGTATTGATAAAATGTTCATCAATATTGTCGAACCGTTTGGAGAGGTGCACGGCTCTGAAGGGGCATGCTTATATTGAAATTGTTCAGAGGTCGCTGCATTTTCCAGGTGGCCCTTGTCTACCTCTTGTGATATATTTATTATCTGTACTATAGAATACTAACGGAATATCGTCTGAAGTGCTATAGTCTGTTTCTTTAAATGCTCCCAAATAATGAAAGTGGAAAGCAAGTAGTATTCCAGATTTTCACGATTTTCTGATAAATAATATATCATATAGCACTGGAAATTTGTGAGAATACTGACCTGACCTTCAATAATTTTTCGAGTGAAAAATTTTACTGTAAGGGCTCTATTTAAACTATTATGACGACAGTACTGATTTGTGTCACTTTTCTATTTAAAAGCATTTCATAAAAAACACAAACGAATATCTTACACTCCGCAAAAAATTTAAAATGTCGAAAATGAGAAGCAAAGAAAAAGAAAAATTCTGCCTAGCTTCCGAGCACCTTCACCTATGTAGCCCTGGCATTTTACCTTTTTATTCTTGAGTTCATACATTCCCACATTAGCTCTGTCATTCAAATGTGTTTTTTGAAAATGGATAGATGTCCCATCGATGAAGTTCTGGGAACACATGATGCGTCTTCACCCAATACATAATAAGAAAAATGTAGGTCGAAAGCCTGGTAAATTTTCATTGATCTATGATTGATGGTTCCTGACTAAATTGCTTCAAATGAAAAATCGAACACTTCGAAAATTTTCGTTAAATTTCAGAAATTGAGTGATTGTTTGAAATCCATTTACAGAGAAACAGCAAGAGGTATTCGGATACTCCTTGCTTAATTGGCACTGCGATCTACTACCATTTGCTCTATTTTCGTCTGGCTAACATCACGTGATGTGAAACAGGGTAGCTTCAACTGAAGAGCACCTTCGCACAGCTTATAACATATTTTGGAGTCGGACAGCTGACATTTATTTTCTAACATAAAACTCGCAGTTTTGATTTTTTGAAAATTAAATTCCCGAATCGAACAGTATTTGTTGCATCTCTTCTGAGGCATTGTAGATAGATCAATGAAATTTTATCAGTATTCATCTAATATGAATGTAATGTTGATGGCATATTTAGTGGGCTTAATCAGATCAGCTTTCAGAATGAGCAGACATCTACAGTTCTCGAAAACATGACTAGCTACAGAAATGGAGACTGAAGTTCTGCAGTATCCTATGTGCAGGTGCCGAAGCAAGGCTTCAAATGACTTTTTCGGTTTATTTCGACTTCCTTTTTAACACCCACTTTAAAATACCATAAGTGTAAGGTAAGGGACTGAAAATTTTGTTTCATACCTGAATATTGATCATGGTGAGCATTTGGCTACGGAGCCACGTCGTTTCTGGGCTGTAATATTTTGAAACACGTATACAGACTTAAAATTGTCACAAAATGTAAAAATTCCAATCTTTGGGGTACTCTAGCTATGCGAATTTTGACTTTCATGCTCAATGAATACTGCCATGATATTCAGCGCGTTAAATTACTCAAAATATTTCATTTATAAATATTATTAATTTTCAACTCATCATTAGTCAATGGAATAGAAGGTCGAATCTCTCAGAAATCGTCTCCTAATTCACGTTTTTGAACAGATCTGAACGAGATCTATCGATTGATACCCAATTGATAGTATACATCCAGAAAGCTACTGCGGAAAAAACTGATAAAATCACATCATTTGTGGTTCTACTATAATTTTGTTCACAGTGGGCTTAGGCTTTGGCTAAAGCTTAGGCTTAGGCATAGGGTTAGGCTTAGGCTTAGGCCTAGCCTTAGGCTAAGTCTCTGACTTTATTCGGGTTTTTTCTGTTTATGTTGTTAACTCTCATTTTGCCTGAACTTCCTAAACATTTGTGAGTGGCTTAGCTTAGGCTCTGGCTCAGACTTAGGCCCAGGCTTAGGCTTAGGCTTAGACTTATGCGCTTTGACATTATTCCGGGTTTGGGCTATAGAGAGGTTTTTTTTTATTGTGAACACTTTTTGGGATGCTAATACATTCGCGCCGTTAGACAATCTTTTAAACAATTACTCTTACATGTTCGCATTTCATATGCTGGTCGGCATGTCTCGGTGCAAAATCACTCCTTGTCATTTTTCAACTTATTTTTTGACATATTCCAGAAAAATCGAAAAATCTAAGGTAGAATATAGTTATAGCGCACATTTCTGGGTGAGATCCTTGTACGAATATCTGATTTTAATTGGTTTAAAGAAATTTTGAATCATTCTGGCATCTCTCAATTGAAAAAGTATTGGAAGTTTCAGAAAAACGCAAATTTTTCTGCTATGCTTTTGCATGCTCATGATTGCCAAAATTTCAGAAACCAGTACACGTTCAACGCTTAATCCGTTCATTTTCTATCACTAGTGAAGCATTTACAGTAAGTTTAGTTTGTAATAGCCAAGTGAAAATGAAAGTGAATGAAATTTTAAAGTGAGAAACTGAGGAACCAAACTTTAACATTCTAGCTTAAATACATGATGACCATACCCAACAGGTTTGTAAATTTTTATGGAACAAAAACAATTTTTGAAAATCGTCATTTATTTATGTTTGTTTTTTTCATCTTTTTTCGATCTGAATCTGAATTTTGATTTGATCTGAATCATTGACGCCTTATGCTCGAATTTTTCTGGAATGATGAAATTTAAGCATTCATCTAGATTTCAACGGAGCGTATGAGCTAATTAGCAAAACTTTAGCATACGCCCATGATGTATCGTATGATGCAGATTAATCACCACGAGATCTCGTGTATAATAATGAGGTACGCCTTATTATCCTCTAGAAGCAGACTACGAACTTTCAAATTTCCATTGTTCGAAAATGAGAATCAGTCCACCTGCCGCTACCCGCTATCAAATTAAAGACAATTTTTCCATTGCAATCTTTATTTTTTCATGCATCGCATCAGTTTCGTCATGTGCATCATTTTGAAAGGTTTTCATACATGCTTGATTTTCCCTCTCAAAAACTTTTACGATTAGAACAAAAGCTCTTGTTGATATTCGCCAAGTAGAATGCGTGCCATGACGACCAAAACGTCTTACTGTATTTTGTCCTACTGAATTTTCTCATGACGTATGCTTACTGTGTAGGTGGTGAACATTTCGCCAGAGTTGGCATAATTTTTTTCGTACAAAAAAATTTTTAGCTCGTTTTTTCAATCAAAATGACGTGATATTGCAGCTTTTTAAGGAACTTCGGATCATCAGGGTATTCAGTATAGTAACGACGACCATCATTTCGACTTATTCAATTTATTTTTAGTATTACTGTATACTTTCAACAGACGAACACCATGTTAGCCCGATTCAAAGTTGTTCGATATGTCACTTTATTTTTCACATTGGTAAGTAAAAAATTCTTATATGAAATCGAAGGGCCAGTACAGGGAGTACATAAAAGATACCCCTGCACAAAACATATACGTCAAAGTTTGCCGCCTTGACTGTATGGGGCGATACAGGGGGTGTAAACAGTATAGCCAATTATCCGAATCCGTGTAACGTGCGGGGCTATACAGGGGGGTGTACAAAGTACGCCTGAAGCTTCAACATGTAAAATTCAACTTCCATGAGGAAAACACACCTGAAGCTTCAACCTGTAGAATTCGACTTCCATGTAGGAGGTACGCTCGAAACTTCAACGTGAAAAATTCGACTTCCATGCAGAAAGTGCGCCTGAAGCTTCGACGTTTGTAAAATTTGACTTCAATGTAGGAAGCATGCCCGAAGCTTCAACTCGTAAAATTCGATTTGTATGTAGAAAGTACGCCTGAAGGCTCTAACGTGTAAAATTCGACTTCCATGTAGAAAGTATGCCCGAAGCATCAAGAGGTGAAATTCGACCTCAATGTTCCTCGACTGACTCGCACTTTGGTATTGATGACGCTATGTCTCCCAAAAAAACGCCTGAGGATCATAGAATCTAATGATCTAACAGTTCTACTCATTTTTTTACAAAATTTTCACAAAAAAATTTTGTTCACGTGTCCTGAATAAAATAAGTAAAACTGTTGGATCATTAGATTCTATGACCCTCAGGCGTTTTTCTAAATTTTTTAGGAGACATTGCGTCATCAGTTTTGATGTCTGAGTTGTTCGAGGAACATTGAGGTGGAATGTCACCAATTGAAGCTTCTTGCGTATTTTGTACATCGAAGTCTAATTTTACACATTAAAGCTTTGGGCGCACTTTCTACATGGAAGTCGAATTTTACTCGTTGAAGCTTCAGGCATACTTTCTACACTCCTTATATCGCCCAATACAGTTAAGGCAGCAAACTTTGATGTATATGTTTTGTACAGGAGTATCTTTCGTGTACCCCCTGTACTGACCCGTGTAACTAATTATATGTTTGGAGGCTTTGAGCACCATGAAGTCAATTTTTCTGTAAATGCTTCTAGGTAGTATTGGAAAGCAAGTACTATTTAATAGTTATACAATTGCCTACTAAACCATCATATCGCAATTCATACATGTAACGGGGCCCCGAGGTCCAGAGGGGGAGGTCGGACGACTTTTTTGGGGTCGGCGGTCACTAATTCCCCAAAATTTTGGGCAGGGGTCCCTTAAGGAAAAAAATTCGGTTTTTTCACCAAAAAGTCCGAAAAAAGGGTTCAAAGTAATTTTTGTCTAAAAAACCATAAAAAATGTACCGCCGAAAAAATTAACGTTTTTGACCATTTTTTGTTCGAAAATTGGCATTTTTCATCAAAATATGCACATTTTTCAGTATTTTTCCGATCAAAAGTATGATTGTCCCTATGATTACCATATGGCTAGCCATAGGATTGGAAAATCCTGGGGGGGGGGGCGGTCGCCCAATAGCAAGCCATATGGTCGACGATTTCTGATGGGAGTTTCCATAGCACTTCCCCCAATTACATGTATGTGTCGCATAAGGACTGGAAATTTAGGAGCATACTCAACTGATGCTAAGCATTTTTTAAGTACAAAATACTTCAGTAAAAGCTGTGCATAAACGACTTTGAAGCGATGCTTATTTCTCTTAACTAAAATTAACAAGTACTTTACAAAAAACAATGTCATTTATAAAAGGCATCCTAAAGAGTTTTATCGGCGCCCAAAACTCGAAAAGAAAAAAGAAAAAGAAAAAAAAATGAATTTCGATCGTCCAAAATCCGGCTAAAATATTTTTCTCACCAAATTTAATCAATTAAGCGACGAATGTTAGGTGGATTCTGACCGCTTTCGGTGTTTTGGTTTTTGAACGGTACCTAATTTTTTCCAGATTTCGACCATGTAGTAGGTTTCAGAATGCTGATTTAAAAAACAAATCAATTTTTTAAATATCTAGAATTCATCAAATGGTGGAGGTACATTGAAGGGTTAAAAGAATGGATCTCAAAAGTGGTAACCTATTGAAATACAATCAAAATTTTGATCACGAAGTTGAACAAATGTATTTCGAAAGTTTCTTTTGTGAAAAAAGAGTGATCACATGAGAACAATTCGTCCATTGAGATTTCGCATAAATTTGTGCTGCCAATGTCACATCATCGAAATTTGCCCCACGTAGTTCAAATCATTGATTATGCAAATTCTTTTTTTGCTATTCTATGTATGTGTCACACAGTTCCTGTTTCTTGAGCTGACATTGGTGATGACCTCATTTTTCTCTCCGGGGCTTGCTCCTACGAATCTTAAATTATGCTAATTGAGCCAAGATAAGCAGAAGGATTTTATAGAGCAAGATTATAAAAATATGTACTCTAGCGTGAATTATGGAAGCTTCGAGGAACTGACAAAAAACTTGAAACTCTAGTTTTGCATTTCTACAACGTAAGCAAGGAAGCAAAAAAAGATTTCTGTTTCCAACATGCTTGATTTTTTCAACTTTTTCTTTTTTATTTACAGTACTTTTGCGCTTTGTTGCCCAAAACTCTTTCCGTTCCGGTGTTACCATCATCCGCCGAACAAATCGTTTTGGACAAAAAACCCTTCGACCGCATGGACAGTTACGCTTTTGGCGGATTGCATAAGCGGCCTTTCGACAGGTGACAGGGTGGCTGGAAAAAAATTAAAGAACGTTGATTTTTGAATTTTTGAAATTTATTTTTGGTACAAATGCGAAAAATCAGAAAAAATTGAAAAATGTCCAAAAGTTCAGGTTTTGAAAGAGTAATCTAAAGTCTATAACGGTTTGTGCTTTAGTCGATAAATAATGAAGAACCTGCGTACATGGATACTTTTTCCTCTGGTTACAGTAGGTTACAGGACTACAAGTTCTTTAAATCACCTGCTGACGATTCCCTTAGATTTTTTCACATTAAGGTTCATTTGAAAATGAATCTTAAAAAATCATGCCTTATTTATTCGAATTTCAGGTTTGATACTGGAAGTTTGAGCTCGTTCAATAAACGAACGTTCGATCGAATGGATCAATCGTTTTTCGGCGGCTTCAATAAACGACGTTTCGATGCTTTGGATAGCAACCCGTTTCACAGTTTTTAATTGATCACAGTCATTTTTGTAATTTTTCTTTCGATAATCCCATATGGCGCCCTATTCGAGTATATGGCGGATATGTTGTCCAGAAATTATCACGATGTCGGTTTTCAGGTTTTTTCAGTGAAAATAGCCTGATGTTTTATCATCCCACTCATCCAAATTGTGGACAACTTTGGAAATACATTATATGTTGTATTTATATGTTTCGTTGAGTATAAACTGTTCTATAGCCTGTTTGTTTTGTAAAAGGCTTATCAAAAAATGACAGAAATTTTGAAATATGGTTCAACAAGTAAAAATGTGGTGCAATTTTGCTTGCTTTTCAATTTTATAAATTGAAAGCATTCCAACAAAAATACAATATTTTTCAATACCAAATATGTTTTCGTTATTTCAAATGTTCCTAAATAATAAAAGTGAAGAGCAAGTACTATTTCTACAATTTAATACTAACCAAATGTCATACAGTGCGGGAAAATATTTTGCTTAAAACGATTTTGACTCCAGAATTTCGGTCATTTTTTAATCAGCATTTTATAAAATACCAGACATTATATTTCTGTATTGAAATTAATTGTCAAAATTTAACGAAAAATTTGGAAATTCTCACAATATGGATAGAAAGTATACATCAGAATATGTATCATTGCTATAAGCGACATTCTCCTATTTGCTGGGCAACACGGAAACAACAGATTGAATGAAGGTTGAAGACCTGCATGGGCCAGAGGAGTGCGGCTCCGCCAGACCAGTCTCCCAGCCTGACCCATCAATGGGTCGAGAAAAAGCCCGGCCCAGCCCATAAAAGCCCATCCTCCAAAACTTAAAGTGCAACATGATTAAAAACCCAAAAAATTCAAAAACACATCATAGAATCATAGTCATTAAAAAATTACTGCGTAAGCATATCAGACTACAATGTTTTCCAAGATTCATTCTTTGGTGTAGATCTCTGACAAAAGTACTGAAACTGCATTCACAAGCAGTACTTGAAGCCGCAAGTCATAATTCGCCTTCCACCAATCCAAAGTATCCTCATCTTGAAATCTTTCGATGGGCAGGGTATAAATATTTCTCCAATTCACTAGCATGAGCGATGCAGCTGCTGAATACTGTTTTGAACATCTGAGCTTTCAACAGAAGTTTCACTAAGATCTCGAACAAACTTGTGAATGCTCACATGCTCTAGAATAGCATGTGTTGAACACCCTATTGCTGCCCATTTCGCGATTGGGAAGCCGACATGCAAATCAACGATGGGCGACTGGTGGCGCAGACAAATTTGCACTTGTGCAAGTCTTTCCTTGGAAGTAAAGAAAGATGGTTGTTTGGGAACTAATTAAAACTTCTCCTTCGCTAGGCCTCGGATATACTGCAACAGTTCTCGTCCAGGTCTGGCAACAAGAATTGATAATTATTGTTAATGGGCCCTCACAGTGCAGACCTTATAGACTCCCAGAGGAAAATGGATACCACTGGAAGGAATGATGTTGAAGAGTCCCTAACTGGTCTGTCTTCTATATGACGTCTGACAGAAATGAGGCCTTGGCCTAAAGCCCTACCTGTACCTACTATACGTCAGAACAATACGCAAATAAATATATTAAAGAATAAAAAGTCAAAAATGTGGACACACCACTAAAATGTTCATGCAAATTACAAAACTGAAGCCCGTAGAAAGTTTATTTGTGGACACTGGCATTACTATACCAAAATTATTATCAAGGAAATGAATGATTCCATCATGGTCTTTTCTTTTTTCTTTGGCGCTCCATTGCCATGTAAATTTGTCTGCACCACTGGTTGCCCGTCATTGATTTGCATGTTGACTTCCCAATCGCAGAATGGGCAGCAACAGTGTGCCCAACACATAGATATTTTTCTACATTTCAGCTTCGATAACAATGCTGCTTTAAGTAAGTTGGTAATTTTGAACTTTCTATGCAGAAAATCTAAATTTTTTGAGCAATTGCAATAGTTGCAAACTCTGTCCAGAATGATAACCACTATAATTGTCAATTATTTGATGAAATAAACTAAAGGCAGTGTTGGCATGCATTTTTGTTGCTTCAGCTGCATGCAAAAAAGGAGACAAGAAAGTTATCGCCCCTCCAACCGAGTTTTTGTCAAAATGATACACATGATGCAGCAAATTTGTTTCAAATGATATCAATGATGTGTTGTAGATTTGGATGTTGGTCTATTATAATAGAAGAAAAAAGAGAACATGGTACAAAAAGTTGCACTACACCTAAAAACAAGGCATCTTCCATTCGGCCTTGAAAAATATTCAGCAGAAAAATTGACACATTTGAAAACAGAATGATTAAATTTAGTGATTCAGTAGTTATACAACAAAAACTGTTGTGTTGAAAAAACAGACATTAAATTGAATAGTGCAACAAATTACAAATTTGAGAAACATTATCCTGATTTAGCTTATTTGGGAAAAAGATTGAATTGAAATTGAAAATTCAGATTGGAAGCATCTGTTCACTGTCTTATCATGAGCGTCATGCAGTAATGTAACATACAGTAAGTAAACCCCCAGGCTCGGCCCGACCCCCTGATACCCCAGTCTGGGCCGGGCCCTGGGCTGCTCATGTAGGACCCTAATGAAAGTACAATATTTTGTTTTGAGTCAAAAAATTTCATACATGTGTAATGACCTAATTTTTGTTTTCAAATAATTCAGCTTTGCTGGGGTTTGGCAGTAATAATGGGCCAATGTTAGGTTAGTGAGGCAGCTCGGAGCCAAGCTCCTGAATCTTTTCGTGAATGCAGCCAAGAACATACGGTCGGGATATTGTCATGCATACTTCTATATGGTACATCAAGGTGGCTGCTTCTGAATGAAAGCGTTTTGTACAATTTGACCAGCTGTACTGGTGGTACAGAGTACTGCTTTGGTTTTTCACTCAACTTGAATGGCGTTCATGTACCACCAAGCTTGAAAATTTTGCATTCCTAATGGTTCCAAGTTCATCCTTCTGGTTTACTGCACTTTGGAGTTCGTTCATAGGTCGACATGAACACAGCATATCCAAGGCATCGCCAAGGAAACTCTTCTTTTTCTCATTCTTACCGCAACCAAAGATTTGCCACAACCAAAGACAATAACTAAATACCATTTAGTGTTTTGAGCCGGACTATTCTCTATCAGAGTTTCATGTCACTCTTTAATGTAATCTGAAAATGTAGAGGATTACGATTTTTCTTGCTTCTAAATCCTCTATGAATGGCGAGAATACCTTTCACGGATTTATACCACTCTGCAACACTGTGCATTAGGGAACTAAATATGCCACATAATGTTGCATATACAATGATAAACATAAGTAATTACGATGTGAAAAAAGGCAAAAAAATATTTGATGTCCTTTCCATATTGCAATAATATTCAAGGCAATACAGATGAAAATTGACAAAGTTATCGAGAAAAACAAAGTCCATGATAGTCAGCAGTACCACCTTGTTGATGTTCTAATTTTTTGAGGAAACAAGGTTAAATACAAAAGTCATGCATATTATGTTCTTCTCATGGATTTTTATCTTACTATTTGCCATCTGACATTTCATACTCCACCATCATTGTGCTGTTACTGGTTGATGCAAGTGGTAATTTTGTGTTATCCTGGTGTGCACGACTGACACAAGAATCTATATTATCGCCTAAGATTTACATAAATTTCTGAATGATATTCCAGTATTATCCCTATGCTATAGTTTCCATTTGGGGAACAGCTTCGAAATGTTCTATCTGATAGAATTATGTGGTTTGGTTTTTACAATTTGCCAAGTGAAAGCTGCGTTATATACTGTTGATGAACCAGTAAGTTACTACACAGTTAAGTAAGGTGTTCATGATTAAATCAAAATACTGTTAAGTTATACTGACAATAACTAACCACTGAATTTTTGGTGAAAAAGTGTAAGTTCAAATTCAACTTTGTGCAGTTACTTTTGTGAGGGATCTTCAGTGAAGCTTTAAAATTTAGATAGATATTTAGTCGTTGTAGTGTAGGCCCAAATTCAAAACCTCCATAGAGTGCTCAATGAAGCCCATGTGATAATTGTGTTTTCAGTGATTATGTGAGCAGGAATGTGACACAACAAGAACAAATTTCTTCCTACTTCAAGGTGGCAGGAAGCAGACCTCAATGAATGATCCATGTTGCATGCCTGGTTAGTACAGCTTAAAATAGAACTTACAGTATGCTTTTCACCTTGTAACAAGGAGTCACTCTTCTTGACGTTCATAAAGGTAAGGTCTGAACCATACTGGCTGCCACTTTCACTTATATGGTTGGAATGACTAATCATAGTAGCAAAATAACGAAAAATCAAGTATTGATCATAATCAATACGAGGACAATAAGTGGACAAGCAGGTAGGTGCACATCTAACTAACACTAAATTTATGAACGGAGTGATTTCACTGTCCTCTTTCTTCCAAAAATTGACGCCCTTTAATCAACAAAAAATTTATGTAGGTCAGATTGCTATTACCTTAGGAATATCTCCGACAGCTACTTAGAGACAGACATTATATAGTAAAGCATTACAGATATCGATTTTTACAGATAGTGTGATCTGCCAATCCTTCAACCAATTTTGTCGCTTATTGTGTTAATATATTTTGGAAATTTGTTTGCTTTGGCCAAGATGTTAATAGCAGTTAGGCCTGGAGGCCAGTTCAACAAAGCTGACACACATAATTCGTCAGAGAAAGTGGTAGTTTGCTGATGAGATTTTAGGACCTCGCTAGTGAAATTATTTTTCGGCTTTCACAAAGAAAATTTTGCTGATGAGATTAAGATTTTCAATTTGCTGACGAAACTTTCCAACTTTGTGGGCGAAAAGTTGAATTTTTCAAAAGTTGCTAAATATTTTCCTCACCGAATTTATACTCCAATGATTAGAAAAAAGTCAGAGGTTTAGAACTCTCGAACTACGTAGGAAAGTTTGGTTTTATTGTACAAAGTATATAGGAAAAAATCAATAAATTTCGTGTCTCTTCCAAATACATTATTGATTTTAAACCTTAATGCAGGCTCGATCAGGCTGGTAGTGCATTTTGTACTGTAGTTGGAAAAAAGGGTGTTTCTAATGACCATAAAGCTGCTCAATTAAAATCCTCATTTTCTCTATTTATTTTGGCTATTAGTATGTGGGTTCCTCTAGGGTTCATCAAGTAAGGTTTTCACACCCATAGCCCTTGTTACCGAGCTAGACTTACTTAGACTTAGTTCCTCCTGCACTGTTGGGCACATTGGGTGGTGAGTGTTCTAAACTGGATTTGATTTGATGCGGAAATCTCAGCCTCTTCCCATTATATACTAAGCACCCACAGACCTTCTATGAAGGTCTCTCACCATGTGATTCGAGGGCCGCCTTCCTTCTGTCATCCTCGTGACAGTGTCCATATGATGGCACTTTTTGGGAGTCAGGAATCCTGTTGTCATAAGATATGCCCAGCAAATTGTAGTCCGCATTCATTCACAATGTCTTTGAGGGGGTGGGTGGCAGTTCTATGGTCGATTTCTTTGTTGGGAATGTGGTCCCAATAAGAAACTTGCAGGATTTGCCATTGCCATCGTTTTTGGGCAACATTAAGCCTCTTGGCGATTCTTGCTGACGTCTTCTACGTTTCACAAGCATAAATTGCAGTTGGATGGAAGGACAATAGTGTTGAGTAGACGAATTTTCGTCACTATATTGATCTTTAGAGCTAACCAAATCATTCTAAGCCATTGAAAGACTGCTCCTGCATTCCTAGTGTGACATGCCACATCATTGTCAGCATTGGCATCATTCTCCAAGTAGTTGAAACTATCAACCTCCTCAATTCACTATTGGCCAATTATCACGGAGTCCCTTGCTACAGCATATCCCATTGCCATGATCTTTGTTTTATTTCCACTAATCCTGAGTCCACAGAGCTAGATTCCACCATAAAAGCCACTTTCCAATTTTGCACAAATGTCACTTCTGTTAATGCATCCGATAAAACTTTTTCTAGGGTAGGCACTTGAGTGAACCAGCAAAATCTTGGCATTGATGATTACTGCAAATTGTAAATTAACATAGGCTTACGAACACAGTTCACTGGCGAAATGCTTGACGAGATTTTCGTCAGCATATTGAAAATAGTCCAAAAGCTTCAGGAAACCCAAAAACGAAACTTACAAAATCTCGTCACTTCATTGGCAAATTCAGTTCATTAAGAAAATTTTCGCAACTCTGTGAAACCAGACCCTGGTTCCAGTAATGAGGGGAAGTTTCCAAGATGTATATTCAGAAATTGCTAGTTCATTCGATAGCATACAGAAATGAGGTATTGCTCCACTAATCGTTTGTTCGAATGAACTTTCTATACATTTAAATTTGCATAAATGTGCAAAATAATACAAAATTGGCTTATGCTTGATCTGAGGAAACAAAAAGGATATAAACCATGTATGCAACAAGTTGCATTTGATAGAAACAGCTAATATAAAAACGTAACTCATGTGTCAAAGGTCTGACTTTATATTGCTAGTGCTGTAATCTTAGAAACTCTACCGAAATTCAGAACTGCATATTTCAGGAACTACCTGAGGTCGATGATTTGACACATAAACATTATCGCGTGTCACAATGGGACTTTGGTTAAGTTAGCAAATACAGGAAATTGCTACTCCTCTATGTCAGACCTTTACAGGATGAAAGTCCTGAGGTAGAATTATGGTGCAACAGTTCAGTCATGCCAATCTCAGAATCGAACATTTCCAATCAGTGGGTAATACCAAGGATCAAGTCAAGAGAATTAAATTGTAAATATGAACTTGCACACAGGGTTTATATTCCAGAAGTCAGGGTCTAACATGTGTTCCCTCTACTGCAAAATAATCGTTACTGCTGACACAGGCGGGGGATGTTGTATTTAATTTGATAATATCACAAATAAATAATAAAACAGTAATAAGATCAGTCTGGCCTGCCACTTTCTACTGTGAAAATATGAATGACCAAAATGCACCCAGAAAACGATTTTTATGCCTTCTTGCCATGCAAATTGGCATTGTCGCCATTTGTGCTGCTAATCTGCATAACTTTGAGATAGATAATACCCATCCCCGATTTTCAGTTTGAAAGATGATCTATCAAATGCATGCTTTGCCTTAAACATGCCTCTGTATCAAAATCAAGCATAGGAAAATTTTATATTGTTCACCACATTCCTGTAAATTTTGGTGTAAAAAAGCAGGGGGAGGGGAACAGTAAGTGTAACATTATTTCATTTCCTGCAGCTGAAGCACTACAGCACATGCAATTTTACAATTTACAATTGGAAAAGTTCCCTCATAATGCTTTTCCTGGAAGGTCCTGTATTATCCCAGACTCATTCTCGACTTTTCCCCATACCCCATTTCACAACACATATGAAAGTAAACCGAATTATTTATCATGTTACATACAGCGATGCCCAAGAACAATTGGGGATTTCAAGCCTTTGGAAGAAATATTGAAGTTGCACGAAATAGTACAAATTGGTAAGCTTACTTGCACGTTAATGTACAAAGGAAAATTTTGTATGCACTTTTTCAGCTCGTTCTAGAAGGGACATATATGGCTTGTTGTGCAATCTGAGCTCTATCAAAAGGGCAGCAATGTATGAACAGGATCCAGTACGTGTAATATTGATTAGCATTTACTTTGACACCTCACTCTCCTAAAGTTTGTTGTGTGGGTCAGTAGGTTTATCCTCTACTGGCGGCCCACATGTACAATGTAGTGGAGGTATCCATTACCCTGGCCAATTAGCATAATTTATTCATATATAAACAACGGTAAATAAAGACGATAAGAAGACGAAAGGAGGTGAATGAATAGTTGGCCAAAGGCCCAATTATTAGTACATGAAATAGGACGCGATAATAAATTTACATAGTCCAGAGTGAAAGAAAAATAATACACGAAAATGTGGGCGAAAAGCACATGTTCAAAAAACACATGCACATGCACCAGGATGATGTACACATGCAAAAACATGAAAGTTCATGATAACTATGCTGTATAGTTATGAGCATGGATCAGAACAGTGCATGTTGGATGTAATAGAGGTCGAAGGTCAGAGGTAGGGCACACACTGAATTTCTCATCATACAGATTAGTTTGTGGAACATACTTTCCCTTTTGTATATGTGGCTGTGGTCCATTCATTTTCAAATCTGAAGAAATCCCTAGGAAGATGATGACCATGCATAATGAATAAAGAATTTTCTTTTTCCATTATGTAGTCCTAATTGTTACAGTCAATCTCAGAAAAGAAGCGGCTGTGTATGTAGGTTTATTATTTGTATGAGCAATTGCGAATATATTCTCAAGTGATTCGAAACTATTTTCAATCTAGCGTATTTTCAACATTGTGATTAAAGCTTTCAACGGACGCCCTAGAACCAAAGCTCTGCTTGGACTTATGACTCTCCCAAATCAAACATACATTGACGCTTTTGCGATTGGTTATGCTGCTGCTATGCCTGATGATTATGATCAAGTAAAATCGTTTCATCCAACAAAATGAAATTATTATCATTTTATTTATTTATTTACAGGATGACGAATTCAATCTGTACTGTGAAATCTTTAGCACGAGAAGTGGTGATGAAATACAGGATATAATGGAAGCGTGGGATAATGCTGCCCAGATTGGCGGGAAGTCACTCAAACAACATATCTTTGATAGAACGCGACACTTACCGACATTTAGCAAAATTTTAATGCTTGCATTGTCCCCTGCGGTATACTTGAATCCTTGTTGTCTGATCATACACGTATACAGTTCATCAGTTTTAGAGCCGACAGGCGTTACTATTGTGAGTATTTCGGACAAAAATCAAGATTTTTGCATTTGTTTGTGGACAATTTTGCGCCTAGCACTCGAAAATGATATTTTTGATCTCTAAAACGCAGGAAATGGAAAACGCAGGTGAACGATGGATGACAAAGCGATGTAGACAGACAGGAACGTGGGATGGTAGGTGGAAGGCGGGGGAGAAGGAGAACCAGTTCGGAGAATTTGGTGGGGAAGGCCTGGTAAGATCGTTAAGTTTTCTGAGGACTACCTGCGAGTCAGACAAGATCAAAAATATAACAACTTTATTATTAATCAAAAAACGATAAAGACTAAATAGATGTGCCTTTCAAAACAAAAATGACAAACAAGTACACATTTTATTGATTTTATTATTGTTGCAGGAGTTTTACTGTAAGTTGAAAAAAATGAATAGTACGGATTTTGCTAAAGCGTGGTATACTACATAGGAAACCATCGTGGAATGGTATCCAACTACCAAATTTTCGTTAGTACAAGTACAAATAAGTTCAGAATTTTCTCATAATGGTCTTTGATTAGCTTGTCACCTATAGTCGGTTTCTCTTAAAATGCCTCCAATAAGGAGTCTGGAAAGGAAGTTTTGTTTTATATTTTCAGCATTTTCTGGCAAATCGTACGTCATATGAAAGTAAAAATTCGTGATAACACCCAACTAATACTCAAAAATTTTCTGAGTAAAAAATTGTACAGTAAAATTCATGTGTAAGATTTTCAAGTCGCATATTTTAGTCATGTTTTATTTTAGAAGCATTGTATAAAAAATCAGACTCTAAATGACCAGCAGTTGTGCAGATATAATCTGAAAAATAAAGCAAGGTCTCTGAATCGTCTGTATAGATCAAGTGAACTATGATTAAGTACTTTTGATAAATCGAAATAAAAGTCATATTTGAGTTGTAGCAGAGATCGCATTATTTAACTCAAGATAATTGCTAAAATCTTTGGGAGAGTCACTGATTTTGTTGCCTTGCCGAAGTAAATTTATGCCTTGATTGTTGAAGGCATTTTAGAGAAAAAAACATTTTACAAGAATTGCTTCAATTTTATACTATATTCAGACGTGGAAAGATTCTAGCACTGATATTACAAACAAGACGTTGATTGAAGAATACGCCAAAAAGTTCCTTGAATGGAGTAAGATGGGGCATCCAGAGTGGGCTCAAGACAGCATTATCGAGCATCTCGTCAAAATAAGCAACTTCCAGCTGAGCGAAGTGATGACACTCTTCAGAAAATGGAATAATGGAGAATCGTTCCATAGAACTATGGAAAGACTTGATAACCACATCTACCGTGGGTACTCCGGAAATTTACTTTCAGGCATCAGTGAGTCGATTTATTACGGTCTCTAATTTTTCGTAAAATTTTATTCATTTCAGTTCATCAATGCGAAAGTGGCAAAGCGTTCTACTATGCCCATGTGTTATCGCATGCTTTACCATCACATTTTCTCTTTAAATGTACCGCAGCTCATTATTTGACCATGTGCCACATTTTAGTGTCAAGGACTGAAATTGATATTGATAAGATCAAAGAAATCTTTCAAGACATTCGTGGAACTGACATATGGAGCGAGTGCATGGTGGTGAGTGCATATGTATAAAATTTCTTTGAATAATATGTTCAAAAAAAGTGCAGCGTTTTAGGTATGTAGTATATATACCCGAATCTCGATCCACTATCCCATGCATTCGACCCATTCTGCTTCATACAAATGATCCTGACCCCTACATGTAGAAAATTTTATTGATTCAGATATCGATAATGGGCTATAGTCATAGGGGCTCAGGGACACGCGCCTTTCCTGAAATGTTGAAGAAATGGACATTTTCAAACACTTTATGGCCATATAAACTTTTTGACATGGATAATTAGAACTACAGTGGTAAACAGAAACCTCTGAAAAGTGCTAACCTGAAGTCATGCAAATATGGTCTATTCCCAAGTGAGCGAATTCCCAAATGAGCGAATTCCCAATTGAGCAATTCCCATGTGAGCGATTCACAATTGAGTGATTCCTAATTGAGCAAATTCCCAAATGAGTGAATTCTCAATTGGGCGATTCCAAACGAGCATAAAGGAATGCAATCATATTTCTTTCACATTTTCCTTCTTTGCCCTATATTTTTCCTTGTCTATATTTCTTTTTTATTGCGTTTTGTGTGTTGCCATTATGTTTTCGTTTATGTGTTTTTCATTTTTATCTTTTGTATCTGCTTTCTTTAATTTTCTTTTTACTTGTCATCTACATTTTTCTTTCTTGCTCATGAAACAATAGATTACAAGTTGTCGCTCTTAATTAGCATTGTTTCCCGTGTAATTATTGTACAACTCGGCATGCTCTATTTCCAACTTATTTCTATCGTGTATGATTTTTCTTCATTCTTATCTACTTTTCATCTTAGTTTTTTGCTTTTACTTCTTTATCTTTATCTTTTTCTATTCTCCCAATTCTTTTTTGTTATTGTTCACATTATTTTTTCTCTCTTCCTTGCTGCTTTCTCTATCTTGCTTCTTCTTTCTTGCCTCTTTTTTCATGTTTTTTTTCTTTTTGTAATGCTTTTCCACCTATTCTCACACATTCTTAATGTCTCCATTTTTGTTGACGCTTCCTTACTCCTGATGTTTTCTTCGTTCCTGCATTCTTTTGTTTATATTTTTAAGAAAATTTCCACACTTACAACGATGAACGACTCAAGCATGCCGAAATGTCAGATGAAAAGAAGAAATAACATGAAAGAAAGCATAGACAAAGGATGAAAACGTAAAAACATACATAAACGTAAACATAAGCAATACACACAGAAAACGAGAGAGAAAAGAAATACGTAGAAAGAAAAATATAAGGTAAAGAAGGAAAAAGTGTTACTACATTCTCGATGGCTGGTTTGGAATCGCCCAATTGGGAATTCGCTCAACTGGGAATTCGCTCAATCGGGAATCACTCATATGGAAATCGCTCACTAGCTTGGAAAGCACTAATATTCGAAAATTTTAAGATGCAAAACTTCTTAGTACTATAGCTGTGTGAATTTTGACGTTTAGTCGAAAAAAATTCGACCACAGTGCTCAGCATGTAGAACTACTAAAAATAATATCTGATTTTCAGCTGTAGTGTCATTTTTCAACCTTCAATGCATAACTGAGAAATAATGTCCAATTGAAGGATGTTCTCTGAATAAAAAATAAACCACTGAATATATCCACGGTATTCTTGTTAAACATTTATACTAATCCCATGCTAAATTAAATTCAATTAACAAAGATTATCCACATAATCAATTGTATGTGCATAATATTGAACTTCGGGATCTAAATCCGGTGTGAGAATTTTTCGATCCAGAACCCTTAATGACTTTTGAACTTTGAGAAATGTTCAGAAGTCTACAATTGGTCTGCTTCAACATTTTGACTATGAACCTTCAGAAAAGGTCAGAGAGCTAGCGTGTATTTTCTACCATTAACAGTGTTTTGCTTGCACGAAAATCTATAGTCAAGATACATTTTTGATAGATACCTCAGTTTTCTATTTTCATGCTATTTTATCCATCCTACATTGAGACGACGAACATAACTAGTGGTGACCATGGAAAAAGTAGGAATGAACCCTAGCCTAAATGAGACTGTTTCGTCCATCTATGAACTTCAATACACCCTCGATTTACCCCTGAACACCTTAACTAGTTAGAATTTAAGATCGGCTTGAAGCGGTAATAAATAAATTATATCTACAACATTTCAGCTGATTGTACATAAACTCAGCTACGCCTTGCAGCTTGCAATATATCACTATTATTCATTGTTTATATATATGTTTTAGAAGCTTGAAGATTTCCGGGACGATCCTCACGCAAAATGTCTGATCGCCCTTTTGAATGGAATCATGATCGGGCGCAAGGAAGTATATCCAGTGCCATGCAAGCCGTAGTTTCAAAATTAATGATCTTACCCAGTAAATAATTCATAGTTTCTGTCAATATTGAGCATGTTGAAATAAAACTAGGAATTTTAATAAACCAGTAAAAATTTTCCAATCTGGTTCGATTCTTCTGTATTTGAAATTTCAAGTTCATAAGGACTTGAAATTTCCTAGCCTCCAAATTTCAGTTCGTATGGTCTGCTCGTGATCATAAAAGGAAAACTAAGAAAGATAGAAGGAAATAAAGGTAAAAAAGGAAAAAAGATAAACCAAGGAAAAATTAAGAAAAGTAAAGAAATAAAATAGAAATATGCAATAGAGAAAAGCAAAGTGACGGAAAGAAGAAAAACCGAAGGCATTAAAAATAGAGGAATGTAAAGAAACTAAAAAATGAAAAGCAAAAAAAACCAGAAAAAGAGAAAGAAAAAGAGAAAAAAAGAAAGACCAGGAGAATCAAGAGAAAGGAAGAAACACGAGAAAGAACGAAACAAAGGAAAAAAGAAAAGTGCAGTTAAGAAAATAAACAGGAGGAAGAGAAAAGCGAAGAAGAGGTATTTAAATAAACAAAAGTAAAAAATAAAGAATAGAAGAACATTAAAGATAATCAAAGTAACAAAAGCCAAGGTAAAGTCAAAAAGGTAAGATGAAAGAAAATAAAGATAATAAAAAAAGAATAGTAAAGAATATCAATCTGAAGAAAAAAGAAAAAACGAAAAGAATAAAAAGAGGGATTAAAATGAAGATAAGGTAACAAAACATGACACCAACTAAAAAAATAAAAAAAGCAACAACTAAAAAAATAAAGAAAGCACCAACTAAAAAAATAAAGAAAGGGAAACGAAATTGAACAGTAATGAAAAAACAAAGAAACAAGGAGGACGGTAAATTTAAAGGACAAAAATACATATGAGGAAATTAATGAAAAAGAAAAGTAAAGAGAAAAAAATAAAGAAACAAAAACATGAACACAACAGAAATGTAAATAAACAAAGTTGAAGAAAATAGGGAAGAAAATTGAGGAAAAGAAAAGACATGTAAAGAAATGAAAAAAGGAAAGATAAACAGAATGAAAGGATTGAAAAGAAAAATGAAAACGGAAAAAGGAAAAGAAAAATCTTAAAAGACAACTAAGAAACAAAATGGAACAGAAAAGCAGAAAGTAAAGGCAACGAAAGAAAATAAAAAAGAAACCAAACCAAAAAACAAAGGACAAACAACATAAATTAATTACTTCAAAACAAATCATTATGAAGCGACTATAAGGATCACATGAAAAAATGATGCTAATCGCGTCTCTGTCGGGTGATCAAAAATGGTATGATAGGTCTTTATTGCTGTGGTATCTATTTTATTTTGAATTTTATAAGGACCACAATTTTCATTTTCTGAAAGTATACTCCGGCAAACGAAGCCTTACTAAGTACCTATCATAAAACCAATTTTGATAATCTTGAAATGGTTGAAAGGGATGATCAGTAACGAGTTTGTATCAGGAGAGAAAAAATTATCGGATAGAGCCAAGAAGCCTTTCATAGTTTCGGATAAAAAGTCGGCAGCGACTTCGCTGTATCGATCATTTCAAAATGAATGGATAATTAATCACCACCATTGTAGCATAAGTATACCATAACGGCTGATTTTCTTAATTTTCCAACGTCTTTCTTCTTTTTCAGTTTTTCTTGCGCGCTTTTTAACTCTCTGTCTGTCATTTAGCTATTTTTCAGCAATTTCCGAACATTTTTCCGTTCGTCTTTTGCTCGCTCTATCAAACTTTCGATCAATATCGGTCTGTTTGTTTAATTGTGTGAAGCTTTCAAGCAATATTTATTTTTCATCTGATAGATTATTCGCTCGAAACTAGACTTCCAACAGTCGTTGTCAATTTCACAGAAAGAGAAGATGTCAAAACTATAAAGATAAGAGACTGTAGATCAGCAATTTATACCTGTTCGCAGATTCGATTGTAAAATAATCAGACAAGAGCACATAATTTATGCTGTGCATTCTAAATGACGGATGCAAAAAAGACACTAATCAGTTTTATTTTGATACTTTTAATGAAGAAGAACAGCTGATAAAAAAGATGCTTAAGCCAAAAATGAACTGTCTTGAAGCTGAAGTTTTTGAGCCATTTGGTCATGGAAAGAAAGAAGCTGGTTAAAAAAAAGAAAAATCCACTGTAGTCTATTAAACGCTCGTAAATTTCAAAAACGATGAAATAACTTTTTCACACCAAACATTAACCGAAAAATTTTCACACAAACCAAGCTAGCTCGCAAATTTGCAGCTCCGTGTGACGATGTACCTGAAAATTACAAACATATGGAATAGTACTTGCTTTCAGGTTTCATTCCTTAAGAAGGTTTTTCTTGAAACAGTAGTTACTAAACATTCAAACATATGAGTTGATTTTTCAGAAGTTAACCATAACAAATGGGTGCATACAGCTCCATGGACTGTTGGTATGAATGTGAAATTTCATGGACAGAAACCAGAGTCTGTTGGAGTGGCCTACAGGTGTGGAAAAGGCTAACCGTATGTTGATCTCGCATTCCGGATTGATCTTCTTTTCGAGGTATGGAAAATTGTTATTTTCTTAACAAAGACCGTTCCAAACTGACGAATTGCTTGAACTTTGGAAACCACAAGATTTACACAAATTTGTAGATTTAATTTTTCTGACTGATGTTTGTTGCGCTCTATCACCCGGACCCGGAACTTCAAATATTATTTCATTTCAGAATAAATTGTATCTTGCTTTAATCGTTGAACATTGCTCGACATTGCATGCACAATGTTTTGATAATGTTAACATTAGTTTCAACAGCTGTGCAATGTCAATTTCGCTTTTATCCATGCTCATAGCACGGCGGCACATCACTTCTAACATTCCATCAGTTTTCAACGGCAATTCAATTTTTATCAGATTCCAGTGCTCAACGAGAAACATGATGAACAAAGTTTTCATAGTGCTCTGCTCGATGGTGATAGGTTATTTGGCTGCACCATCTAACATCGGCGCAGGATTGAAGTAATAATCAGTGACGAAAGTGTACTGTAATTGCAAACGTCTCTCCAAAATCAAGAAATATGAATTGAATGTGCCGCACTGGTCCATGATCATCTAAAGTTTTTAATTCTTCCATTTTTAGAGAATTGGTCGTTGAAGCAGCCCAAGTTGCTGGTCCAGTGGCTACCATGTAAAAATGAGAAATATGCACCACGTTCATATTTGTCATTTTTTAATTTACTTACAGAGTGGAAGCAGAAAAAGTGGCTGAAGAAATAGCTTCTGCTGAAGAAAAAGAATTCGAAACTGTCGTCAAAACGTGAGTGGAGATTCCTTTCTGATACACCGGCCAAAAGTGTAATGCTACTTGTTTCTCTCACTTCTAAGTTTAGAAGCATTTTATAAAGACAGACTTTACTAGGCTGGAAAGGAAGCAACTAATTTCTCTGACTTTGTGCGAGCTTTTGGGCAAATATTGAGCGAAATATCTGTGAAGGCGATAATCCGAAACGAGAAAATGCTCTCAAAATGATCATCTTCGAGCGAATTTCCGAAGCACTGAATCTACTGGGAGAAAATTTCACAGTTTCATGGGAACGAGAGATTTGAGATTGTCCATTTACACTGGATCGGAAGACGGAAGGCCGATTTGAACCACTCAGTGATTAGCCACCCTTCATCTTTAAGACAACTTTTTTCTGCATCTTCAGTTCTGAATAATATTGCATCCCTCCGTGAAAGCACTTCGGCTCCATTGATGAACATATTCGATTTTATTTCATCACACAATCTATATAGTGTTTGAATGAACGATACACCTTCAAAAGATTTCCAACACAAACTCTGATTTGTTGATGCCAGAGTACCTGAGGCCATGTTTATTCCGAGGAAACTTTAAAAATTTCCTAAAATTTATTGCAGACCATGTGGAACGTAAGCCTCTAGTAAAGCGAGTGCAGAAGTTTCATGTGATTTCTGTGCCCCGAATTTCGAAAAAATTACTATCATCAAAAAAGGTGCTACCAGACATGAGGAGGATATTTTTTAAGAACCAGACTTAAGAACCGGAGAACCAGAGAACCAGAGCATTACTTCCATCGTTTCTTTAAGGCTCAGCTCGGAAGGTCATGGTGAATTACACCTTTGCAGAAGCATCCCTTTTTCGTTCATTTTATACAGAAAAAATTCTTTCTTGTGTGGAAACTTTTTGGGCACTTTGCTCGACACTTTAATCTTCGATTCAGTATCAATCGAATTATGCTCATATTAGGCCAATGCAAGATTGAATCTCGGATTAATCATTTAATCAGTGATTCTTTTCATTGGCATTCTGTGCCATTTGGGCCTCAAACTTGCAGGGAATTTTTGCTTTCTTCGATTCTCATCTGACAGCCAATGTATCAAAAACGTGAAAATAAATTCGGCTCACTGTAGCTTCTCTCTACTGCACTGCACTCTCACTATTAGCGTGTAAAGGAGTTTGAAGTTGACAAAAAAGCCTTTAATAACAGCTGTTGAAAGTTTCCTATGTTTTAGGGCGATCAGAGCGGAAGATGCAGTTGAAAAAGCAGTCGAATCGGCCAAGTGAGAAAACTTTACATTCGTCTTTGGACGTGAAATTTAATCCTTGCTTCATTCGTTCAGCAAGAATGACCAAATTTACAAAGTGCTTCCGTTAGTGCTTGTCCCAGGAGGAAGCTTCATGTAAGGAATTTAGAGATTTTTATGAACTTTTCAGTCATAATCGCAGAGTGTAAATTTTTCAGATATGCAGCTGAACAATTGGCCAAGGAGTAAGTTGCTAAGAATAGTTTCATCCAACGTTAATGTGAAAATTTGTTAGCCAGTCCATTTATTTTCAAAACTAGACTCAGAATGCAAAAATGCATCGTTATGCCAAGACGTTTTTCTATTCTGGTATCCTGACTTTATGAAAATCCCTGCACATTCTATTGGACAAATTCTAGCCGCCGAACCAATCGATTTTATAATTTTCTTTTTTCAATAGCAGTCAAAAAGAGGCGGAAAATGAACGGGCTGATATGCCCCTCCTGGCTGCAATCAGTCCTTTTGCGAGCATATCCTATGCTTTTTTGAAGTAAGTAGCGTTGCTTTTAGCGAATCAAAATATCCTTCATCTCCATTATGCAAAATTTCGAATCGAACAAAATGACCGTATGCTGCTGATCTGAAATCTATAGCCCAATCCTATTTTTTACAGACTTTTCAACTGAAATTTGGGTGTATAGTCGAAGATATGCGATTGCGATGATATATTCAATTAACGAAAGAGTTTTTTTTCAAGATTTTGATTAGTTTTCGTTGTTTTTTGTGACAGTAAAGCGTTCATGAATATTTTATTCAATAGTGATTAATCAAGTAATGTCAAACTATGAGCATAAAAATTGTTAGATTCATTTTTTCAGCCACAATCTTCCAGAATTGTCGATAAACTGGATCACTAATTTCTTCAGAACGAATCTGAAATTCGAAGAATTAAATTAATTTTTTGAATCTTATTCGGAACATGTCAAAAATGTTTGTAAAATTGCGCTACTTTTTTCATTTTTTGTATCAGGACTAACCTGTGTAAAGGTGAAAGTGATATTCCTGTGTTCAGGCACTGGGGATTTTTGCTACCATCGACCAATCTAACAAACAATTCATCAAATGGAGACATGATAACCAATTTCTTGAGGATTGAATTGGGATTAAAAAATTAAGTCAATATTCAAATCCTCATTTGAAAAGCTTTAACAATGTGATAGTATACAAGCTGAAAGTTATCGATCGACGTCAACACCACCTACAGTACGCCCTGTTGGCGGCCCGAGTCGCCAACAGGACGTACTTCTATTTCTCGGTGACATGAGCAAGATAGAGCAGCTGAGTTTGCGTTCGGGAAAATCTTTGTGTTTTATTTAAGTTTCTCTAAGGCACAGCCTGGAAATGCGTAGTAAATTACTTCCGCTAATTGCAATAGCCTCCTTTTTTCAATGACTTCACAGAAATTTCTGTTGAATTTTTGCCCCCTTGCCTCCCTCAATTCGACACTTTGATCTCCGATTTAGTATTAATCGACATTTCGCAGTCATGCTCATACTAGGCCACTACACGATTGAATCTCGCATTGACTTATCATAATTTAATCAGCTATTCTCTTCATTGACTTCCCGTGCCAAATGGACCTCAAACTCGAAGGGCTTTTTTGTTTTCTTCGATTCTCATCTGACAGTCAATGTATCAAAAGGCGTGAAAATAAACTCGGCTCACCGTAGCTTCACTGTACTGTACCGCACTCTCACCATTAGCACAGTGCGTCATAGGAGTTTGAAAATTCCACTACCTGGATGTACAAAAAACTGATGTACCGTTTAACAAAGAGCTGTTGAAAGTTAGGGCGATCAAAGCAGAAGATGCAGTGGAAAATGCTGTCAAATCGGCCATGTGAGAAAACTCTACATTCGTCTTTGGACGTAAAATCTAATTCCTGCTTCATTTGTTCAGCAAGAATGGCGAAATTTACAACGCGCTTCCCTCCTTGCTTGTCCCAGGAGGGAGTTTGATGTGAGAAATTCGTAGCTTTTTATGTACGTTGCATTCATGGTCGTAAAGTTGAAATTTTTCAGATTCATGGCTAAAGAAGCGCTTGCCGAAGAGTAAGTTGAATATTTGTTTTGCGCAAATTTATTGGCCAGTTCATTTATTTTCAAAATTAGCAATTATTCTGGTGCCCTGACCTTATTGAAATCTCTACACATTCTTATTCGAGAAAGTCATCTCCATCAGCTTGATATTAAATTCTAGTCACCGAACTATTCGACTTGTACTATTTTCTTGTTTCAATAGCATTCAAAAAGTGGCGGAGAATGAATCGGTTGCTCTGCCCTTCCTGTTTGCATTCAACCCTTTGGCCAGCGCAGGCTACAGAATTTGGAAGTAAGGAGCATTGCTTTTTGGGTTATGAAAGAGAGTCAAATGTTGGTTGCCGTTCTTATATTCTTGATCTTAGTGGAGGAAAATGAAAAAACCGTCATGTTATTTTATTTACCATATGTTGACATGAGATCCATTGTCAAATCCTATTTTTTACAGACTTTTCGATTGAAATTTGGGTGTATAGTCGAAGATATGCATACTTTGCGATTATATTCAATAGAAATAGTTTTTTTCTAGATTTGTATTAGTTTTTGTTGTTTTTTTGTGACAGTAAAACGTTCATATAAAAAATCTATGGTGACTAGTAAAATAATATCGAAGTATAAATATAAAAATTAGGAAATGTAGATTCAGACTGTTGAGAAAGTTTTGCAAGATCACTATTATCTCAATGTTATCTGCATAACTGTGCTTCTAAAATAATGCCTCTTGTGAAAACTTCCATGTGACTTGGAATTTATAGACGGCATTTGCTCGACTTTATCTAGTTTCCACTTATCGATTCTGACTGACTCCAATGAACTACCTCAAAAAAATTTTGTCAGTGTTGAACGTGTTTGGTTGTTTACTATTTTGAGGAAATCGAAAAATCCTGCCTTATACGGTGATCAATAAATCAGGTAAATCAATAAATCACAATAAATCAATAGATCGAAAATTTTGAATATGCAAATTGGATGCAAAAATACGATTTGAGGTTCTAGAAACATTTCTATCATGACTAACTTTGTATGTGTGTTCACACGGAGACTTAATTATCATTTCTTAAATATGAATTTGAGATTAAGAAATTTAATAGTATTCAAAATTTTATTTTAAAAGTGTTAAAAATGTGTTACTTTATATTTTCAAAATTTTTTCATTGCCACTATCCGTTGTGTATGAAAGCAGAAATTTTAACTGGACCTGAGATCATTTCTGGGACCATTTGCCCAATCTATGAACATTTATTAAATGGAGACATGATTACCAATTTTTTGAGAATGAATTTGGGATCAAGTATTTAAGTAAATATTCAAGTTCTCATTTGAAAAGTGCTAAGAATACGTTAGTGTACAAGGAGGTTGTTTATTATTTCAACTCTTGAAAGAATGAAAATTGTGATTTTGTTAATATGTCGATGCACCATCAGGGATCATGTCTGGCACAATTAACCAGTATTGAGACCCTATGTATCACAGATTGACTTGATTGGTTGTTACATGAGAATGAGTTAAACGCTGGGAATTTGACAGAATTTTAACTAACAGCTGTTTAGTAATTGATAGTGCAAAAGGACGCACTTGTTTCGTGAACAATATTTCATTCTTTGAGAAATCGGAAGATATCAACAATTTATATCAACATATAATCGTTGAAATCCTTAATTTGAATGACGTGTTTTGCATAATTTTGGTTGTAGCCGACCGATTGATCGAATGAAAAATATGTTTTGAATATTTTTCGTGATATACATGTTGTCACGATTGCTATTTGGGGAAATATGATAAAATTGTCGAGATAATTGTGAAATTTGAAAATGTTGCAAATAGAGTTATGACAAATAGAACTGAGATTTATAATGTAAATATGGAGAATATCGTTACAACAATGGTTAACAGTGGTTTAATAATTAATAAGAGGTCAATAATGCAAATTATTCTCGATCAAAGTATAAGTGACACAGAAAATGAAAATGCTAAAATTGGAGGTAATGTCACTTTTAAACAAATTATTTGTTGCAATTTGTTGTGAAGTATATAAAGTTCCTAAATGTACCAAAAGTAGGCTGACAGGTTTTGTGAATCTCTTTTGTGGCTGAGTATTAATTTTTCATTATGATTCTCCATTCCTTGGCCTTACAATTGCATAAAAATTATATAACGCTTTTATTTTGCCCATAGGCACACAATGAACGAATAATAATACAGCGGTTATGGCAATGCAACGTTTCGGTAGTCTACCTACTACCTTCCTCAGGCGACAATAAATCCCTGATTTACAAAATTCGCTACTTGAGGGAATAGAACCCTGGTCGTTTGATTGAGAGTCTAGAGTGCTACCACTGGGCCATGGGGGCCAATGGTAACTTGTTTAGAAGTGCTATATATCCTGACTTGGGGGTACTAGTTCAGACTTGGGTTCCTGTCTGTTGCCCTTCTAAGGAATGCTTGGTTCCATATGTTCAATGCTCTTACTACCTACATTTTTTGACCCCACTTTTTCCATCTCAATGGTTTCTCTGATCTTCCTTTTTGTAGGCATTAGGCTCTTGGGCAAGTATGGTGGTATTGTCAAAATTGGGTGTACATCCACATGATAGGCAATGTTCCGCCACACCACTTTTCTCAAGGCTCAGGTTCTTAAGGGCATTTCTGTGTTCTGCAATACGGGTCTTAAGTGTTCTGCCCGTTTCTCCTATGTATACTTTCCCACACGGAGCCATAGGTACTTGGTATACTATACCCTGTGTATCTTCTTTATTTCCAGGTGGTGCTACTTTGCTGACTCTTTTCCTGATTGTGTCTTTACTTGTGGCAACTAGTCGAACCTTGTACTTGTGGCATATTCGCTTCAGTTTCTGTGTTAGTTGGCCACTGTAAGGTATTACAACCATGCCTTTGTATTCAACTTTTTCTTGGTCATTTGCATTTCTTGTTATATTTGCTTTGCTAATGATTGCTGTGGGATAAACATTTTTCTTGAAGGCTTGCCTGATGTTATTTTCTTCTACTTTCCTGGTTTCTTCAGTTTGAGCATAGTGTACCTGACCGCAATATCATTCTCTTTACAATTCCTGCTTTGGTGTTTACAGGATGGTTTGACTGGAAGTTCAGATATTGGTCTGTGTGCATTGGTTTATGGTAGACACTTGTTGCCATTGTCTGTCCTTGCCATTTGAGAAGAACATCTAGGAATGGTAACTGCCCATTGATTTCTGTTTCCATGGTGAACTGTATGGCTGGATTCTGATGGTTCATATGTTCTAGGAAGGATCTTAGTTTTTCCTCACCATGGTCCCACAGGATGAATGTGTCACCCACATATTGCAGCCAGATTGTTGGCTTGTCTGGTGCTGTTTTCAATGCTGATGTTTCAAGTTTGTCCATGAACAGGTTACAAAGTGCAGGGGATATGGTGAACCCATTGCCATGCCATCTGTTTGTTGGTAGAATTTGTCTTTGAACTGGAATATGGTACTGTGCACACAATACTCAGTTAGGTCTGCAACCTGTTGTGCTGTTAGGGTAGTTCTTTCTGCTAGGCTGCAATCTGCTTCCAATTGGGCCCTAAGATAGCTTATTGCTTCTACTACTGGAACACTTGTGAACAAGCTTACAACATCCAGGCTTACCAACTTAGTGTTCTGATCTAACTTTATGTCCTTGATCTTGCTTACCATGAAGCAGATGGCATGGCAATGGGTTCACCACTATCCCCTGCACTTTGTAACCTGTTCATGGACAAACTTGAAACATCAGCATTGAAAACAGCACCAGACAAGCCAACAATCTGGCTGCGATATGTGGATGACACATTCATCCTGTGGGACCATGGTGAGGAAAAACTAAGATCCTTCCTAGAACATATGAACCATCAGAATCCAGCCATACAGTTCACCATGGAAACAGAAATCAATGGGCACTTACCATTCCTAGATGTTCTTGTCAAATGGCAAGGACAGACAATGGCAACAAGTGTCTACCATAAACCAACACACACAGACCAATATCTGAACTTCCAGTCAAACCATCCTGTAAACACCAAAGCAGGAATTGTAAAGAGAACGATATTGCGGTCAGGTACACTATGCTCAAACTGAAGAAACCAGGAAAGTAGAAGAAAATAACATCAGGCAAGCCTTCAAGAAAAATGTTTATCCCACAGCAATCATTAGCAAAGCAAATATAACAAGAAATGCAAATGACCAAGAAAAAGTTGAATACAAAGGCATGGTTGTAATACCTTACAGTGGCCAACTAACACAGAAACTGAAGCGAATATGCCACAAGTACAAGGTTCGACTAGTTGCCACAAGTAAAGACACAATCAGGAAAAGAGTCAGCAAAGTAGCACCACCTGGAAATAAAGAAGATACACAGGGTATAGTATACCAAGTACCTATGGCTCCATGTGGGAAAGTATACATAGGAGAAACGGGCAGAACACTTAAGACCCGTATTGCAGAACACAGAAATGCCCTTAAGAACCTGAGCCTTGAGAAAAGTGGTGTGGCGGAACATTGCCTATCATGTGGATGTACACCCAATTTTGACAATACCACCATACTTGCCCAAGAGCCTAATGCCTACAAAAAGGAAGATCAGAGAAACCATTGAGATGGAAAAAGTGCGGTCAAAAAATGTAGGTAGTAAGAGCATTGAACATATGGAACCAAGCATTCCTTAGAAGGGCAACAGACAGGAACCCAAGTCTGAACTAGTACCCCCAAGTCAGGATATATAGCACTTCTAAACAAGTTACCACTGGCCCCGGCCCAGTGGTAGCACTCTAGACTCTCAATCAAACGACCGGGTTTCAATTCCCTCAAGTAGCGAATTTTGTAAATCAGGGATTTATTGTCACCTGAGAAAGGTAGTAGGTAGACTACCGAAACGTTGCATTACCATAACCACTGTATTATTGTTCGTTCATTGTGTGCCTATGGGCAAAATAAAAGGGTTATATAGTTTTTATGCGATTGTAAGGCCAAGGAATGGAGAATCATAATGTTATACACCAATCTCCAACAACCTTTCGCCAAATACTAATTTTTCATCAGATCTCTGGAATCTGCTCTAGGTCGACAAGAATCTTCTGAGGTCAATAGCCCTCAGCAGATTGTTGCTGACCCCCAGCTGATTCGACACTGCAGCAATGATTTAGAAGATGATGGAGGAAATTTGGCAACTGATAAAATCAGAAAATCATGAGAATGACACAAAGATGCTAAGAAATTACACAGAAGATGTTCTTTCCCTGATTGGTGATAATTTAGAAGAACCATTCGTAGTCTGGGCCTCAAAGAGAAGTACAAATTTACAGATGACAAAAGATGTTGTCTAATGTTTTATGGAATACATTATGTTAATTATATTATGCTCCTAATTAACATCGAAACATCATTCAAGCGAAAATTCTAATGTTTGGTGGTGTCATACATCTCGAACAAAGTTACTATTGTGCTTAGCAACACAAAATTGCACCGACACAGGAATATCTCTACAACTAACTAAATACATTACCAATTACAGTGTGGTTTTAAAACTAATTAAATTAACTATTTTTATTCCATTGTCAGGTCATGTAAAAATGCATTAGTTCAAAAAAAGTGCATGGCCTGTAAATTCAAAATTATAAACCAAATGCACCTACAATGTCTGATGTGTTGCCAAGTACGTTAAGTAAATCATAATCATGATGAAATGCAGTTGCAATAAAGTTAGGGGTATGCATTTAAGAATGCTTATACAATCCTAGTGAACATTTTTGTAGGTAAATAAACATATCGAAATTTGTATTTTATTGATGAATTTATCATGTAAATTATAATAATATGAGTTCACTCATTTGAAAATGGCATAAAATTTATTGAAATGCAATATTACACTTTTTATCGAAAATTAACGGTAAATTTGAAAAATGCTGTAAAAGTTTAGACACACATAAAATTTTCAATTTCGTAAACACCAAATCAGTCTGAAGAAATTGATATTGGATTTCAATAATTCCAATGTTATAAGAAGTCATTCAGCATTTTCTACAAGAAAAATGTGTCAAGTCCAAGAGTTTGTCACAGTGTGAATGAAGAAGGAAAAAGAAACTGATAGAGAAAAAGTGAAAAATTTAGAAGAAGGTTATTTCTTAGAATATTGACTCCCGGCTTGTGATCGGCAACAAAAAGAATAAATAAGGTATCGGCACGAAGATTTCGCGAAAATTAGATTGATGGATCTGCTGATGGAGCACAATGTAGTGCCAACTAATCAAAACATGTCTGTGGGAGTTTGAAGCTATCGACCCCAAGCAGATTAGATTGACCCTCAGCAGATTCTTGGTGACCCCCAGCAGTGGTGGACAAGAATACAAAGTAAATTGAGCAAGAGAGAAGAGAAAGTTGTCATAAGAATAACTTTATAAAAGTGATGACCCTGCAAATAGTTTCACATTTTTGACTGATATTGGTTAAAGAATATGCTGCTTGGATGTTAGATTGATTCCCAGCAGAATTTCTATGCTGTCCATGTACGCAACTAATCCACGCAGTCTTTGATATGTTTCATCTTGAGTTAACTGAAACAGCACAGAACTTCTGTGAGTCTATTTTTTTGTGCTTCTGTGTACAGACTGATGTTCATGCAGATAAATTACCTGTATTGGGACACCTTTTTTCTCAGGTTGACAGTACCTTTAGCCAAATAAATTGAGAAAAAAGAATTCAGTCTATGATGTTTACTTATAAATTTCATGGTTGGATGGGGGATGTAAACCCAAACTTCATGGAAAGGGGTACCCGACTCTTGCAATGTCTTGGGAGGTCGAACATGACCCAAAAAAGGAAAAAAAATGAAGTGTTGAAACGATGCTATATTTGTCCCCAATTTTTTCGAGTTGGCTGATTTAGGGATTGCAGGAAATTGGAGAATCAAAACATTTGGGTACTGGGTCGCACGCGTCGATGGTCATCTCTAGAATCCTCCTCCAATTACGGGTATAATAGGAATTCTGCAGGGGGTCAGCCATCACAGTTGGACGGTTTTTTTGGTTTCCCCTAGCGCCAAAACGGTTACAGATAGAGGGATGCGGTTTTTTGCATAATATGCGGCATAAATGCAAACATGAGTGTGGCAAAGATGATTGAGGCTGTATATTCAAATGGTGCTCAGTGGGGCGCCAAAAATATGCAAAAACAGCCTTTTTTGGACATTGTGTACCTGTGTATTCTTTGAAGACATTAGTGAAACTGACTCATCATAGGTGGCGCGGTAGCGTCAACCAATAATATACTTGGCCCCCTAAAATATGACTAACCCCCTAGAGCAAAAACGGTTATAGATAGACACGTGAGGTTTTTCGCAAAATATCCGCCATATGGGAAAACATGGGCGTGACGAAGGTCATTGGGGCTCTATAATCAAATGCTGGTCGGTGGGGCGCCAAAGACATGCAAAAAACGACCTTTTTTAGGGCTCCAAGTTGCAGCAGGTTCTACAATGAGTATGCATCCCTCGAGCTTGATACTTTTACTCATGCATGTATCAAGCCTTGACTCGAAATGCTTTTTTATTTTTTGAAAATATTGATTTGATCAAATTATATGAGTGACCAAAATTCCAGAAAACAAGAAAAAGAAAAAGAAACTCCTGAAACACCTGAAAAAGAAAAATTGTGAATCCATCCGATTTGCTGAATCAAGATCCCTGGCTGTTCACGCAACAACAAATTATTGATGGTCGGGAAATGGATCTCACCTTGGATCAAACACGACAAAAACTGAATCAGCAGATAAAAGGATTTTACTCCCTTTATAATTTCATTCATAGAGAAGGTTCAAAAGGGGAAATGAACCAGACTGTTATTCCCCAACCTCTTCATAAAATTGCCCTACATCATTTTCATGGTTCTAACTTGTTTGGCCACCATGGAATTAATAAAATCACATTTTGGTCAAAAAGCACTTCTGGTGGCCAGGTATTGAACAAGACATTCAGAATTCTATTCAATGCAACGCTTGACTAGCGAACTTTGGCTACAAATGGAGCTATTTGTCCTTGATTGTTTCCAAGAGTGGGCCCCGACATCTGCCTTAATGGGCACCAATTTATTGACTACTTTATTATTGCATAAAGTCGCACATGCTGCCCACACCCTGCACCAAATTTGGTCTAATTACCAACATGCTGAGCATATCATGCAAATTATTTGTGATCAGTGGCCCAGCAGGGGAAATGTCGGTACTGGATGCCATGGAACAAATTGAACACATAAGACAATCTGAGTGTGATAGAATAGAAGCTATCAAAGAAACTGATAAACCTCAATTGCTGGAGAAGACGACAAACCCACCTATAGTTAGTGGGGTGGGGAGTTAATGGGCCTCCCCTTCCCAAAGTACTCCATCCCCTAATGTGGACACAAGCCCCCAGTATCAATCCTCTACCAATAGACAAGGTCGAAAAAGTCGAGAGAGGCATGACAAATTTGTTAGGCTGCTGTGGGTGAAGGATGCTGTAACTGACCTTTGGGTTTAGACAAAGGAAGTTGCAACAGTTCTGACCACAGGCTAACAAAAACAATAAACTAAAAACTCTCTCACACGTTTCACCAGATACTCGCCAGTACTTCACCAAACCTCAGGCAGAACACCTTGGCACGTACCTCAGGAGATCCTACCCAAGTCTCCAATCCTAAACTTATGAGAGCCTCCACTATGCTCACAAAACAATACAAGTTACTGGTCCAACTTGTATTGGGAAAACGACGGGCGACGCCAAAAAAAATAATAATAATATTATAAAAAAAGGACGTTGGCGGCGACGCTCCAAATAAAAACATAATATTTTCCCACAATGAATGAAAACATAAAAACACGCGAAACAGTGACTGCATTTCTCTATGCAAATTTTATCATTCTTTTCTGCCACTTTTCGCCGCGTCCTTCCGCCTGCGCACCAACACTGGAAGCTGAACATGTGCACCTGTGGCAACCCCGACATCCCTCGGCCCTCAAAGCTGACCAACGGGAGGTGAAAACCTTTCTGCAGCCTGAGTCTCATACTGAGGCCCTGACTGCATAACAGTTTTCCCCTCTGAAAACAAATTTTTGGGGCTACCCCCTCCAAGATGTGATCCAGCCCTTACCAGGTCCTTCAGGTGACATCAACTTTGATCAATGCATTCGGCAGGGCACTCCTTTTCAGGCTACTGGTACGATCATGAACATAGTTCGGCCTGGACTTTGACATTGATCTGTGCCTAAATCCAGGGCACCGCCGTTCCTCTTCTCCCCTGTACTGGTTTTTACAGCGTAGGGGTTGAGCTACCACAGGTGCGCTTCCTCTATGGTTGGCCACTCGCCACGTCCCCCCATCCAATACAAATCTACACAATAAAAAATATTTTCAATAAAATATTTCAATTTTATCTGATTTACGAAATAATTTTATAAATGCGAATAAAAATTATCACGTCTTCATCTTTTTCTGGCCCTGAAATTAATGAGAAAAATATGAGGGCTATGTACACGCCCGAAATAAGATGGACAGAAAGAGCGAATTTTGTGGGGCAACGCAAAAAATTTAAAAATTTAAAGCAACAATAAAACGAGATAATATATTTTTTTGTATATTGTGTTTTATTTGTGTTTTTGTATTTTTGTATTTTTGAAATAAAATTAGTATGAAATAACGAATTTTGGTCCAAGAACGATGCGGCTATATGAAATTATTGTTGCCCCCCGCCACCATAACCGCCATATTGGGAGCTACCACAGGGAGGATAGGGACCACCCCGAGCTCCACGACCCCTGAGGAATCCCCCAAAAACTCCTCAGGGTTGGGTCCCACGAGGGGCCCCAGCCATCACCTGACCTCTATACAGTTGCGGATTAATCATCCTGAAGGGTCTTCTTTGACCCTGTCCCTGACCCTGGCCTTGGCCATATCCCCCTCCAGTTCCTCTCTGGTATGAGCCCTGAGTAGAACTTATGGAAGATACTCCAGAAGCTCAGGTACTGGACCTTCCTTGACTCTGCTGTTAGATCAACACCTTGTTTTTTTTCTACCTGCGCCATTAACATTCCAAATGGCAAGCAGATCTGTAACCAAGTTGTATCCAACGAGAAGCATGTCCGAATCTAAGAGCTCATGAATGAGCATCCATTCATGATTGTCGTAGTATCTAGAACAAAGGTATCTCCAGTCACTGTTGAAAAGCTAATCACTCTTGTGAACTCCTCCCCTTTTGGGTTATCAACCCCAGAAGTTGCAAAAACTTTGCTCACATACTCTTGTGTGACTTTTTCTGTATCAAAACCAATAATTGGCTGTCCTCGAAACCTACTATCCTTCAAGGTTTCGATCATCTCAGCCACCTTACCTATTTCTACCATTTTCAGTTCCGTCAATTCCAACGGAAATCTTCCGAAATTCGTTGCGAACCATCGTTCTAATTCCCCGACTCTGACAACGCGTTTAACATTGTAGTCTAAAAAATTCAGACAAAATATTTACTACTTTTTTCTGAAAATTCTTCCAAGCGGACAGACATCATTTAATTTCTACCTTCACCACAGATAGTAAGCACAAATAGGAAAAAATTGCAAGCAGGGGACAATAAGGTACCAAACATATATTGGGTTAGTGTTGGCAGATAGTTAAACACAAGTGCGGCCCCGACTTCTACCTTATACGGGAGTACACGCACAGACCACCTGCATCTTCCATCATTCGACTGCTAGCCGTCTCAATCTAATGTCCAAAACGGCCTATCCAACCAACGAATTAAGAATTTCCAAGAAGAATTTTAAAATATACTTACTAATTTACACAAAATCAGGGAATTCGTAGAAATTTAGATAAAGATGCAATTTTAAAATTTAAATAATTTTGAAATTATCTACCCCTAGTCGACTAGTTGCTACACTCCACTTCTTCCCCATCACATAGACGAATTTATTCAACTCGCTATGTGTGTAGAGGAATGATGAAGTTTCGCAAAAAGTCCAAATCTCGTGCTACGGGCAGCTTTGCCACACTCTTTCAAGTTTGACAGAACAAATTTGTTCCTAATAAATTTAGAAAATTGTTTAGGCCTTGGTCTAGACACCTGTGGGCTATAACATCCTGCTTTGCCCAATAAATTTTTGAGATTAACTAAGTTTAAGAACTTAGGTCGCTTACCATCGACTAAAAAGTACCGATTATCTTACCGCACTTACTGCTGACCGTACGCCACATGGGGGTCCGTGACCAGGTATTGTTTTGTGCGGCTTCCTTGGGGGGTCGCGACATTTCTACCGCTTCCTTTTCAAACTTTCAAACACAGTTTCGGCTTTCGCTACTTTTTGTCTCTTTTCACTCTAAACTCCTACATTTTCCAATTCTTCCAATATTCATAGAATTGGGGGCAACAACTAACTAATTCCTCCGAAAAAATTAATTGGACTCGGCTGAATTTAAAAATTTGGGCTGCGAAAAAATTTAAAAATTTGGGTTTTTTGCGAAGAATGGTTTTTTACCAAAAATTTTGAGAAATTTTAAGTTTTGTGCGAGATAAATTTAAAAATTTGCAATAAATACATTGAATAAATACAAATAATTACAATATGTATTGTGACTGGTTCGAAACAAATGATCCAGCCTGGTCCTGGATGGTAGCAGCCTGAATTGCTGATTGACTAGTTGATGCAGGTAGCATCAACTGAGGCTGCCTTTGCAATCGGATACCTTGCTCTCTAACTCTGCAGAATTCCCTGTATCTCTCAAATTCTGGGTCATACCCATACATTTGATCTTCTTCCGGAAATCCTACATAATAGGCACCTCTTTCTCTTCCTCTAAATTCAAACTGAGGTCCACCTCTACCTCTAAAATTTCCTCTAAATGAAGCATTTCTATCACCACCATAATACTGATTCCGCATGCCACGGTTAAATCCACCGTGTTGCTGTTGCTGAGGTTGGTAAGCTAAAGTTTTACACTCATCTGTAGCATGAGTATTATTCTTGTGATAAATGCAGTACGGTCTCTGCTGCTTCAACTGCTTCTGCTTTTCAGCTGATGCAGCCTTCACAGTGGTCAACTCCTTTAAAGCTTCATTTTGAGTAACCTGTAATTTATCCACTTTTTGAACCGATTGCAGCCATTCCTTTGAGAGAATGGCTAAAAATGATTCCTTGGCCTGCTCCTCGTTAGACTTTTTGACATCACGAGGCGACGGGCCAGGTTGCATCTCTTCACCATTCTCCTCATTTCTCTCCTCTTCCACTGCCTTTTGCAACTGATTTTGTGGTCTTGACTTCGTCTGGTTATACTTTTTAGTATTCCCATATGGAGCATTCCATACAAAAGCAATTTCCGGGCACTTCTCCTCCGTAGCCACAACTTGGTTCACTACGATCGATTTATCCTTGGCTCCAAAAGTAGTAAACACATTCTTATACTTTTTATCAATCTGTGTTTCCGCGTATGCAAGGTCTTGCCATGTTTTCATCGATGGCAATACGTACCGCAACTCTGTCTGATATAAGGGACTACTTTTATAAATAAAGGCATTAATAATATTCTCTTGCCTTACCTGATCTGTCTGATCTGCATGGACCAGATTGTTGGGCACCCTGTTGATGCCAATTCGTGTGGGGAAATCGACATGCAAATCGACGAAAGGGACGACCAGCGGCGCAGACATTTGCATAGAAATGGAGCGCCAAAGAAAGAACGAAAGTGATAGTGAAAATCATTGTTCACTATATTCTTGTTTTTATTATATTTTGGTTATATTGCTGGCGTCCCCAAATACAATTTTCCCAGCAACCTGTTTTGTTTATAAATTATTTACTGTGGTATACCCACATTCTTTTTGCATATTTCGTCGGACATATTGTTTAATATATTCGTTTGTTTATTTAGAACATTCGCATCGACGAAGGCGGAGGGCCAGAGGCCCAGGCGCCGGCTTACATCAAGTAAGTGTTTGGAAACCCCTTTCGGGTTATACCCAAGTAAATTTATCCCTGAGGGGATTCCTTGTCTCAGCTAGGAGACTGCGGAGGTCCTTGGTAAGGCCCCTGTATTTAGAACAAAGTTTATCTTTGTTGTTGTAGGTCTGGGGATAACCGGACTGTTGCACTAATCACCGAGGCTTAGCCAAGGGATCAGTTCTAACAGGTCAGTTCAGACCCAATCTTTTCTTAGGCCTCTTAAGGAAAGACCTGCACAACAAGTGGTGGCTTTTAACTCCTTACCACGGAACTTCGTAGTCAGACTAGGAGAAAAGAAAATCCTCCAGGTTTCTACAGAAAGTTAGCAGGTTTTAAAATGCCTAACGAAAGGATACCAAGAGGTAATACTTTACGCAGATCACCACCCAGAGTGGCGAGTGCTGGGAATCTAGTCAATTTGGGAGACGGAGATCAGCAACGGCAGGCTGCTCCGGACCCAGTGATCCCAGATCAAACTCCCGCGAGGGTTCAACCATTGCAGCAAAATGCAATGCATTTTACGCCTCAAGATGCAGGGGTACCAATTGACTGACCACCAGCGATTGCCATCGATCCGCAGGAGGCAGGCCCGGCGAATCCGAACCCAGACGCCGATGGACCGCCGCAGCAAAATTTTAAAAGGTCACCACCGCCAAAGGTCGAATTAGCAGGACCAAAAAGGGACGTCATTACGCCCGAAATTCGACCAAATTTGGAAGAAAGGGACCCCGAAATTGATCCACAATTAGAGGGGACCCAACGAGATCAAGAGCGATTCCAGCTGCAAGAAAGAGCTCCCGAGATGTCCAATTAAGAGTTGGCGACGCAGCTACGCGAATTGAAAGGGACTGTCGAAGCTTTGTTCGACATAATCGCGAATGCCGCCACTGAGGACAACAAAAGGGAAGCCGACAAGCGCCGACAGGAGCCGGATAGACAGGTTAGACCATGTGTTAAGGGTGCAGAAAGAGACAACCGTCTCACTGCTGAAATGAATGCAGGCGCAGGGCCTAGTAATAGGCCTGATATTGATGAAGGGCAAAGGCTTAACTTTGAGCCCAAAAGTTGGAGAGGTCAAGCTAGAGATTTTCGATTCGAGGGAGCTGAGCAATCAGCAGACTTCAGAAACCCAAATCAGATAGCTTCGCAGCATCCAACTTTAACAAGAGTGGTCTATGATGGTAGAGGAAATATAGTTGATCCAGATACCCTTAGACCAGATCAATTGGCATGTTTCCCATATAGGGATTACAGGTTTGACAGAGACAATATCCCATCAAATCAAGGAGGTGTACCACCTCAACGAGATCCAAATCGAGTTATGCTGCAATCCCTGAACTCTGATATTGATCCAGTATTAACAGCAGCTTATGATCAGAGGGAGGTGCCATCAAATAATCTGGCACAGGAGATTGTAGTCAGGAATATCATTAAAGGTGTGTTACCCAAACTTTTAGATGAGGGTATGGTAAATCAGCAAGTGCTTAGCTTCTTAACAGCACTTGAAGGGGAATTCCGTAGGGATACACCCGAATCAGCTAAGTATGAAGCACTGCTGAGGCTTTCTAAAGGTAGACCGAAGGCTGTTGCAGGAGACAACATGACCTATAGGGAGGCCAGGAGAGCCATTATTAATGTCTTTGCACCTGAATGTAACCTGGAAATGTTAACCAGGGAGTTGTTTGAGATCCAACAAAGACCCAATGAACAGGCCTTAGAGTTTCTAAAAAGGGTCAGCATATTAGTGGAACTAGTAAAGGGTGATTTAGACTATCAGTCCAAACAGAGGCTGATCATTGACACCTTTATATATAAGAGTGACCCCACGTTCCAGTCTGAACTTAAGAATTCAAAGCATACCTTTAGAACTTGGTATGATCTAGCAGTTGAAGTTCATGACATTGAACGTAGATATAGAAATGCCTTTCAGAGATATGGACCTAAGGGTACACAACAGGATCCTATTGTAATTAATGAAGTAGGTATGCCTAGTGGGCATGATCCTGAAATTGCCGTAGTTGCTAGGAACCAGTCAGAAGAATATCAACAAGGCCAGAGGCAAAGATTTCGGCAACCATATCAAACTGTAGGTAATCAGGTACAGGCCCAAACCCAAAGGTCAAGGAGTGATTCTCCTGAAATAGAAGAGATTCCAGTTCGGGAAGCCCCTAGGGCTCAGACCGAAAAAGGTAAGAAAGAATCTCTTCTATTGAAAATTTCTAAAGAAATGGTACAACTGGTCGAAAGGTTCGACCAGCTCCAGCAAAAACAATAGGCAAATGGAAAATCGGTCTGATGTGGCCATACCTAGTACCAGTCAGGGAGGTCAAGTTTCCCGAGATCCGACAAAGCCATGGTGTGAGTTCCATAAGAACATAACACATAATACTGCAGACTGCAGGACATTGAGAGTGTTGTCAGAGCGCAGGAGCAGAGGCAGAGCCAGCTTCCCTAGCTTCAACAGGGGAGGCTTCAACACTTTTGCTCGAGGTAACTATAGAGGTAGAGGAGGTTACCCAAATGCCAACTTTAATAGTAGAGGTAGAGGTGCATATAATGTAGGCTATTCAGGTTATCAGGATAGCCATGAGAGTTATTTACAGAACTCCGATTACAATGAGTTTCTGGAGTTCAAAAGGCAAAAGGAGCTGCAAAAGCAGTATCAACAAGTGCAGCAATGCCAGCAGCAAGCTGCAGTACAGCAACCTCAGCCACCTCAGGCTATTATGGGTCCGACTCAGACTCTTCAGCAGGGTCAATTCACAAATCAGCCACCTCAGAAGGATTATTCGAGTGTTATGGTTGCAAGGCAATCACAAATGAGTCCTTTAGGTGAAGTAAATCAGAGCGAACTGCCCAAATGTTGTATTAGGTAGCATCATTCAAATGAACGCAATTGCGCCACAATGTGTAGTACCATCAGTACAAGTAGTAAGGAGAGGCACACCAGCTAGTCCTCAGGAACAACATTTGCTGGATACGTACCCCCGAACAGCCCCATTCCACATTGAGGTTGTTATAGGAGGTCGTAAGACACTAACTTTAATTGACACAGGAGCTCAGTGCACTGTCATGTCGGCTAAGTTTCTGAAAGAAACTTTGGGCCCAGATTACACTGAATATCCGAGGATATTAAATGTTACTGTAGCCAACGGTAAGACAGTCCAAGCCCATGGGTATATCCAATTTAGGATGGATACATTGTGTGGACAGTTCCCCGTTAAAGCAATTGTTATACCTGAAGCAGGTGAAAATGTTATTGTAGGAACAGACTTTTTGGCTCATCCTCAGGTAGGAGCCATAATAGATTTCAGGAATAAGACGATGACGCTCAACAACCATCAACAGCGGATATACGTGACGCCGGACCAGCCCCAATCGAATTGTGGAGAGGTCATGACCACGAGTGCCACGGAATCCAGGGCGAGCGCCGCCGACCAATATCAGCCAAAGATTTGTCTGCTAAAGGTTTCGGTGCCAGTGGTGAGTGTGAATCCAATCTACTTACCAAGTGGTACTGATATACTTCTGAGAGCAAAACTTTGGGATAAGGTAGGCGAAAATCGCCTTAATGGAATCATCATAGAGTCTGAAGAAAATGAGGAAAGGTTCCACATTGACAGTACCATAGTTGATGGTACAAAAGATGATTTTGTTGTTATGGTATCCAACAACACAGGATCAGGATGCCATTTGAAAAGAAATCAAATAATTGGCCATACTAATTCAGTGTTGTGTGATACTGATAACCAGGATCAACTTAAGGGGAAGATAGTTGAGGATCTGGAGAAGCTGCAAACTTGTGCAGTTCGAGCTAGACCTGAAGCTCCTCAGTCGGATGAGAAGGCATTCAAGGAAGCTTTGTACAATATGCTGGCTAAATCCAACATACCATCAGAGCAATTGGAACAAGCTTTACGATGTCTCGCAAAATATAGAGACGTGTTCAGCTTGCCCAATGATCCTCCAACTACTACACCCTATCTGACCTGTAAAATAAATACAGGCGATGCAGCCCCTGTGGCAAAAAGGTACCACAGGACTGCTATTAATTTACGGCCACATGTTCGTGAGCATGTACAAGATATGCTCAAAAAGGGTGTAATAGAACCATCAAAGTCGCCTTGGGCAGCTCCGTTATTCCTTGTAGGTAAAAAGGATGGTACCAAGCGACCAGTAGTGGACTTTAGGGGTATAAATGACGTTACCAAGGACGATAAGTATCCCATTCCTAGAATGGATGACTATCTAGACTGTTTAGGTAAAGCGAAGTTTTATACCACCCTAGATCTCAAGTCAGGGTATTGGCAAGTGCCAATGGATGAAGAAAGCAAAGAAAAAACTGCTTTCATATGCCAAGAAGGGCTGTATCAATTTAAAGTCATGCCCTTTGGCCTAAAGAATGCGCCAGCAGAATTCCAGCGCATGATGGAAAGAGTTTTGCATCCATATGTGTGGAAAATCTGTCTAGTTTATATAGATGATATAATTGTGTTCTCAAATATGTTTGAGGAACATTTAGTTAATCTAGAGCTAGTCCTGCAAGCTCTAAGAAAGGCTCATTTGACCTTGAAACCGGAGAAGTGTGAATTCCTGCCTGAGAGAGTTCATTTTTTAGGACATATCTTAAATTCGGATGGAGTTTCCCCAGATCCGAAAAAGGTCAAAGCTATTAATGATTTCCCATTCCCAGAGTCTAAACGAAAACTGCAAAGGTTTTTAGGAATGTTGCAGTGGTGTAAAAAATTCATACCAGGGTTGGCTAAACACGCCGAACCATTGTATAAATTAACTGGGAAGAACTGTGTTTGGGAAATCATGGAGGTTCACCATCAGGCTTTTAGGAGCCTAAAAGAAGCACTATTGTCAGTGCCTTTTCTAAGGTATCCGGTTTTGGACGGGTCTGCGGACTTTGTCCTTCAGACAGATGCCAGCGGAACGGCACTAGGAGCAGTCCTTTACCAGGAGACCAAGTCAGACTGCTGGGTAATTGCTTATAATAGCAGAATTTTAAAGGGGGACGAGAAAAAGTGGTCAGCCACGGAAAGGGAGTGCTTGGCAATAGTGTATGGCTTAAAGTTATACAAGCACTACCTAGTAGGTCATAAGGTGATCATAAGAACTGATCACAAACCTTTGTTGTCAATGAAGGTCAATGCCATGACCAATGGTAAGTTGAAGAGATGGTACTCGTTCATCTCTCAGTTCAACCATAAACTAGAGTATGTGCCTGGAAAACAAAATGCCATGGCAGACTTTTTGTCCAGGATGGATGAACCAGACGATCAAGCGGAAAAGATACCGCCAAAATGGGAACATATGTTCTCAGAGGATAGACGAGAGTCTGGAAATCTGAAAGATCTTGAGGCACAGCTCATTGAGAAAAAGCATCTCAATTTGGTAAAGAGATTCAGAATTCTGACAGATCGGAATCCAGAAGACGGTACTCCGTTACATCCGGAGCCAAAAGGTAAGAATAATCAGAGGACTGAAATAAGTCCGAGATTTACCCAAATTTATCCAGAAGATTCAGAGGGTGATCCAGAATCAATATCGCCTGCAAACTTGGTAAATGCCGTAACTACAAGGAGCATGGCGAAAGAAGCGGAGAAGAGTGATCAGGCTCAGATCCAGCCTGACGGCAATCAGGGTGGAGAAAAGGTAAGTAGGGGAAACCAGGACAAAGGTAAGCAAAAAAGAGTTACCTGGTTATACCCAGAAAAGGAACAGGAGTTTACTTTGGCAGACTCAAAGGAGAATGAATTACCAAAAGGGTTAATTAGAGATGATCTCATGGCCCTCTTGCAGAGAAAAGACAAGGTATTACAACCATACTTTGATAGATTGGGTCCTAATGGGACAACCAAGTATCACAGTGGATTTTATATCCAGAATGAAGTGTTATACCGTGAAGCCGGACAGGGGTCGGATGATCAGGTGGTCGTCCCATCCTGCCTAAGGGACAATACTTTGCACCAGTACCACGATGCCGTAATGATGACTCATCAGGGGTTCAAAAGGACCCTTGCCATGATTAAAAAACGGTTCTGGTGGCCTGGAATTGAAAAGGATGTCAGGCACTGGATCAAATTTTGTCCAGTATGTCAAATGGCTAATCAGGGAAACACGGAAATTCCTCCACTGATACCAATTATTCCACAAGGTCCTTTTGACATAGTATCAGTGGATATCGTGGGTATCTCTCCACTTAGTGAGAAGAGACCGTATGTCATAGTCTTTCAGGACTATTTTACAAAGTGGGTTGAAGCTGAACTGATCCTGGATCAGTCAGCTAGCACCGTTGTAGATACCTTTCTACAATCTATTGTATTTAGACATGGGACTCCACGGAGGTTACTCAGTGATAGAGGAGGTTGTTTTACCTCAGATCTGATGAAAGAGATCTGCAAGTTATTAGAGTGTCAGAAAATTTATACAACAGCCTACCATCCACAAGGAAATGGCATGGTAGAAAGGTTCAATCAGACACTCATCAAACAGCTCAGAAAGGTGGCCATTGAGGAAAAAGATAATTGGCCAAGATACTTGAGAGCCGTGGTGTTTGCTTACAATGCCACACCACATGCAGCCATGGGGCAATCCCCATTTTCATTGCTTAGAGGTCACGAGGCAACCTTTGGGTTAAACTTATCGAAAGCATATGATATTGTAATGCCCGACAGCAATGCAGAGGCATACAAATTCGTGTTGACCAATCATTTAGTCAACCTTTACGAGGATATTGCTAAAAATATCCAGAGTGCTGCCGAAAAATCGAAGAAATACTTCGATAAAAAGTCCAAGCAAAATGGATTTAAAGAAAAGGACTGGGTTCTGCTCAAAGTAGACAAGCAGAAAAAATTAGGACTACCATGGTCCGGTCCGTTCATAGTTACGGACATTTCGCGAGAAGCGGAGAACGTTGTCACCATTGTACATTGGGACAACCCGCTAAATCGCCAAACTGTTTCAATCAGCAGGTTGAAACATTTTCGTTACGAGACCACTAGGGTCTTGCCGTGAATAGCGCGAGCCAATCAGCACGCGCCACGTGACGAAAACACGTCACTTTCCAATATGGCACAAACAGTTACGACTGGAGCGCCAAACCAAATGAAATCATTTGGAAGTTCGCTCAAGGCGAATCTATGCGCAATCTCGCGCTGAATTTTTTTTATTTATGTACATATCTCGCGCGTGTAGGTACTTATTTTTAAATTAAATTTGTATTATTTTGTAATATTTATCGCGTTCATTTAATGCTCGTATTAATTTTGTAAATTTTTCATATTTATTTCAGACTTTGGGAAAAATTCTTCGGAATTTTAGACCAAAGTGACAACCCAAAATATTTCTGACATTTTTTCCAAAAAAAATAAAATTTTCAAATTTTTCATTTTTTTGTATATCAGTGGCTCACCTAACAACCTGCACTAAATTTATTTTTTCTGCGAAACTTAACCCGCTTGGTGTTGTGGTGCTGGTGTAATATAGACCCTAGAAATGCGCTGAAAAAAGGGGAATAATCACTAAAATTAATAGTATCCTTAATCTTTAGACTACAACGTCAAAAGGGCCATGCGAATCCATGAACTGGATCAGTGGTTCAAAGCCACATTTGGGTACTGGCCGGCTAATCCCAAGGAACCAAGAATGGTAGACATCGGGAAAGTCAGCCAGACACTCCACTTTATCCGAGAAGTATCAATCTTCAGAGGACAACCAGTTTGTGGATTCGATGTCGAAAAAGTCAACCAGGATAAAGTCGCCGCCTTGTTTAAAACGAGAGAGGTCGACAATCCAATGGGAAAGCAGTTTGCCCGATATATAAGCTTCGTGCTGACGAACGGTCAAACCTACGTTATCGATACGACGTCGATGATACTAAGAGAATGGACCAGCCTCCACGACTTTTTGAATTCCGACATGCTCTTCGCCGGATATTCCGTATTGGAGGATTTGGTAAGTATCTATAACGTATGTGGTGCAGGGCGAGAAAATAAGGACAGAGATAAAACTGTGCCCTTACGGGAAAGTCTTAGGAAGACCAAAGGTCGGTACTTCGATTTAGACCGTTTTGCCCTAACCATGGTAGGGGTAAACCTGGAGAAAAAATGTTTTCAGACAGGTATCTGTCCCGAAACCTTTCGGTTAAAGGGATTGTTCACGGAATTTTATTTGATAGACGTGGGCCCCTATCAGTATGACTTTTCATTAAAGGCGAACCGTGATCGGTTTGCCAAAAGAGGAATATTACCGGAAGAGCTTAGGTACGCCGCTCTAGACGCGTATTATTCCTTATTGGTCATGTTTGCAGCGATTCACTATGGCATGGCCGATCAGCTGCTTATTCAAATGCAGATTTTCGACCATGACAAGGTTGATCCCAAACAGATCAACACCGTTGCCCTACATTTTTATCAACAGTACTTAATGATTCCGGGCAACGTGAATAGAGAAATGGGGCTAGGTACCACAGTTATGGAAACCGATCAGGTTCAGCCAAATATGGTCTATCACATGATGAAGTGTGAAATGTATAACCGTTGGGCCGTTCAAATGCAGGGAAATAACACAGGTTATTATACCGCGCCCACAGAATGTAATCCTGTTCGTCCTCAGGGAGTCCAATTGCCAAGTGGTTTCTATCCACTACTCCCTAGAAATGGTAAGCCGATGAAGGACGACGGATACACTGAAGACAGTGATCCCGACGAAATCCAGGACGTCCAGATACCAGACTGGGTTAATATTTCAAAGGATATACTGGAAAATCTCAAATCAGGTGCGACCTATTGGGATTTAGACGGTAAGATTTCTTTGACCTTGTATGAAAACGCCAAGCTATACTGGCAACAAGCCGGGAAGCCCGATAACATCCCACAGGAGGTGTTTTCCTCTAATAACCACTACCCAGTGGGTATCGAAGGTCATAGACAGGCCTACAAGACCAATTTCTATACGCCAAATTTGGCAAAAATTTCAGGTATGTTAGATGAGCGAAACTTTCCAGAGTTAGAGGTCATCTGTAAATTTATGCCATTGGCCTATCACTTGGCATGGCCTCATTCCAGAGCGGAGTGCGATTATGAAACTAGTGCTCTGCTGAACTATAACTTTCTAAATAGTTATACTAAAGAAGGCCAGGAAATGATAAAGAAAATGTCCTGGAAGTCTGGCTTATTATTTAGAAATAGCAGCGACGCTACCGCCGTCGGAACCCCGCTTTCCATCTAAAAAAGGGGTATACGTATGGCAAAATCGGTTCGGATTTGTCCCATTACGATTTCGAGAAGCCGAGGAAATCCTACAAATTGGCGACGATAAATCGTTATTGAAGGACGGAGCTTACAAGGTAAACCCTTACTTTTATGTAACCTTTTACTATGTAGGCTTCGAGACTTTAACGCCGGGACTGCGGTATCCGATGACGGAAGACGCATCGCCCACCGATTATCCAATTACGTACGCACCGAGAAATCCGCTCGAGCTCAGACCGGAGTTTGTTAGCAAAAGCTTCCGGGAGAGAACGATTGCTTCGGAGATGCCTGGGTATACACTAACCTATACCCCAGCCGGTGAGTTGGTATCCAAAGTACCAGTGAATCGTCCTTCTACTTCCCAAACGGCGCAAGCCGGAGGGACAGGACAAGTAAAACTGCAGCCGCAGGCGCCAGTGCCGGTGGTCAAAGCTAAACAACCAGCTTTGGACACCGATACTACGCAGGCAGCTGCAGTTGTAGTCGTGGTGCCGCCGCCAGTGCAACCAGCGGTGGCACAGCCGACTCAAGTAGCTCAGATACAGCAACCGGCAGAGCCTGAGCCAGAGGTTGTCACCATAATGCAATCAGTACCTCCAGCACCAGCTGTTTTGCCAGCTAAAGTAAAACAGCTCTTGCCGAAGATACGAAATTCAGACTCTGAGTCCAGTTCAGAAGAGGATGAAGAAGAAGAGGAAGGTGAAATTCTGGAATCTGAGGGCCAGACATCGGAAAATAAGGATGCGATGGAGGCCAAGACTCAGAAACAGGCTATTGAGGAGGAAAAAATCCAGACTGAAATCGATGAAGCAGTCACTAAGATGTCGGGAATAGATGTCAGACTGGACAAGATGCAAGACGCATCCCAGGAGATACCTGTAAAGGCCAAAGATCCTAAGGATCACGACCGACAAGCGAAGCAAGAGGCCCTACAGGCCAAAATTCAAGAACAGAAAAGGCTGACGCAGCAGGAATTCCTGTGTCAGAGGGCAATCCAAAGGAAGCTGAAGGAGCAGGCACTAGCCGATGACAGCTCAGATTCAGCTATTGCAGCGACAGAGCTGATGAGGAGGGGAAGAATTGCCGAGGAAGGTATTCCTGGAATTTATTCCCCAGACAAAGTTCAGCAGATGTTAGCTGAAGGTATGTCGGAAAAATTTATCCGACACTTGGCCAAGGAAAAAGTAAGGCGCAGGAAACGAATAAGTAAGGCCAGACAACGCAAATTTGCAGCTCTAGGTCAGCAGCAACAGGGAGCGGCCGCCACCGGGTCCGAAAATGACGCCTACGATACGGCCGAGGAAACCACGACCCCGGAATATTCGACAAGCCAAAAGTCGAAAACGGAGACTACCAAAAGTCAGACGAGGACGGAGACTGCAAAAAGTCAGACACGAATGGAGACCTCCAAGGGCCAGACAAAGTTGGATAGGACAACAGGGTCCACTGCAACTATTTCGTACACTCAGACGCGAACGGTATCGAAAACCAGCGGAGAGGTTAGTACTACATCTGGCAAAAGTAAATCCGTGCCCTCCAGCTATACCGCAAGAAGTAACAAACCTGCGGGAAGCGTTTTGGTGAAGCCCGATCTTGAATCGGAGGAAAAATTGATCAAGAAGGTCAAACTGAATGTGGTAGCTAATAGACCCGAAAGGGAACCACAGCAGTTTGTCACTCCTGGTCAATTAGCTGAAACTCTGATTGATTATTGGGAGTGGCAACGGGAACAAAGGCACCTAATTGGGCCGATCTCATTTGAAAATCCAGAGGTCGCCAATTATTTCGCCTTTGATGGCCAAGAACGGCCGATCATTTATAGAATGGTCAATGATGCTATGGCCGAGATTCATGATAATTACCGCCAGCAATTTGAAATGCAAGGTGGTTTCATGTTTGACGGAGAACGCGTCCCTGAAGAAATTTGGGAATGGATTATTTTAGTTCTCATCCCCAGATGGCTTCAGGACTACGACGCCTCAGACGTCTTTACGGCCATTAGGTATGTGACCCTAATGATCTTTCTACAGTTGGACTTCGCTCCGATCACGCCAACGGCAATTGGTAGGTGGTATGCCCAGGTGTGTTCGTTTGCGAACAGACAACTAGTCATTGAGGCCCAGGGAAACCGCGTAGACGATGTCTACATTGCAGCCTTTAATCAATATATCTTTATGGGCTCGCAAAGGTTAAACCAGATGGGTGTTAAGAGGAAGGCACCAGGCGATGACAGGTCGCAAGCTGATAAATATCAGCGAACGGCTGCCAAGAGCCCAAGTAAGTTCAAGGTGCCTAGACTCCCTCCGGCTAAGAAACAACCGCCGACGACACAACAATCGTCAGCTACGACCAGCCAGAGGTCTTATAGTGAAGCTGCTAGCACTTCTTATATAAGTCCGCTTTCTCGATCAAAATCAACATCATCAAAATCTCTCAATTCAACTTATCAGACACAAAAACCACAACGCAGCAGCTCCACTAGCAGTGGTCAAAGGCAGCAGGGGAGAGACGACATGTTCTCAAACCCGGCCCCGTACAGGGCTAGACCGGGGTATGACCAAGGTCAACCCAGAGGAGGCTTCAGAGGGCGCCTTCAGCGACCCTACAGAGGCCGAGGATCCTGGCAACACCAAGGTCAAGACCCGGATGCGCAATTCCATAATCCGAACTTCATGCCGCTTGGTAGACGCGGCGGAAGTCAACAAGGCCAAAATCAAGGCCAAGATGGAGGTCATACCCGAGGCCAACCAGGTCAGAGGGGGTACTATCGAGGTAGACCTCGAGGAGGTTACCGAGGCGGCGGGCAGCAGCAGTAAATAGCCACATAAATTTTGGCCCAAAAATCTCTTTTTCGCATTTACATTTTATTAATTTCATAAAACACAAAACCCAAAAACACTAATAAAATCACAAAAATCCAAAAAAAAAAAAAATCAAAAAACAAAAAATCCAAAAAACATTATTTTCGGTGCTGCTGGCCATCAAAAATTTCCTTTTTTGACAAAACCGGTGCAAAAACGCAACCGTAAAAATATTTTAAAACTTTTGGCCACATTTTTGCTCAAATTTTTTAGCGCATTTTAAAATTTTGTGATATCGGTACACTCCCGCATCGTCTTTTTGTATCGTAATTTAATCTCGTATTTTAGTTTAATTTAGAAAAAATAGAGACGCGGGAAATCGATTTGCATGCGGTTAGACCCACGGCCAACGAATTGACACAGCATGCAGACCGAGTGGCCGAGCCCGAAGCCGACCACATTCGGCACCCATGTCACCGACGTACTCCTTAGGGCAGGAGTTTATTCCATCAACGCCGAGGTCAAAATGGGCGTCACTTGCCAGCCATTGCGGCGAAGCCCTTGGTATTCGTTGTGTCCAACGACCAGCACAGGAGTCCGATTAGGACAGACTGTGAAACGGGAGTCCGAGTGAGACAAACTGTTTATCAGGAGTCAGCCGGAATTGTAGATTTTTTCCTTTTTGATTAATGCTTTTTAATGCCAGGGTAACCCAGCCAAAAGTTTTTTTTCTACCTCCCGTAGGTCAGTTTCGACGCGCGAGGGATGTTGGGCACCCTGTTGATGCCAATTCGTGTGGGGAAATCGACATGCAAATCGACAAAAGGGACGACCAGCGGCGCAGACATTTGCATAGAAATGGAGCGCCAAAGAAAGAACGAAAGTGATAGTGAAAATCATTGTTCACTATATTCTTGTTTTTATTATATTTTGGTTATATTGCTGGCGTCCCCAAATACAATTTTCCCAGCAACGTGTATTGTTTATAAATTATTTACTGTGGTATACCCACATTCTTTTTGCATATTTTGTCGGACATATTGTTTAATATATTCGTTTGTTTATTTAGAACATTCGCATCGACGAAGGCGGAGGGCCAGAGGCCCAGGCGCCGGCTTGCATCAAGTAAGTGTTGGGAAACCCCTTTCGGGTTATACCCAAGTAAGTTTATCCCTGAGGGGATTCCTTGTCTCAGCTAGGAGACTGCGGAGGTCCTTGGTAAGGCCCCCGTATTCAGAACAAAGTTTATCTTTGTTGTTGTAGGTCTGGGGATAACCGGACTGTTGCACTAATCACCGAGGCTTAGCCAAGGGATCAGTTCTAACAGGTCAGTTCAGACCCAATCTTTTCTTACGCCTCTTAAGGAAAGACCTGCACAACAAGATCAACATGATTACTCAACCTCTTTAAAAACTCCAAGGCTGACTCGCCTTCTTCCTGCTTCATATTGAATAGCTCTCTCTTGAGCATCGTCAAGTCATCAGTCAGCGCGAGATACTTTAAAATATTTCTCCGCGCTTCTGTATAACTTGACAATGTTCTCGCTATCCTCCTAGCCGTATTTTGAGACAACCTTCTCAAACATTCCTTCTTGATCTTGTCTGCAGTAATCTCTAGAAACTCACTTTCCAGATCAGTGAAAAATTTGAGCACCTCCGTCGGCTTTATACTATCATGTAAAGGCCTATGTTTCAAGGCCTTTACCACATCTCTGACATCCACTTCTACACTTGAGCTAGAGTTCGACATAGATGCACTGCTATTATCACTATCTGAGTAGTGTCTACTTCTAGCTCTTGATCTGCGAGATCTCCTTCTACTCTTTGATTTCCTCTTTCTCGGTATCTCTCCAAGGAGTAGAACGAGAAAATCTATCCTCTCCCTGGGACGATTCGTCGCAGATAGTCACCTTCCTTTCCCTAGACCTCCTATTCTCTGAGTAGTTATAGGCATTCGTTGTGCTTGTTCAGCATTCCTCGAACTCTGTGGCTCCTCAGTCCAACTTTTATCTCTGCTAAAATATTTGTCTCTATTCTCTTGAGACCTTACATAAACCTCTGATTGAACCTCTCTTTTAGGTTCACTTACTCTTTCCACTCTACTCTCAATGTAAGAAGACTCACTTATCTTCTTTCATTGATAGTAGTATAGAAGGGGGGGCTCTTAGGGGTAAAATTGTGCCACGCCCATGTTATAAGATAGGACTTGGACTTAGAAAAAATTTGCATCCGTGGCACCCACACAAAACATAGCCGACCTTCCGCCGACTACTATGACGTCATTTTTCCGGCTGGAAAAAAAGCATGACCTCACACTTGACTAGAAAGAAAAAACTTGCCGAAACTTGGCCCACCCACATCTCCATCAAAACTTGAGATAATGTGACATATACGGTACTTTTCGGAATCAGCTCAAGGAGATCTATCGATTGGTACCCAACATGACCCATTTAGGACAACAGCCTAAATTTGGCGCGAGACTCTACTGTTTGTTCTCTTAGTTGCTATACACTGCCGCTGCCCGCCCACTGCCGCCACCCCCCCCCCCCGCCTGTTGGGGGGGGGGAGAAAAGATCGCCTAGCTAATAAAGCTGAAGCTGCCGCTTCAAGCTTTATATTGCTAGCCTAAATGGAATAAACAATTAATATGAGCAATAAATCATGTGATATATCAACAGAAATTGTGTACTCATTCGCACTGATAACAGTATCAGTCCCAGCGCCAGCCGCGGGGAGGCTAGTACACGTGTGGCGCCAGTACTTTCATAGAAAGTAAACACAAATTAGAGAATATTCTAGCAGTATTTGAGTCGTATAAACCAGAAGTCTTACACTATATACATATTTGCCTGATGTCAGACTGTCAGTGCCTCGTCACCATGCACCTAACATCATGCACACACACACATACACATGCTCAACTTCAGGCCATCATTGGCTCCTCACCAAGCACCTGAAACCCAGCATAGAGTTGCATGACCCTAGACCGTCAGTGGCTCCTCACCATGCATCTGGAGCCATGCTAGACACACACAAATTCATACAGGACTCTGGTGATTCATCTTTTTTCACTGCTGAAATACTCTCTCCTTTGTGTTTAAGCAAAAATGTCTGCATAGTAGACATGTGAATATAAAATATAGTTGAAGGAAAATTTGATGAACAAAAAATAATAGCTAGCCTAAATGGAATAAACAATCAATATGAGCAATAAATCATGTGATATATCAACAGAAATTGTGTACTCATTCGCACTGATCACAGGATCAGTCCCAGTGCCAGCCGCGGGGAGGCTAGTACATGTGTGGCGCCAGTACTTTCATAGAAAATACCCATAATAAATGCTGTTTTACTTTTTTCTGGTATAGTTGTGATCCCAGGTCGATTCTTTCTTCATCAGCCTTTTCATTCTTTTAATTGGTGAAGGATCAGCACCCAATTCTCTATATCTTCCAGCTTGAACATATCTACACACAGCATAATGCACAGAATGCATAGGAATTTTCCCACATAAGTTGCAAGGCTCCATTTTAGAGAATGAATGTTTCACCTATTGACTTGATATATTTATACCAGTGGGGGTAGTACTGTAACTGAATCATACTAGTACTTACTCATCAACTTTGAAAACTGACAAGTAACTCTTTGAAGTTTTTTGTAGTTTATTAAAGGTTTTGGCACCTGTAATAATAATTTTGCCATTATGGAAAATCAATGCACATAAGCCCTGCTTGTTGATTGTATATTTGAGTGCAGGAAATAATTCAGGAGAATAATCACATTCTCCGCTATGACTGTTATAGAATTCTTCAACATTTATACAGTGATCTAGGGCGTATGACCCAACAACATTGCAGATTCTAAATTTTCTGGGTCTTGGTTGATAGCCGAGTTTGAGTAGTATATCTGCAGCATAATCTATACTCTTCACAGCCTGCTGAGTTGCCTTAATGCCCACACATACGACCTTGCCATTTTCGTACAACAGTAGACAACATTTAGGATCAGGAAGGTGCCAAATTAGTGACCTGAATTTTCCCATAGTCAGTTTAGAGCCATCCAGTTTTTTAACAACTGAGTCCAAATTGAGTCCACAGCCAAGTTCAGCTGTGACAGTAATGTTTTGTACTTGCATTTTTAGAATAAACTTCGCTTTCTAAAGTGTAACTTCACAATTGTTTTACCAGTGACAAATTTTACAGGTTTGTCTTGATCTGTTCCAATTGAAATTTCGATAGAATCGATATCTTTTACGAGTACAGGCAAGTAGTGAGGAGCTATATATATCTTATCTATAATGTCACCAAAAGCTCCCTCTATATTAACAATACGGAGGAGAGGGGCTAAAATATCACCAGCAATCTGTTGTTCAATGATGTTACAATAAACATACATAGTTTCGAGACCAGCCTTCATATCAGCAGGGTGTGCAGCAGCAATTTTCAATTTTTCAGATGAAGTTGTTTCTAGTTGTGATTTCTCAAAGCCCAACAGATATAGTAAAGGATCACTTAATTTTATGCTCTTGATTTTAGTCAGGTTCACTTTCAGGACAACTGCTCTGGCTAATCTCCTGTATGAAAATTCGATAAACTCATTATATGGAACTTTTTCCTGTTCACTCAACAACCTGATGGATTGTTGGATAGCTTCAATTAAATCTATTATAGATTCATACCTTGTAGAAGGTACTTTTAGTAATTGCCTAGTATTGGTCTGAAGATCGTAAAATTTTATTACACTATCACTAGGTGTTATATTGAACCATGTATTTGGGTAGATGAATTCACAAAGTGCACATTCCCATTCACCTTGCAAAATCAATCTATGAGGCAACCTGATACTAAAATTTGAAGCAGAGTTACTCGAATCACATTGAGCATTGCTCGGTAATGTTACATAAAACTGTGAAAAATCCATTTTTTCAATATGTCATTATGGTAGAAACTAACTTTTATATTCTGTTGAGCTGTTCAAATAAAAATGCATCATCATATATGGGAGTATTTGTTCTAAAGAGACTGTTGATGAAGCCAGTGACAAATTCATCAGCATAGCCTTGTTCCAAACTAGCAGCAATATCTCTCATACTTATACCTCTGACTATCCACACAAGAAAGTATACACATAACTGACCACATGTAGCAGTCAGGTACTGTTGAACACATTTGGTATTGCACTTGTAAGAAGTAGATATAGTCTTGATGTAATTCCTAAGCTGTTGAGGTGGTTCCAGGCCATAACTGTCAAAATAACAACATGCATGTTTTTTATCAACAAACAGAGCTACCCAGTGTGAACCAGGTTCATCCAGCTTGTCCAGATTTACAACCAATGCTGCGGGTACAGTGTCAAGAGGTGGTAAACAGTCTATAGGGGAAATACCCCATTGAAGATTTGTCTGAGAGCTTGATCTCTATTAATCAAGATGTAGATTTCAGAGGTATTCATGCAGTATAGTCATTAAAGACATGTCTATTTTTATCGATCATAATCAAATTGTCAAATTCTGCATAAACAATAACTTCTATACCTGCATCAGGTATCCTATCAGCAAATGTCAATTCTATACTTGTGGAACCATCTCTAATCAAGTCCCAATGTCCACTATCATCTTCATCAGGTGTAAAATCGAAGGCAAAGTAGCACTGTCCATTTTTAAAATTAAGCCTGCTAATGCCATTCCCTTTGTTATCTTTAGCCATGTCTAGAGTTTCAAAGAGCTGATCATATGCTCGAATATATTTGTTGTTGGCAAAATCAAGTCTTAGTGGAGTCGCTGGAAAAGCTTGACCACCAGAGACAACCTTGACTTCACTTATACTGTAACATTTAAAATTGAATGGAGATTTTTTTATTTCTCCACGATATGCATCTGCATCAATACATGCTATAATCATCCTGCGTGGCAACTGACCAGTGAATAGAGTATTTAGAGGTGTAGATTGCGTTGTACTAGCAATATGAAGGTTCACCATTTGGACTCTTCTGATTGGGTATTTGACTGACGTTTTTAACATTGCTTTTTCTAGAGCCAATCCAACACTGTCGAGAACTTCAACTTTCCTGATAAAAAGTTTCATCTGGGAAACTTCCAATTTTGCATTTTCTAGATCACCAGCTGGGCACTGTAACACAAATGGATTACTATTGCGTATCAATTCCAGTTTGAGCTCAGTATTGCTGAGTAAATATCGATCTTGCATTAGAAGATCAATATGAAGAGGAGCTGTTATTTCGACTGTTTGACCATTTTCAAAGTATTTTACCCTGTCTTTAAAACCCTGGCAATCAGCAGTATCTATTTTGGGGCCAGCTTCCACAGTATACAAAGAAGACTGTAAGTGACTATTTTTAGCATCAAAACCAAAATTTAAATCAGTTTCAAAGAATGCCCTGTAGGCATATTTATCCCCACTATCATGAATGAGACGACCATTCAGGAAGAGCTTCACTTGTCTGAAAAATGCTTTACCAATCAGATTGATAGGCGCAATTACTGGTGCAGCTCCACCAGCAGGAACTGTGTAAGTAATTCTCAATGTCGTGTACAAATAATTTTTGCTAAGCTGAATCATGTGAGGATCTGGGGGTATACAAAATTCGTATGGACCATCATTAGTGATAGGATTTATCGGGTTAACTTCATCCCAGTAGCCTCGTTTAATTATTACTCTTGTGGGAGGAACAGTGAAAAAGTCCAATTCAGACTTTGTACTAATACTAGAAATTGTATCAATTAGAGCCATGTTTCCTTCTCTTTTTCTTTGAGAATATATCATTTTTCTCAACTTTTATACCTTTTGGTCTAGTCCCCAAGCCTCTCCCAGTCTGCAGCGCATCTCCAGCACTGTGAGCCAACTTGGAGAGTGCTGCTCGGCCATGTTCTTCTAGAGACTCTTTAATAGATCGACCTTCTGCTAAATCTCCAGCAATATGTGCACCTGTGGATAGTGCTTGCTTACCAATATGGCCTGCAGCTGACTTAATAACAGGAATGGCCATTCTGAATAAAGATCTAAAGAAGCTTCCTAGACCACCTCCGCGCTGATAGGGAGTGCCTTTGAAGCCTTTGAAACCATAGCCAGTTTGTTCAGCTTGTTCAGTGTAGTACTGAAGCCAAGTTGCATAATCTTCTGGATTAAAGTATTGTCTCATCTTTATAAGTTTACAAAATGCTGCAAATTACAACTTTTATATTTTTCCAAATTCTAACCATCTAGACCTTGGTGTAATGCTTTTGGGTGCCTTAATTTTTTTACCATCTACGGGTCCACTCGGGGAAGCAAATGTTTCATCACTTTCACTTCCAACATTTAGCCTGGACTTATTTACAAAAAGATCTTGAGGCACATTCTCCTTTAAGAGGTTCTTTACAAACAATTCTGACCCTATTGCTTGCTGGCGCTTTGGACCAACTCTTGCCACATCAGAAATCAAATCAACAATGTTGGTTCTACTTATTTTGGTGCCTTTCAGAATCATTTCGCCTTTATCCGACCACTCCATGTGTGGATTATCTTTAGCATAATCATATAACATTTTAGCTTGACTATGCCACTTTTTTGGTACAATTTTCATAGTTTTTTCATACAGTACATCTTTTCTAGGGGTAACATCAACAGTGCTTTCAGCAGTGTCTGGCTTTTTTTGCTTAGGTGTTATTTCTTCCAGATCAGGAATAGGGTGTTCTGCAACAGATTCACTAACAGTCAACTCATAAGGTCTGGTTTGATCCTGCGTAGCCTGCCTATATCTGTGCAACACTTGATTGTATAAGATTATCTTTCTGTCGGAGGGCAATGACTTATTAGTTAAAATGTCATTCATTTCTTTATCCAAAGCAGTCATTACATTAGCTGCTATATCTTCCCTATGACCAATGTCATGCGGTACAAGAATCATTTTATTTGTATGCATCATCTTTTTATAATTGCATCAGCTAGTAATTGTCCAGCTATTCCTAAAATTGGTGCCAACAATACAGGCAAAAATCCACCTTTTTGTTCTAGAATGTCTCGTCTTTTGCTGAGACTTGTTTTCTCATCTGCTAATACTCGTAAATGTCCTTTGTGGGAACTTAATTTATTCAAGATATTTTTGTCAACTTTTATATTGCCTTCAAGGAAGTTGAGTATACATTCACACAAACAAAGTATCAGTTCACGATCAGCAGTGCTAATAATAGCTTTACGTTGCTTGGGTTTAGCCTTACCTAGTACCCTGATGTAATCAATATTATGTCTAAGACGATCACAAGGCATTTTGACTATACAACTGAAGAATAGACAACTTTTATACTTTTGGCGCATATATCGTGGAAAATTTTGAGAAAATATCAGCTCTGAGTCTAAGTTTATCCGATGTTGTTTGAGAAAGATCAATAATTATATAACTGTATGGTTTAAATGTGGCATCTTCAAAAGACTCGAGAAAGTACTTTACTTTATCAGGAAACAACTGTCTTGCCAAAGTTTTTACTTGGAGCCTATCTGCAGGATTTTTCATCAAAACAAGGTACTCTGCATTTATTCTAGATGTTCTTAGACCCTCGAAGAAAACATTTTGAACAATGTGTATCACAGACACATTCATGTGATGACATCCATGAGTAAAAAGAATGTCGAGATGCTTATTTTTTGCCATTTCCTGCATCAGATCATCTAGTATAAGTTGGGGTGCAGGACTGGGCTCTCTTATCAAGTTCATGTCAGGTAATCCCTGATAGAAGTTGACTCTGCCAGACAAGTCATTGTAGACTGGCTGCTTCTCACTAAAGAACCAGTGAATATGTTCAGGAACTGGTTCAATCAAGTACTTCACATTTAGTACTAAATTCTTTACAAAGGTTGTTTTACCCGCTTTTGTAGGGCCAGCAACAATACATGTAAAGGGGTGATTAAATTTTATAGCCATGGTTTTTTTTCTTCTATAGATTCTCAACTTTTATAACATGCAACATGCTGGAAATACCAGCAATTGTGCTTTGATTTTTTTTTTCTTGTCTTAATTTTTTATTACAATATTTACTCACAATTATCACAATATTAATAGGGTATATCTATACCTTCATCATCATATTTTTGTACAGCCTCTGGAGTAAGATTCATCCAGATCTCAAAAAGAAGGGGTCCAGCACTACAAGTTCTTATCCAACCCTCTAGTGCCTTGGCAAAATGCCAAAACCCAGTCAGTTTTCTCTTACCCATACGATGATCCAGCTCATTGGCCACTTTAGCCAAAATCTTCCATTCACGCTTGTAGCCATCATTTATTCGATCCCAAAAATATGAGGCATATCTGGCCACATCTTTTTGAGTATAAGGTCTTCTGAGAAAAGTGCCCATACTCAGTGCAACATTTAAAAAAATACCTTCCATTTTGAAAAAGTGACTAAACTGTAGAAGGAAAAGTTTGAAGACTGAAGACTAAGGATAATTTACAACTTATATACATAAAAAATGTTACAGAATACTTGCAAATCACATTTCACTAGTTTACTGTAGGCTTCAAGATGAGTGCGTGTCTATCAGCTAGCTGTTTTTTTAGTACAGCGGTGCCAGCTTCCTGCAATGCCTTATTGTATTCTAGACATTTTGGGCACATTTCAATGGTAAAGAATGTTTTGCCCTGAGACAACTGGAAACACTCCCATTCAGAGCTATTCTTTTGACAAAAATAACACAGTTCGATCATTAAGGAATACATGGCTCTTGGCAAGTTTCGAGCGCATGGTTAATAGGAGCTTTAACTTTTTTCGACTCCATTCTAGTTAATCAAATGATTAAAATAATTTTGAAGTTGCTTATATACTGAAATGTCAGGCACAGGTAAAAATTTTTAGACCTGCAAATCATTGTTTAGTTTTCATACTGTAGCTATAGTTTTATCAAATCTGTCACCCAACTATTGAATTTATCTGGGTGACCCTTCCATTTAACAAAGTATTCAGTTTCCCAGCCCTTTTTCTCTTTCATATAATCTTTTCTATAATGCAGAGATCTGTAATCTCATCAACTTTCTGTAATTCTGGCTCATAAAATACACCCTGTATGACTTCTCCCAGCTGATCTTCTACCCTATATACAGGAGGATATCTAGCTTTTTGCTCACAAATTACAAAAACTTCATCACTCCAATTGGTAGTGTAACCCTTCTCAAAAGTCCTTTTGACTTTGCTTATGCGTACCTTGTCACCAGGGATTAGTTTAAATTGTACACTAGACTTACATTTCCTGAAAAGCTTTTCAACAATTTCAGCTTTATTCTCATCAGTAACATCAATGGGAGCAACACCTATGGTCCTATGCCCAGTCGAGTTGTAAGAGCTTAGCAGGTGGGGTAGAATGTTTAAGTACTTGTATGTATTATTTTGAGTAAAATGACGCCACATTCTTTCCTTTAAAGTTCTATTGAACCGCTCAACAATGCTAGCCTCAGTTTCACTAGCAGTTACGAAAAAACTAATGCCAAGTTTCTTTAATAAGGCCTGGAAGGCTTTGTTTGTGAACTCTGTACCAGCATCAGTCTGTATTTTTTGTGGCTTTCTGCCAGATTTCAAAATTGTTTGAAAGGCATGCAAAATAGATGATGTATTTTTATTTTTCAAGGGTACAGACCATGCAAATTTTGACAGGACATCTATACAATTTAAAAGGAATTTGTATCCATCATTATGCCTGGCGAGTGAACTGAGGTCTGCAAGATCCATTTGCCACTGTTCATCAATATCAGTAACTAGAACATTATTCCTGGGGTAATGGCGCCTAGCATACTTGTGTACAGTATATGTTGGCTGTTTCTGTAACCATTCCTTAACAGAATGCAGAGTGACCCTGGGATTACTAGCTTTTGCCTGTCGTAACAGGTTCTGAACACTACAATACCCTGTACTTGGGTTGAAGTATATGCTTTCAAAGAGCTTGTCCATTTTTTCAAGCATGCTGCTGTCAAACTTTTATTTATACATCTGCAAGATTGAATCTGACACTTTTTGTACTAGTTTTAGGTTTTTTGGTGAACAGGTTCTCCAAATATCTCCTTAACAATTTCAATAGAGTCAGTATTGTTAGTATAGCCAATAGAGAGTCAGTTGTTGTTTATTTACCTAAACTTTATTGATTGAAAACCTTCCCACTACATGAAACATTTTATGAAGATGAAAAGATGGTCAAGTCTGGCATATTTTCCCACTAGTGAAAGTAGCAAAGAGATCAAATTTAAAGAGCAGTGAGGTACAGTATTAGAAGCTCAAGTGATTCACATGCTCATTGTTGTGAATCAAGGCTAGCTAAAAGGCAAGAAATACTTTTATACAAAGATAGTTGAGAAAATGACTCATAAGGTGACTGCTTGTCTAAAGAAAAGTGATGTAAGCAAGAAAGTTTTTATATGTGCATTTTGATTAAATTTGACTTGAAAGACAGATCAAAAAGTGAGATAAGAGAAAACCAGAAAAAACCAGTTTATTTCTGTATGAATCATCAGAAAACTGAGAAAGATGAGACATTTGATGGAATAGATCAGTAGGTTTTGCTGTTCCACTAAGCCTACAGTAATCCTTCCCATAAGAGTATAAAAGCAAAAAAAAATTTGAGGAAAGCTCATTTGTGATTTTTATCAAGTTAAAGAAAGGTGAATTTATCAAAGTTGTCTCATTTAATTTAGTTATTTTATAATGGAGAATAATAGTGCATTACTTAAATGTATGGAATGTGATAAGATCTTCAAACAGAAGTTTTATTTGGACCAGCACATTGAAGCTGAACATAATGGTGTGAGGTACAGGTGCCCACAGTGCATGAGTGCTTTCACTCAAAAGAAGAGCTTAGCAAGGCACTTCAAAGCGAATCATTATGACAAATATTGTTCATTCTGTCAACTGAGCTGAAATAATTCTGAAATGCTCTCCAGCAATCACATCAAAGATTGTCTCAAAGTAAAGCCAGTGAACAATCAAGAAAATAAATTAGTACCTATGGAACTGGATACTAAGTCTGTGTTGAAAGATGATGAAGATCAACCAGCTGATTTATTTGAGTATCCATATGATGCCCAGGAACAAGTAACTAACTATTGGCGCCTCATAAAGACAAGGAAATCAATATCAAATTTATTGGACCACTCATACAATTATCGATGGGCCAAAGTTAATGGCAATTTTGAAAGTATGTTGGAGGACATTTATTATACAGAAAAAGAATGTTTTCGGCTCAATGCAGCAATTGGCTGTCTGCTGAAGAATCGAGAGACAGGTGAGTTAAAGTATTGGTATACATGTCACAATAATTTTACTCTATTGGATAAGCCTGCTTTAATCAGAAATGGTGAAGATGTAAAAGAGCTGATAGAAAATATGAAAAGTATTGATTTACAAGAAAAATTCACTCGCCCAGACACAAAATGGGGTTTGTATATCATCACCAACATAGAGTTTTATGTCATTCCCCAGAAGGACTTTGTTGCTGGTTGTAGGGACTTTCTCCTGCCAGAAAACATAGTTCATCAACGACATAATATTCTAGGAATGACACAGGATAGACAGCATAATAAATTTAATGATAACTTGTGCTTATTTCGATGCTTAGCTATGTGCCTCACTGGGGACTTTGAAGATAAAGCTTTTGTTTTTGGCCTTTTCATGAAATACTGTCAGAAGAAGAAAAATGAAGTTTTGATAGACACTTTCTCTGGCGTTCCATTTACTGATTTAGAACTAATTGAAAAATTATTTCAAGTGGACATCCAAGTGTTTCATATGAATAAGACCACTGATACTGCAGTCTGCTGGAAAAATGTTATCCAGAAATATAAAAGGGTACTCAATTTGGATATTTCTTTTAATGAATGTGGCAAGGCCCACTACTGTTATATTGTAAATCTGGACCAATATGCAAAGCGGTACTCCTGTCAAGCATGTGGCAGAATGTTCAAGAAGAGGGAAAAGCTGAATAATCATTTGAAAGATCATTGTCACTTGGGTAAAACTGTTCACAAATTCCCTGGTGGTATATACAGTGTGAAAAAATCCATTTTTGACCAACTGGAGGAACTGGATATATCTATAGATGGTGTTCAGAAGTTCTGCCCATATTTTGCTGTATATGATTTTGAAGCACTCCTCATAAAGAAATCTCAACCATCATCTGGAAAATTAACATTCATGGCTCAACATCAACCAGTTTCTTGTGCTATAGCTACTAGTATTCCAGGTTTTAAACCAATATGTTTTGTTGAAAAAGATCCTCATGTTTTGGTACAAAAAATGATCAGCCATCTAGAGTTGATCAGCTTTCAGCAAAATGAAATTTTGACTAAACAAAATGGACATCTTTTCAGGCAAGTGGATAGCCTTCTAGAAAGCTGTAAAACATATATACAAGAGCAGGTATCTAAAAAGAAAGATTGTCATCGGGAAAAAGGCCATCTCAATTCACTTTTAGCGGTAAAGAGACGACTTGAGCGGTACTGTTCCCAGTTGACTTGTCTGGGGTTCAATTCAGGAAAGTATGATATCAATCTTATTAAAAGTAACATATTCCCAAAATTAGTCCAACAAGTCAGGGATGATGGGGAAAAGCAATGGCCCAAGGCCATATTAAGGAATGGCACTTATCTTTGCTTATCAACAGACAATCTCAAATTCCTGGATATATCCTTATACGTTGCTCCAGGCTTTAGTCTAGACAGTTTCATGAAAGCATATGGGGCTAGTCTTCCAAAAGCTAAATTCCCCTACGAGTACCTGGACTGTTTTGATAAACTCAGTGATACTAAATTGCCTGCTTCTGAAGCTTTCTATAGCACACTTCGGAAGGAAACTATTTCTGAAGATGAATATATGGAATGCCAAAGATATTGGAGTAACAATAATATGACCATTTTGAAAGATTTTTTAGTTTTCTATAATCTTCGAGATGTTATTCCATTCTTAGAAGCTGTTTCTACAATGGCTAATCTTTATTGGGTTCAGTTTGGTATAGATATTTTTAGGGAAGCAATGTCCTTACCTGGTGTTACTGAACAGTACTTATTCAAGAGTATCCCAGATACTCATTTCTCCCTTTTTTCTGAAAAGACAAAGGATGTCTACTATTCCTTGAAATCTAGCATGAGAGGTGGTCTAGCCATGGTCATGACCCGTATGGCCATCAAAGACAAAACTTTTATACGAAATAATCCAGAGAAGCCAGTGAAGGCTATCATTGGCCTGGATTTCAATGCCCTCTACCTTTGGGCTCAATCCATGCCTACACCCACAGGCTTTTTTGACCACTGGGTGCTCAATGGAAACAGGTTCCAGAAAGTAAGCAGTGCCAAGAAAATCTCAATTGAATGGCTAGAACAAGAATCATGGAAAAGTGGCCATTTTATACAGCACCTTGGTAATGGTAAAGAAAAATGTATTGGTCCAAGATATTTACCAGTTGATGGATACTGTCGAGACACTAACTCCATCTATGAGTTCTATGGATGCTACTGGCATTGTCATAATTGTTCTCTGCAAAGTCAACCAGAAAAAAGACAGTAATCAAGAGCATCAAAATAGACTGGAGAAAGAAGCCTACATAAGATCTTTAGGCTATAATCTTGTCACCATATCGGAGTGTCAATGGTCAGAAAAACGTAAGGAGTATATTAAAGAGAGATCTCGAGTATGTCCCCAATTTTTCAGACAATACCAATTCCAAAAGTATGTAGACAAAACCATCATGGAAAAATCGATTTTGGATGGGTCAGTGTTTGGATTTGCCAAAGTTGATATTTTTACACCCGATCAGCTGAAAGAAGCATATGCAGACTTTCCACCCATCATAAAGCATGCTGAGGTGGGTCGGAATGATGCGATTGACCTTATGAAAGAATATGCAGAGAGAACAGAGCAACTCAAACAGCCAAGAAAAAATTTGATCAGTAGTTATTTTGGTCGAGAAATCATGCTTTCTACACCCATGATTCAGTTTCTGGTGAACCATGGTTTAATACTTGAAAAAATTTATGAAATTGTTCAATTTGACAAATCTATCCCTTTTGAACAATTCAAAGACAAAGTTACCATGCATAGGCGAGAGGGTGATGCCAATCCAGAACTGTCAATGATTGCAGATACTTTCAAACTGCTGGGTAACACCGGATATGGGAAAACCTTGACAAATAAAGAAAAACATCTCAACATTTTTTATACAGATTACAAGAGGGCTGCTGAACTTAGTCGAAGCCCTTATATCAACAAAATAAAATTCATCACAGAAAACTGTTATGAAGTCCACATGCATAAGCAGGAAATTGTCATGGATCTCCCTATTGTGGTGGGTCTTTCTGTCTATAATTGGGCGAAAATTCGCATGCTGAAATTTTTTTATGATATCTTACAGAAGTATTTTGATCCTGCTTGTTATCAGTGCATGGAAACAGACACTGATAGTATTTATCTTGCAATCTCAACTCATAATCTTTTGGATATTGTTAGACCAGAGTTAAAAGACCAATTCATGACCAAAGTCTATCCAAAATGGTTTGTTACAACCCCAGATGACAAGAGAACTCCAGGCTTGCTGAAAGTAGAGTGGGCAGGCACAGCAATGTGCTGTGTGTCTGCCAAAACATATATGGGAATAGGAAAAGAGAGCCAGAAACTAAGTTGTAAAGGAGTCATGAAAAAAACAAATGACATCACTTTTGACAAATATGTATCTGTTCTGGAAACTAAGCAACCTTGGAATGGAGAAAATATAGGATTCAGAATGCTAGGTGATAATACAATGTGGACTTATGTACAACAGAAACAGGGTCTTCCCTTCCTGTACATAAAACGAAAAGTCCTAGATGATGGTATAACAACTGTACCATTAGATTTGTAAGATTTTGCTTATGTGAGGTAAGTTTAATTAGATTGTCGATTTTTTTATTATTATTTTTTGTTTATCAAATTTTCCTTCAACTATATTTTATATTCACATTCTACTATGCAGACATTTTTACTTAAACACAAAGGAGAGAGTATTTCAGCAGTGAAAAAAGATGAATCACCAGAGTCCTGTATGAATTTGTGTGTGTCTAGCATGGCTCCAGATGCATGGTGAGGAGCCACTGACGGTCTAGGGTCATGCAACTCTATGCTGGGTTTCAGGTGCTTGGTGAGGAGCCAATGATGGCCTGAAGTTGAGCATGTGTATGTGTGTGTGTGCATGATGTTAGGTGCATGGTGACGAGGCACTGACAGTCTGACATCAGGCAAATATATATATAGTGTAAGACTTCTGGTTTATATGACTCAAATACTGCTAGAATATTCTCTAATTTGTGGGTACTTTCTATGAAAGTACTGGCGCCACACGTGTACGAGCCTCCCCGCGGCTGGCGCTGGGACTGATCCTGTTATCAGTGCGAATGAGTACACAATTTCTGTTGATATATCACATGATTTATTGCTCATATTGATTGTTTATTCCATTTAGGCTAGCTATATAAAGCTTGAAGCGGCAGCTTCAGCTTTATTAGCTAGGCGATCTTTTCTCACCCCCCCCCCCCCAACAGGCAGGGGGGGGGGGGTGGTGGCAGTGGGCGGGCAGCGGCAGTGTATAGCAACTAAGAGAACAAACAGTAGAGTCCCGCGCCAAATTTGGGCTGTTGTCCTAAATGGGTCATGTTGGGTACCAATCGATAGATCTCATTGAGCTGATTCCGAAAAGTACCATATATGGCACATTATCTCAAGTTTTGACGGAGATGTGGGTGGGCCAAGTTTCGGCAAGTTTTTTCTTTGTAGTCAAGTGTGACGTCATGTTTTTTTTCCAGCCGGAAAAATGACGTCATAGTAGTCGGCGGAAGGTCGGCTATGTTTTGTGTGGGTGCCACGGATGCAAATTTTTTCTAAGTCCAAGTCCTATCTTATAACATGGGCGTGGCACAATTTTACCCCTAAGCCCCCCCTTCTATACTACTGTTGATCCTCTTCTTTTTCTTTTTCGCGATCCTGCGCCCTTTCGATAACTTTAATTAATAATTCGACCTTCTTCTCCAAGGGGTTAATTCGTAAATCCTTCGGGTCGACTCATTCCCTTTGGTCTTCGCGTCGAATCCAATTCGCCATTTTGGGGTCATATCACCTCGAATATTTGTCATCGTATAAATAGGCCGGCGCATCCTCGTAATATTTGTCGTAATTCATATCCACCATATTCAACCTCCAGGCCGGTTTCGATTTCCATCTAATCTCCTCCAGTGTTTCGGCCATGGGATGGACCAATTTCGAGGGCGATGTCCGTCTCTCTCTCTCGAAGGTCTGATGACCTTTGACATTACCACTTACAGTAGCTTTGATTTTGGCTTGCCTAGTTATCTCGAAACTACTCCTCCTCAACTCCTCTTCCTCCATTCTTGCCACTTCGGCATTTTTACTCTCTCGCGTCACTTCAGTCTCAGGTGCCTGTGTTTGAATCTGTCCTACCACTGGGTGTTCTCCAGCAGAGTCAAAATTCGAAACACTAGGTTCATGTGACCTAGGAGGTGTCCTCAAAGTTTTCCCTACCGGATTACTCATTTTCTTAATTTTTCCGGGATGTGCCTGAAAATAAAACCCTGGAGGTTTAGTTATTTTCCTGGTGGTTCTCCGGTTATCGGTCCTGTGAGGCGTTAAGAGTCCACCACTTGTTACACTACTGTGGGTGAAGGATGCTGTAACTGACCTTTGGGTTTAGACAAAGGAAGTTGCAACAGTTCTGACCACAGGCTAACAAAAACAATAAACTAAAAACTCTCTCACACGTTTCACCAGATACTCGCCAGTACTTCACCAAACCTCAGGCAGAACACCTTGGCACGTACCTCAGGAGATCCTACCCAAGTCTCCAATCCTAAACTTATGAGAGCCTTTACTATGCTCACAAAACAATACAAGTTACTGGTCCAACTTGTATTGGGAAAACGACGGGCGATGCCAAAAGTAATAATAACAATGTTATAAAAAAGGATGTTGGCAGTGATGCTCCAAATAAAAACATAATATTTTCACACAATGAATGAAAACATAAAAACACGCGAAACAGTGGCTGCATTTCTCTATGCAAATTTTATCATTCTTTTCTGCCACTTTTCGCCCCGTCCTTCCACCTGCGCAGGGACGCCGGAAGCTGAACACGTGCACCTGTGGCAAGCCCGACAAATTGAAACAACGTCAGCAAGATGATGGTAGCATCCATTACATGCACTATAAATGCTCATGCCAATCCCTACCAGGGTCACCGCCTCATTCCCAAATGAAACTAACTGTTAATTTGTCGGGGTTGCCACAGGTGCACGTGTTCAGCTTCCGGTGTCAGTGCGCAGGTGGTAGGACGCGGCAAAAAGTGGGGGGAAGAAAAGAAGAGAATTTACATAGAAATATGTAGCCACTGCTTTGCGATGTTTTTTCATTCTGGTTAATATTATGTTTTGGAGGAGAGCCTCACCACCAATCACCGTTTACTTTATATTTATTTATTATTGTTTTGGCATCACCCGTTGTTATCCCAATACAAATTGAACTGTTAATTTGTATTGTTTTGTGAGCATAGTGGAGGTTCTTATAAGGATAGGAGTGGAGACTTGGGTAGGATCTCCTGAAGTACGTGCCAAGGTGTTCTGCCTGAGGTTTGGTGAAGTACTGGCATGTATCTGGTGAAATGTGTGAGAGAGTTTTCAGTTTGTTGATTTTGTTAGCCTGTGGTCAGAACTGTTGCAACTTCCTTTGTATAAACCCAAAGGTCGGTTACATCATTCCTAACCCACAGCAGCCTAACAAATTGCAGCTATATTCCAAGATCAGTAGTCGATTGTCATCGAAGATATCAGTGATATGTGATTTATATATATATATTTGTGCCTTAATTGTATGTGTAATTTTTTCACGCCTCACACTTTCTCTAGCTTTTCAGATGTAGATTCGATTTTATATTTGTGCCACCTGGTTGATCAATTGTCATGCTATTGCTCAATAATCAGAACTTTTCAAATCTTGATTTACCTCCAGTTATTTACATTTTACGCCTCATAAAATTATGCCATCTCGTTTTGATGTCAGGTCAAGTTGGACCTCAGCATTACTGTTATATTTTTTGCTTGTTGGCACTGCCTTTTACCGCAAAATGTGAATTGTTGATACATCCACATCAGCAGCTCCAGGTTACAGAAGTCTTGTTATCGGAAGGACGTTTTGGTCGCAATGCTGTCTTTACAATTCAAAAAATTGATCTGATAATTGAACTTTGTATGATTAGATGCCGCATCATATTGAACGTGGACTTTTATTATTTTTGCTGCTTTAACTGTATTATCCTTGTTGCTGCGCCTTACAAAGAAATGGCCATTCTGAATAGTTGTGATTGCAACAGAGTTAAAACTTATGGGCCTTTTTACTGCTGCCCATTTCTTGCCTGACCTGGTAGCATTATTGTTTTTTATTTTGCGTTATATTGTTAAAATTTTCCATTTTTTGTCTTCAAAAATTACCAAAAGTTCATCGTAAAATTATTTTCTTGTCAAATTATTATTCCAAAAATGTTTAAAATTGTTTTCAAATTTAATATGTATTATGTGTTGAGGAAGTATTCCTCCTAGTTTATATCTCCGCCTTAGTCACATTTTATTCTCCAAGGGGGAGGGCTGTAGCATACCACGTTTTAGCTAAACCAGTATTATCCACTATTTTTCTTAACTACAGTAAACTCGTCATCATTAAACATGTTCTCAATCAAATACATACTTACTTTTATATTTTCGTTTTCACTTTCTTGTAACATATTTGCATGAATCATGTTGTGTTGTTTTTGGTGATATATATTTTTATCATCCAATAAAATGTTGTTTTTGCTCCACCTGCATCTTCTTTCTGATTAGTACATAAGTTTTGGTTATTGATTAGTAGTTAAAGACTTACCATCACTCACCAACACCATTCTCCACAAATGCCCGAAGTGGAGCCTCCCTTGCACTTTCCTACTCCAACAACCTCGCCTCCTCTTCGTCTGACAAGATTTATTTAACCATTAACAACAACCATTGACAATAAGCAAGATCACTTATATTGCAAGGATGATATAGGGGGTGCAGAAACTGGGGCAAGCATGAAATTCTATCTCAATTTGTATAATGTGCGGGATGATGCATCAACATGGAAAATTCCACATCGCAATCCAAAATATTGCAGGAGCTGACAAACATACTCATATTGCTTCTTTCAGGGTATCCTGTATCTCAGAATCATAATTAATTTTCCTCAAACGATTTTGTCCCTTACATAATTGTATGTCTCCATGGTTACTTTCCAGAATAAGTCTGCCATTTGTTCTGGTATTTGTTGATTAGGGTTGAAGTAATCAGCATTAATGACAATTCACCATGGAGTAAAGACTTGACGTTTTTGCCCTGCAACCTCCAGCTAGTTCAGAGCTCTCTTGGCTTTTGGTTAAAGTCACCAGGCACCCAAATGTGCATACCCTGCAATGGCTATTGCATTGACTACGTTGTGGCTGTAGATGTAATTACAGTTGAGGCTGCCTACAACATTGGAGGGGGCTGAGCATTATGATTATCCTTATCCTTATCCTTATCCTTATCCTTATCCTTATCCTTATCCTTATCCTTATCCTTATCCTTATCCTTATCCTTATCCTTATCCTTATCCTTATCCTTATCCTTATCCTTATCCTTATCCTTATCCTTATCCTTATCCTTATCCTTATCCTTATCCTTATCCTTATCCTTATCCTTATCCTTATCCTTATCCTTATCCTTATCCTTATCCTTATCCTTATCCTTATCCTTATCCTTATCCTTATCCTTATCCTTATCCTTATCCTTATCCTTATCCTTATCCTTATCCTTATCCTTATCCTTATCTTTCCTTATCCTGGAGCTGGAAGGAGTGTTGCAGTGTGTTTCCACTGATTTTGAATATTTTCATAATAGTTTGTCCTTTTCGAAGAAACGCCATTTCAGGCTGTTTACCTGTTTACTGTACACGTACGCTCAAGACCCGTAACTAAATGACATACTTTCAGCACAGGGAAGAACTTCCTTAATGTAAAACATATAAAAGAGGAATAGTCATACATTTTTTGAAACTTTAAATCGATGTTTCATGTTTTCCATAAATTAACCGCATACATACAGAACTTTCAAATTAGCGTTGAACCAGAAAATCTTGGTTTTAGCCGTCTTGGATCATTATCAAGGAAGATACGATGCATGCTGTTGAGGAGTCAAGAGGTGAAAAAAGGTCAAGGCCAGTGAAGATGAACATGAATCATCGTACATTCTCTGTACTTACAGTACAACTGTCCACATGAATTTCACATCTCGTGATGCTTTTGTTGCAATTCATACACGTCAGTCCCATACAACTATACAGTACCCAAAAAGTCTTGGTGCTTTAATGATCTTCCACGGTAAATGTTAGCCTACCCATGTCCATAAGATAACCGGGATCACCTGAACAAGAAAACAGATACAAACTATAAATTTATCATAATCTTATTTACGTTTCCAATTAAATTGTTCTGGAGATTGTGAAATCAGTGGTCCACCCTATTGATAACATTTTATACAGGAGAGTAAAATATTCAGTGGAGGATATTCACAAGATGTATGTTTTAATTTTGTGTGTGCTTCTCTAGTGAAATATGAAAAATAACCATAAACGTGCTTGAGAGAATTAAAGTTCATCAGTAGACAAAGGTTAATGGACTGACCATTCCTAAAAATGAAAAGAAAGAAAAGAGTCTGGATAGCATAGGAAGAAAATTTCAAACAGTTAGAGTAGATCAACTTTTCTGTGTTCTCCAATGTTTGCTCGGAAATTAATGGGCAAATGGATTATTCATTGAATCGATGCAATATCTCAGCTAACTTATGCCCCAACATCAATCCACTGCAGCTTGGAACACCGACACATGGCTACTCAAATGACTGTTTAGGAACAACGTTTTACATTGAAAGTCATTTCAACTTATCATCAACAAGGTTGCACATGAACAATCAAAACAGAGTCTTCAGGTGTTCAACAACTTTTGATCAAAAGATGTTTCTGCATTTGCTCATGAAATTGATAGTCAAAGAGCAGGATCAAACTATTCAGGACTTCCAGAACTATGCTATATTAGGTGAGCAAGTCCAAACATGTGTGGCAAAAATCATGTTTGATGTCTGCAACACAAATACATATTTCTGCTACATTTCTGGAAAAAAGCACAGATCCTGATAATTACTAATATCTAAAAAGTTTTCATTAAGAGGACAAGCAAATCATAGATGAATTCATTTTATTTCATTTAGATTATGAATAAACAGAAAACATAGCGTTGAACATGAAGTATAGTCAATTTTTTCATTTCAGTGAATCTTAGCATGACAATGGTGCTTGTGATTGAATAGCAGCATTAGTAAAACGCCACATAGGCTTGTATGTTGATGAAAATAACAAATGCACAAATGAAGAAGGATTTGTGAGGTGTGCATCTTCTTATCAGGGTACCACAGGCACTTCATTGATCTATGGAAAATTAACAACATCAAATGCTGTGCTTCAGAAGCTGCCTGGTGTAAATTCATATTCAAACTTTTTGTTTGAGTTGAATGCTACACATGCTTGGTGTGCCTATAAAATTGGCACTGGAAAGACTGTATCAGTTAATAAAGAGAACAAGAGAACCATTGTCCTAGGACTGGAAGCAATGCTTGTGTATGATGAAAATCAGCTAGCGACATCAGCCATGCTACAAAGCAATTTTTGGATTGAACTAAAGATACCATCAAAAGATACACAACAGAAACCCAATACCAAAATTCCAACAAATGAAGATGCTGGGAAACCAGCCCCGGCTGATTTTTAAGCCAAGACAACATGTTCAGTTGTCCAGAAGAAGGTTGCATCATGTTGTTTGCAAGGCATGGGAACCTGTTATGCCATCTTCTAGCAGGCCGACATCAGTTGGCACCTCAGTGTCTTAGCCTCAAGGATGCTGCAATACAAAGCTACAGCAACCATCTCAAATCAGTTAGATTAAGATTTGAAATGCCTGAGATGCAAGAAGCACTGCAAGGATTCTATGAAAATGAAATGTCTGAATCGATGGCCAAAGGATGGGCATTGAGGAAGAATCACCCTTGTTATCCATTGAAACTATATCAAAGATACTTTCTCCTGTCGAAGTTTGAAGAGGGCCTTGCTAGAGGACAGAAGTTTGATTCCAACATTATTGCCCAAGAGATGGGATGCCATAATATTTTCAGCAAGGATGATCTCCTGACGCCTCAGCAGATACAAAGTTTCTGGTCTCGAGAGGCAGTTGTTTGATATTTAATATGTTGAGGAAAATGTGGATGAAGTGTGTGAAGATGAAGATGCATTGGAAGACCCTGCATTCTATAATTCTCATTTGGAGTTTGAAAGTGGTTTGCAGGCTAGTGACTGGTTTGAAAAGTAATCACACATTGGCAATAAATATGAACAGGTCTTCCTCAGAATTTTTGGTCCTGAGGGAACTAGTTGAGAATCGAATAATGGCTCATGGTTTTCTCTGTCAATAAGTGGAACGAATCACATGTTCTATAGCACAGGATCACATGGTCTATAGTAATAGCATATAAATCTGGAACATTTTTATGATGCCAATGTGTGTCAAAATGCTTATGCTTCTGCCATGCTTATAATTAATTAGCATTTCAAAAAATACTACCAATTCAAGATTTTATTTATCATGTATACTATTTATGTGATGCTCTGTCAATCATACTTTAATTATTTATGAAAGTTTGTAGAAAGATTTGAACATTTCCAAAATCTTTTCCATGCTCCTAGTGCAACCATCGTAATCTATTGATCCATCACAGTTGAACAAAAAATGATTCCTATGGAAGGCGAGATCCTCAGTGAAACAGAGTAATAGCTGGTACAACTTTTGACCAATCCAGCTAGAAAATTTTGAGAAAATATTTTTCATTAGTCCAATTTTTGCTTAGAATAGGTTGTTTATAGTTTATAAACAAAACAGTAAAAAACTATTTGGGCAGAAAATGTTTTGACATCACTTTCAGCAAATTTTCTCTCTGTGCTCCTTATTTTCTGGTTCTAGTATCGAGATACAGAACCGATATTTTTAACAAATGCAAAATGTTAAATGCAAAAAATTATTGATTTTTGAGCAATTTTCAGGGTTTTGCTTTCTATGGATATCAGTAGCTTCTCAAGGGGATTCAAATCACGATTCTACATCCACAGCTACTGTAGGAATGTATGAATAAAGGAACAAAAAGATAAAATTCTGCAGCATGGTAGGTGAAGGTGCTCGGGAGTGCCTCTAAGCAGGATTTTTCGTCACTTTTGCTTCCAATTTTGACTGTTCAAACTTTCTTGCAGAGTGTAAAATATTTGCTTGTGAAACAATTAATACATCAAACTATAGTCTGCTAGTTAATTGATAATTCTAGAGTATAGGTAATATATATATCACAAGGGGTAAACCAAGGCCACCTGTCAAATACAATGATTTATACGAAATTTTCATGAGTATGCCTTCTTCAGAGTAGTGCAGCTCCCAAAACGGTACAAAAATTTTGATGAAAATATAGGAAAATAAAATTCTGCGGCTTCCAATGGGAAGGTGCTCGGGAGTGCCCATAAACCAAACTTATTCAATTTTGACGGCTCATTTCTGACACATTAAACTTTATGAAAAAGTGTAATATGCAATTGTTTACCGTAAATAATACATCAAAAGAGAGCTTATTCTCACTTCTACAAAATGAATATTCATTCATCAAATAAGATCAAACCAATCTCAAAGAATTGCTTGCCTAGCAAGACCACTGAAAATTGCAAAAAAATCATCAGTTATCAAACTTTGGCATACTGTAGCGGCGCGAATTTTCGTTTACAAGCACAACTAATGGTACCATGAAACTCAGTGCACGAAACTACCCAAAATATCTGATTTTGAGATATGACTAATTTTTAACATATCATAGTGGAAGTAGAACCTCTCAGAAATTGTGTCTTAAAACTTTTTCGTGTCTCTGAAGAACTTCAGGTCAAAGCATCATGGTGTATTTTGTCAAAATTTGCGAAAGACAAAAAATCAGAGATATTTGACTTGTCGTACTGAGCGCTCGTATACCCTCGGCTACCTAGCTGCGGTTCTTGGGAGATCCAATCTGGTAGGGCCCCTGATGCTAACCCGGTACAGACTACAACCCTACTGCAGTTAGTTGAGACTTAGTTTCCAAAGATGTTTATTTGAGCAAAACGAAATGTGCAGCAAAATACAATGGTGAGAGTAAGTGAGAAACAAAAATGTAAATGCCAAACGTGAACACAAACGCCTATCTCCTCCCTGCTTCGCGGATCCTTCTATTCGTCCCTGTGCACAGAGCCGCAGGGACTTTAGGATATCTTAGTCCACGGCCTAAGCTGAAACTTGTCAAAAGACGAAAACAGTGTACCTGACTCCAGAATAACAACTCACTAATTTCCTTGACCAAAATGGAATGTCGAAACCTCCTCAGGCTGCGTAAATCCTCAAGACTCGTCCGCGGCGCGAAACCACAACACACAATAGACGAAACCGCAGAGGCGCCCACGACCTTTCCACAGTCACCGCGGATAATTTTCACAACGTCCGAATCCTTCGGATCGGACGATAATATTATGCAAAGGGAAAACGCTTCCCCGACGACCAAATAAAAAACGACCAGGAATAATAAGAAAAAATAGTAAGAATGAAAAAATACACTGAAACGCGCCTAACATCAACTCGCATGTATTATGCAAAACTTTTGCGCCCACCATTTATTTGTTTTTGGGCCGAAAATGTGTGGCACAAACCGTTTTATCGGTTTGTTTACTTAATAAAAATTGGAGCTACTTTAACAACAAAGAGCTCTAGAAAATAAAAAATATAATGAATAGAGGACCAAAGGTCAGAGGAATTGACCCTCTGACATCCCTCCCCCCCAAAGGCAAGACTTTTCCCGCCAGCGAAGGGAAAAGTCAGGAGGTCCCCCAAGGGCCCCAGACCAACAATGCCGACGACCGGCGACTCCATTCATTCCAAAACGACGCTACGCGCCGTTGACGCAATAATACAAAAATTAAAATTGTCTGTTTCGAACGATGTTGCTAAAATTATGGGGCCAATGGCGCCGGATGCTACCCCGGCGTGAAAAAATTCGCCAATAAAATGCCCAGTGGGCCCGTTGACCCGAATAAAAGAATAAAGAGTTTGAACGAATAGCGTTTGCGGCACTCAGGCCGAATTTGACAAAATAAAAATAAAGATCGATTGGCTGGCGGCCACCCTGGCGGTGCCTGTTTTTAGGTTGTGGGCCGCTCCCCACTGCCGTCGATGTGTTTGGTATCAGGGGCTCCTCCATCACCGATTGTGGTATTCGTCTCCGTCCTCTCTGGAGGGGGGGGGGGGTTGATAGATGTGGTGAGCCCGCAAGACTTTCCATTTTTCCGCCACTGCTACTCCACTGGCCCCTTGGCCGGACACTGGCCCCCCCCAACGCCTTTGGTATTATCTGCCCCCAGGGAGAATGGATGCCCGAAGACCGAATCCTCTGGGCCTTTGGCTGTCTAGATTTTGAACCAAAATGTATATGGTATTTGTTGTTAAAGTAGGTCTGCATTATTAAAATGTAAACTTAAACCCATAACACGGTCTGTGCCACAAAAAAAAAAGTTTTGAAATGAAAATGTATATGTTTTGGAAAAAAGATAGAGAAAAATTTAGAAATGGTAGCGCAAAGCTGCCTAGCGCATGCCTGACGTAATTTGGTGACCAATTTTGGAAAGGCAAAAAAAAATCCAAAAATTTTACGAAAATTTCTACGATAATTACTCAACATGAGAAGAAAAAGAACAAATGTAAATTCACACAGGTGCCAATAAAAGGAAACGCAAACGAGAAAATGAATAAAACGAATTTATGAGATTAATAGAACGAGGCAATTTTTAAGGCACAGATTCCGGAGATATAATATTGCAAGGCATAGACATAGAAAAACTTTGAAATCAAAATGTAGAAAAATTACATTGAAAAAGATTTTTTGCACACACCATATTTACCCTGACCTCACAAAGAGCGGGGTCAAGAATTTACAATGGTATATTTACTTCCACCGTTGCACATAATGGCCACACCATGGATGTTGTAATTCTTCCTTCCAGTTCCATGGGGCAAATATCGTTCCAATTTTTATACTTTGAGGACTATTGTTGAACCAGGAAACCGATTTCTTCGAAACTGACTCTGTGGGGGGAACTTTTTGAAGTGATACGTCATCTCTGAAAAAAGAATGCGGTTTAAATTATCAATGCTTACCTTTCCGAGTCCATGACAATTCAGCAGCAAATACTACATTCCTGGCTGCAACAATGGGCATCGACAAAATTTTTGACGAAATGGCAAAACGTTATTATCCAAAACATAATGCTCCTCGGTAACCATTCAAGGTCGGCCAAAGAACACCCATCACTAATTCCAAAACTAATAATTTCGAATACTACACACGAAATGACTCCCACGCACAAGAATAAATTTGGCTATAAGGGAGTTGATCAGGCTCTCGAACATCCAAAATCCTCGGCGAATAAATTGCTGGCCAGCCAATTTAGAGTCACATTTTTTATATAATTACGTTCTCTTTGAATTCTTTGTCCACTCAATACAAAATTATATCGCCATTCTTGCAACCGGATGAGATTCTTGCCATCTTGGACATCGTGGGATTCCATATCAACTGAATACTTTGAAAATCGGTTCCATCACGGGGTGAAACTTTTGCAATAAAATTATTACCAACATACAGATTAATGAACATTTTCTATCTATCACACCAAGCATGTGAAAAGATATTGTTTTTACAATAAGTTCTGAAAATTGGGCTTATCTTTTGATCTGCACCTAAAACTACCATAAAAATTACTAAAATTAAGTTAGTATGATTAAAAAATTGCAAGGAAAGGAAAAAAATATAATACATAAGACATTAGTAAAAAGGAACACAACGTAAAACAAAATTCGAACAAAACACAAAAATACAATGATAAAAACGAATTATGAGCTACAGTAAAATTCAGGTGTCGGCGTAACAAAAGGCATTACGCGATTAGTGGAAACAATCTGTACACGCGAATCTACAGGGTGAGGCAAAAAAAAGTGGTAATGCATAATTTACACAATAACTTCAGTGTAAACCGTCACATCGTAATGCGGTTTTAACATGTTGTAAAGTAACCAATTTGCAATCTATGACCGAAGTTTTATTCTAATTTGTTTTATAATGGGGAAGATATCGCCAAAATCCCAAGCCTTTGTGCTTAAATTAGTGAACAACGGTTTTGGTGCCATGCGCATATTTAAAACTTTTAAACAACCGAATTGGAAATATTCCGGGATTCGAAAATTGGTCGAAAAAATTCATAAAACCGGATCAATTGAGAGAATTGTGGGCAGTGGTCGTCCAAGAAGTGCTCGAACTAAGCAAAATTCAAGAAAAGCCGTAAAATTAACGATCAGCCCAAAAAACAAGATTGGAGTCCATTTGTCACAACGAAAAGTTGCTCAGAAGCTTAAAATTTCTCAGCGCTCAGTTCAACGTATTTTGAAGGAAAACGATGTCCATGTATTCAAGCGGGTTCGACTTCAGGAACTCAATGCCAAAACCAAGGAAAAGCGTTTGAACAGAGTCAAAAGATTGCTGCGTTTGATCAAGAAATCGGAAATGGATCAGATCATTTTTACAGACGAAAAAGATTTTCTCATTGACACGCCGCCTGTTAATACTCAAAATTGCCGTGTTTACTCGAAAGAAAAATTGAAACGAAATGTTCCACCTGCCAACTTGATAATTGAAAGAAAACATTTTCCGAAAAAAAATTATGGTCTGGGCTGGTGTTTCCAAACGTGGAAAGACCAGTATTCATTTTGTGGAGCCGAAGTCGAAAGTCAACAGTGACGCCTATATTTCTATCTTAAAATCCGCCAAAATGGACATTCAAAAATTGTATCCAGATGGAAATTATTTGTTCCAGCAAGACGGTGCAACGTCCCATACTTCTAAAAAAACAATTCAGTGGTTGAATGAGAATTTTGAAAATTATTTGAAACCAGGAAATTGGCCACCCTGTTCGCCTGACCTTAACGTCATGGATTACTACATTTGGGGTGCCTTACAGTCAATAGTTTATGCATCGCCAATTAAGAATCTGGCATGTTTAAAAAATCGTATTCGTTTTTGTTGGAAGAAGTTATCCCAGGAAAGTATTAACAGAGCCATTGATAATTTTCGCACTCGTATGCGCTTTGTTGTGATGTCTTCAGGAGGACATTGTGAAAACTTTTTCTTGTAAATTTAATTTGAGTTCTTCTTTGTTCATTTTTAATGTATTTTGTTCAGAATTAAATTCTGCATCTATGTGATTAGTATTGTTCCTCGGGTTTTTAATTATAGGCTTAAAAAATTCATAAACAATCGTTACCACTTTTTTTTGCCTCACCCTGTAATTTTCCGGCGCGGCGTATTTTTATGACATTTTTATCTAAATTCTGTGTCTCTATCACCTCGTAAGGTCCGTCATTCGTCGTGTCAGCCTTTCCTTTTATTATTCCCTTCTGATCTGTTATCGGGCGGCACAGTTGGCATACAATGCAGGATTTTATCCATTTGATAATGTCGTCCTCCATATTTAACCACCAAAATTTACTTCCAACTGCGGCAATGATTCGATCTATACCTTGGTGTCCCATTAATGTGTTACCATGAAATTGGTGCAAAACCAGGTATCTAAGTTTTGTAGGGATCACCAGCTGATTTTTTCCGTGGATATTCTCTCGATACAATATATCATTTTCCAGATGAAAACTGTCGAAGTACTTTCTTGAGCTATTCTCCGCAATATTCTTGAAAATATGGGCTAATTTTGAATCCATTCGTTGTTGCTTTTTCACCAAGTCCAGGGAAAATAATTCCGATTCCTTTTCTGCTTCCTCTGGCGTTTGATCTATCTCCTGCTGAGTTGGTGGTGGGGGATCAATGAATGTTTCTTGAGTCTCGGGTTCAAGCATTTGTTTCGTCATGGCTCGAGTTACTGCCATGCATTCGGCCTCCATTTTCAAATTTTTGACCTTATTTTTGTCCTTGCTTTCCTGCTTTTTCCCTCGAGTCTTCTCTTTCTCCTCGGACCCTGATAGAAAATCTGCGAATGCATTTTGACATCCGGCTACATATTCCAATGTATAATTAAATTGTCCAAGATATAAAGCCCATTTCAACAACCTTTGATTTTGTTGTTTTTCTGCCGAAAGCCACGTAAGTGGTTTATGATCTGTTCTGATTGTAACCCTAAACCCCATAACATAATGTCGATACTGCTTGAACCCGTAGACTACCGCCAAACATTCTCTTTCGGTCGTTGAATATCTCGTTTCGGCATCGTTTAAGACTCTACTTGAGTATGCTATTGTCCAGCGGTCATTTTGTGTTTCCTGGTACAAAATTGCACCTACTGCCGTCCCCGAAGCATCAGTTTGAATTACAAATGTCGCTGATCCATCGAATATCGAATACTGAAGGAAGGGTGCCGTCATTAGGGCGTTTTTCACACCTTCAAAAGCTGTTAGCTGTTCTTCTGAAAGTTCAAATTTTTCCTTCCTATTTTTCTTTACGAGGCCTTTAAATAAAGGCTGGGCGATGAAAGCTAAATTATGGATGAAACGTTTAGACCACTGTACTAATCCCAAGAACTTCTGTAGCTGCTTGATGGATTTAGGTACTTCCAAATTTTTTACTGCTTCTATTTTTTGTGGATCAACTGACATTCCCTTCTTGTCCAATATGTGGCCTAAAAATTTTACGCTGGCTGGCACAAAGGAACATTTGTCAGGTTTCAATGTAAGATTCGCGTTTTTTAGGCATCGAAATATTGTCTCCAGATTTTCTAAATGCTCCTCGACGGTTTTGGAAAAAATTATTACATCGTTGATATATACTAGGCATATTTTCCATACGTATGGATACAGAATTCGCTCCATGAGACGCTGAAATTCTGCGGGAGCATTTTTAAGCCCAAATGGCATTACTTTGAACTGGAAAAGATCGTCTTGGCATATAAATGCTGTCTTTTCTTTCGATTCTGAATGCATTGGGACCTGCCAGTACCCAGACTTTAAATCCAATGTCGAAAAATATCGTGCACCTCCTAACGCATCTAAATAATCGTCAATTGGAGGTATCGGAAATTTATCATCTTTCGTCACTTGATTGATTCCCCTATAATCGACTACTGGTCTCCAAGTGCCATCTTTCTTGCCCACTAAAAACAATGGTGCAGCCCAAGGGCTTCTAGAGGGTTCAATGACACCTTTTTCCGTCATATCTTTCACATGTTCACGGATGATGTCTCTCTGCATTATGGGTGCTCTCCAGTAGTGTTTTTGGACTGGCAACGCGTTTCCTGTATCGATTTCGTGTTCAGCTTCATGGGTCACTGTTAAAGGGTCATTTTTCATACTGAATGCATGCCTATGTTTGAGTAGGACATTCATAAGTTGCTGTTGCCCTTCCCGATCGATACTTGATTCTTTTACTAGCTGCGTAACAATTTTGACGAATTCTGGTTCACTCTGCTGTTGAATTTGAGGTTCTGATTGCAGTTGATGTATTTTTTCGTCAAATTCTGGCCCCACGAATTTCGTTTTGGATTTTGCTATTAGCTCATTGCCACGCAATTTTATCCCTTTACTCGTTTCGTTTATGAGTAGAATTCGGAAATTATTACTTCTAGCGTCCACAATTGAGGCGTCGACATCGAATAAAGTATCCTTCCCCGTTTCTTCTACCACTATAGGACCCTTTGTCCAATCTTTCTGTGGCCATACCACAGCTTGCACAAAAGAAGTAATAATTGGGGGAATATATGACCCAGATTTTGTCCAAATAAAAGTTTCTTCCTCCATTTCAGTTATTCACATAACTTGTTCTTGTTCATCATCACTTTCCAATTCAGGCAGTTCTCCCTCCTTAACTTCCTCCTGTAGAGGTACATCATCCAAAACGACTGGATTATTTGGAATTGGCAGCCCCGGTGCTATTTGCGCGTCGTCGAATAGTGTTTCACTAATAATTTGTCTTTCTATGTTCGCTAGGCGTATGTGGCCTTTTCCAAAATCGATAGCCGCCTGTACACTAGGATGGGTTAGAAAATCTAGACCCAATATAATACCTTCATTCAGGTTATCTAGTAATGCAAATCTAGCAAGAAAATTACCAAAACTGGTTCGGACATAGATAAATGTAGGACCATATGTTGTTACGCGTTTTTCGACAGCTGTTACTACTGAATTTAAGATAGGGAATTTTGTCTTAGGCGTATTCAGTAGTCTCGACGCTGTATCTGTCCCCATAAAGCTAGATTGAGCTCCCGTATCGATTAGGGCTTTAAATTCTTCTCCGCGTATTTTAACGGGTATTAATAACGGTTGGCATTTGCGAAAGTTTTCCAAAAATAGATGTTCGTTATCATTGGCGAGTCTAGGTTTCACTTCTGAAGTAGAATTGATAACATTCGCCAAATTTAGCTCATAGTTCTCGATTAGAACTCCATCCAAGGCTATAACTTCTGGTTGATTTTCTTTTTTAGCTTCTTGGGAATTGATTACATTTACCGAGTTATTTGGAGGATTATTTGCTGGTGGCGCTGTCACTGGCGGTGAAACATTTGGCGGTGCCTATGGAACATTATTTTGTTGATAATAATATCCCACATTTGGATTTTGCTCTGTATTATTATTATGATATGGCATCCGTTGGCCGAAATTAGTGAATCCAGCTCGTCCGCGATTTACAAAGCCACGGTGATGATCAAAATTTGGATTGTAAAAATTGTTGCCACGATTCCACGACCTCCCCTGATCTGTTGGTTGAATCAATTCAGGGTGAAGAATGAAACAATTTTCTGACGAGTGGCTATTCGATTTATGATATGTACAATATGTTCGACGATACGAATTTCCCAAAGTTCTATCAGGTAAATTATTGTATGGTACATTATTAGGATTACTATTGACTCCCCAACGATTAAGAGCTGGAGGGCCCTGATTCCTAATTACATCATTAACCATTTTCATAATATCCTGTTGAGATAAAGGGGCCTGAAATGCTGGTGGCGGTGGAAAAATTTGCTGAGGCCGTAGAATTTGCTGTTGTTTGCCAGTACTGCTATCTTGCTGACGAATTTGTAAATTATTAAATCTTCTATTTTCATAGACTCGATTCAACCGATCGTCTTCGCCATCTTCTTGGTCTTCACTGAATTCCTTCCATGCCGTCGTATCGGCTTTCAATTTGTTTAGGAATTCCGCCAAAGAGGCGATATTTTTGAATTCGTGAAGCCGACCTTCCATTCGAGTTTGGACGTAAACTGGAGTTTTGTGAAAATACGTTTCGATAACAATTCTATTTCGTTCATTTTCCGTTTTTTCATAATTTAATAAATGGACGTAAGTCTTTATTCGTCGCAAAAAATCTTTCGTAGATTCCCCTTTTCGTTTTTTCATATCATGTAGCTCCCTTCTGAGTACAGGAGTGTCCATTTTAGGGGCAACCATTCTAATTACGCTTGCTTTTCCTTCTTCATAGCTGCCGTTCTTATCCATGTATGTCGAAGTTTCAAAATCGCAGCAACGCCAGAATATTTCAATTCTTAGGTTTTCTGTGTCTTCAGGCTTAAATGTGCCTTCCAAACACGCGAAAAAATTAAGTATCTCGGCTGCTTCCATTTTGTCCGATATTTCCTTATTTTTCATTCGATTTAAAATTATCTTCATTCTTTTTTCCAGGTCTTCATGATATCGTCCATATTCTTGTCGATTTCGAGGAATGCCTGCTACTGTAGCTTGTTCCGTTCCAGGATTCCATGACGTCGTTGGTATTTCATCTTCAATCATTCGATGTTGGGCACTCTGGGCCTGGGCCTGGGCGAAATGGTTTTCAAACCAATTGACTTTTCTTTCCAAACTCCTGTCTAAACGGTCCTTGACCGGTTCAGACGGCAGTATTTCCATATCTCCAGGATTTGATATTCTTTCGTCGGGTTTCTTGTCCATTTTCTTCATCAATTCCCGCATTTGTTTCTCAACTTCTTCCATTATCTTTCTTGAGTTTTGTTGTTCTTGTTCCCAAAATTTTTCTTCCCATAACTTGCGTTCCGCTCTTTCTCGCATGAGTTGATCCAATATTTCTTGTTCTCGTAACGCCGCCTTTGTTCTTTCTACATTAACGGCATTAGTCGATTTGTCAACGGCTCTTTGCATGGATTCCAGGATGGCTAAAGTGGCCACATCCTGTAAATTTCCACTCGTTATCCTTTCCATTTCGTTCTTTGGTTTCGCTTCGATGTCTATCTTTGCGTCAATTTTTGGTATTGTCGGCATATATCTTGACTTATAGAACGATAAAACATTCGTTTCTGGAGGTACATTGACTTTTTTAAAAGATGATCCTGAATCTGAGGACGTTTGTATCCCCTGATCCACATAATCAGATATATCTGCGTCAACAGTTTGATCTCTATCGCTACCATCGGGTAAATTCGCAAATTTCTTTGCTACTTGTTCGATTGTTGCCTCCATGTTTGCCATTCGTTCGGCATGATCTTCTTTCGTCGATTCAGTTTGCAATATCGTTACTTTCGGTCGTCTTCCAGGCTGTTTTCGGACAGTTAATTTCGGTTTCGCTAATTTCTTCATAATTTACCTTTGTAGCTGTACAAGTCACCAATGTCGTATTGCGTGCTTGTATACCCTCGGCTACCTAGCTGCGGTTCTTGGGAGATCCAATCTGGTACGGCCCCTGATGCTAACCCGGTACAGACTACAACCCTACTGCAGTTAGTTGAGACTTAGTTTCCAAAGATGTTTATTTGAGCAAAACGAAATGTGCAGCAAAATACAATGGTGAGAGTAAGTGAGAAACAAAAATGTAAATGCCAAATGTGAACACAAACGCCTATCTCCTCCCTGCTTCCCGGATCCTTCTATTCGTCCCTGTGCACAGAGCTGCAGGGACTTTAGGATATCTTAGTCCACGGCCTAAGCTGAAACTTGTCAAAAAACGAAAACAGTGTACCTGACTCCAGAATAACAACTCACTAATTTCCTTGACCAAAATGGAACGTCGAAACCTCCTCAGGCCGCGTAAATCCTCAAGACTCGTCCGCGGCGCGAAACCACAACACACAATAGACGAAATGGCAGAGGCGCCCACGACCTTTCCACAGTCACCGCGGATAATTTTCACAACGTCCGAATCCTTCGGATCGGACGATAATATTATGCAAAGGGAAAACGCTTCCCCGACGACCAAATAAAAAACGACCAGGAATAATAAGAAAAAATAGTAAGAATGAAAAAATACACTGAAACGCGCCTAACATCAACTCGCATGTATTATGCAAAACTTTTGCGCCCACCATTTATTTGTTTTTGGGCCGAAAATGTGTGGCACAAACCGTTTTATCAGTTTGTTTACTTAATAAAAATTGGAGCTACTTTAACAACAAAGAGCTCTAGAAAATAAAAAATATAATGAATAGAGGACCAAAGGTCAGAGGAATTGACCCTCTGACAGACTTTTGAACCTTCGGATAAAAGTGTTCCATTTTTTTTTATTTTTGAATTCATTTCGAATTTTTAACTTGCATTTAGAATAACGCCCACAGTTTTTTTGTCAGCTTTTGAAAACTTTGTCAACTTTTGAAATAAAGCTGCTTGGTTAGTATTCTTTTTCCATGTTCAAAAACAATTTAAATATCGCAATCATCGTAGATCATGGAAAGTTCGTTAAAATTTTTTCGAACCAATAGATGCACTCTAATGTTCCTCTGCTCTATTGCCCTGTGCCCTAATGTCAATGCTCGAATGTCCCTGCACTCTAATGTCATTGCTCTAATGTCTGGGCTCTATGTCCTGCGCTCTATGGTCCTGCACTCTCATGTCCGTGCGCTCTATGGTCCTGTGCTCTAACATCTGCGCTCTAATGTCCCTGGGCACTAATGTCCGCGCTTTAATGTATGTGCCCTGTTGTCCTGCACTCTAATGTCCCTGCACTCTCCGGGCTCTATATTCCTGCACTCTAATGTCCAGTCACAAACATTGAAATTTGGTCATGCAATGACAGGATAAACCAGGCTTCCTCGAAATCAGCTATTTTAGTTTTATGAAAAGTGTTTTTATTGAGTGAAGTTTAGCAGGATAACTGATTATTTTATTTTCCACCATTTAAAGAGAGAGAGAGAGAGAGAGAGAGCTATTCAGGGTGGCCTGATCTATTTATAGTCATTATGAATGAAGACACATTGCTTGTTAATTAGGGCATACAATGCGCCAAAATAGGACGGGCACCAAAGTGAGAGGAGGGCCCAAGTGAGACAGGTGCTGAAGTAAGATGGGCACCAAAGCAAGACAGGCGTCAAAATGAGACACAGCTTGGGCGCCAAAGTGAGATGGGCGCCAAAGAGAGACGGGCACCAAAGTGAGACGGGGGTCATAGTGAGACAAAATCGTTTTTAGCGTGGTGCTAAAGGGAGAAATTTTTAAAAAAGTTCGAGAAGAAAGTTGATGATATCACGAAATTGTGGTGAAAAATCAAAATCGTCATTTTCACAAATAACAACATTGCCAATATCCTCATTCTCTTCACTTTTGCTTACTAAACGATAGTGGCTCGAATATGAATCGTCTTCGGCTCTAATCTCTTGAACACTGGTTGAATAATTCGAAAACAGTTGTTTTGACATATGCTAAGCTTACACTAATCAGTAATAGTGAGAAAGAAATATAATTGTACGTTTTTTGAAAAAATCAATCGAGAACCTTTATTGAAGTTGAAGCGCAATTCCAGGTACAATAAAAACACGTAAAATTTATTCTCAACAGAACATGACTAGCGATTCCCAAACGTTTTACTGTCAAACTAACCACTAAACTTGTCGGTTAACTAACCAAGTGCATGCATAGCAAGAATGAGCTAATTTAATTAGAATCAGGTGAGTGCCCTATTCCTTTTGAAGGTACCAACATCAAGCATGATTTCATGAGTTGATTATACAATAAAGCAGATTATCAGAATTAACAAACCCACACATTAGTTTGACACCAACAAAGTAACATTTTTCAACCGTGCTAACTGTACTAATGAAATATTTCTTCATTAGCACGAATACTAATGGGACTTGTGCTAAAAACACCCTGTACATTAAGTTTCTTCAAATTACATAAGACAAATTAACATAAAGATTACTAGCTATTACAATCAGGAGTCTTTTGCGCTTATCAGCTTTTCACAGTAGAAAAGATAGGACACGCTATGGGCAGCTCGTGCTTATAGACCCCAACCGAATTTTATTTTGGAAAAAATATTCAGATCCCCCGATGCTACAGCATTGGACCCAAGATCGGTGAGCTCAACAACTCCTGCGGCTGAGGATTTTGTGAAGCTATTTGAAGCAGTTATGGATTGAACCATACCAATAGTAGTTTTATGCACAGACAATGACACGCCACTTTTCTGACACCTTCTGATAAATAATGCACATTACATTGTACACGTAATACTTGCTCCCATTTTTTGAAAAATAGCATTTGAAAGTTGAAAACTTTTCATGAGTAATGACGGTTGGTAATGTTAAATGCTGAGTGGATTTTAATTTGAAACAATGCTAAAAACCAATAGAAGTCAGAATAGAACTCATTAAATAATTTAGTACCAAATGTAAAAAATAATCGCGAAACTAAGATGATTTTCTGATTGCTGGTGCACTTACACTGTCCAGTACAACTGGTAATGTGGTCAAATCACAGAAAGCATATCTTGCTCGGTGATTGTAACAGTGGTCAATTTTCCTGAAATATTGCCCGGCACAGGTTACGTGCTCGACTTTGGCTCGAAAGTTTACGGACGAATTCTTTATGACTTTGCTCATTTGGTAGAGACGCAAGCAGAGCACATTGCAGCTGGAACAAACTGGCTGGATTCTTCAATGCAAAATATTGCGTGGAAAAAAGTGTCACCTTTTGCACCCTGGAGCTTCGCCAACTGGTTTGGGGTCAAAGCATTCAGAAAACTCTGATCTACCATTGAATAATCTGTAGAAAAAAACAAATTATTGATTTTTAAAACAAATTTTGCTTCTACAAAGTCACTTCTTGATTTTCAGTGTTCTGTCGAATAAGACTTCATCTCTGTCATTAACGTGGTATAACATATTGAACTTGAAATTGTCTTGATCAATCCACTCAAAATGAACGCTATACTCTTCACTGTGAAGAAAAATATAGCAGGCTTTGCGTGCTTCATCAAACATTTGACGCACATTCCGGCCTTCATAGAAAGGGAAGTTTTACTCAAAACCGAGGACACATGTCTAACATGGCAATTTTTCACAGAAAACTTTTTATTTAGGGAAAGAATTTCAACTATTTGGCTAGTTAGTTTAAACTCTAAGAATTTATATGAATACAACTTCATTATTAAAGCCAAAGTTTCAGCCCATCAAAGAGCCAAATTTAAATGGGAAGTGGCTCGAGGTTGATCTCTCAAGATATAAGAGGATTCGAACCCACTGGGTACCTGCATTATGCACATATGGATATGGCTGGCCATAACGGCCACAGCACACCTACAGCTAAAAATTTCAAGTACACTCACAATATAAGTGTAGCTGTGATGGCTGCCGACGTCAGGCATGTGAAACTTTATTGTGAAATAACAACAAATAACAAACACAAAAAATTGAAGAATGAGGAAAAACATATGACGCAGTAGGCAAGGCGTCTATTTAGGCGCTACATATTCTTTGGACAGTAAAATGATATTTATGCTCCCTTATGTTAATATAAGTCTCACATTAGGTTGAATGTACAATAATGAGGAATAGTTCAGAACATTCCATAACAAACCTATAATCTGTTATTTTATAAAATGCTTCCAAATAGAAAAGTGACACAAATGAGTACTGTCGTCAAAATCGTTTACATAGAGCTTTTACCGTAAAATTTTTCACTCGAAAAATTGTTAAAGGTGAACTCAATATACTCAGAAATTTCTAGACCTGTATCGTAGGTGGCGCGATAGCATCAATCTATAATATACTTGGCCCCCAAAGTTCATGTCTCTCCCCACCCTACAGCCAAAACGGTAAGAGCTAGAACCTTCGGGTTTTTTTCATAATTTCGGGCATGGGCAAACTATGGGCTACCTTTTGTCATTTCGTCTCTATCAGGAAGTGGTGCTCGGTGGGGCCCCAAAAACATGCAAAAAACGCACTTTTTGAGGCCCCCCCCAGTTCCACCATGCCCAGCAATGGGTGTACCATATCCGAGCTCCATACTTCGGCCTAATCATCTTGGAGGAGCAATTTTTTTAAATATGACCTTCATTCAATTATATGGTGGTCCAAAACCCCGGGAACTGCGAAATTCGGCAATTTTGTTATATAATACTCACGGCTTCAAAAAAATTATTTTCTGCAGCATAATGCACTACGGTTTCAATTTTTTGCAGTTCCAATTGAACCGGTAGCCTTATTGGGATTTTTGGGGTAAGGGTGTTCGACCATTGCGAATTCGATCAATGAAGTCACTTTACACGAAAAATTATCCCGGGTGTAAACAAACATATTTTTCTGATTATTTGGGGCAAGGGGTTTTGGACCACGGGAAATTCAATGCGGTCATTTTATACAAAATAATAACTTAGGTGTAATCAAGCGTATTTTCGTGATTTTTTGTGGAAGGGGTTTCCGACCACGGGGATTCAATGAATGAATTTGCACACACAAATATATTGCATCTATACAAAGGTATTTTTGTGGTTTTTTTGGGTTGAGGGGTTCTTGATCATGGTGAATTCAACGGAAATGGTCACTTTATACTCTGTTCACATCGTGTTTTAAATTCTACGCGGATTACACATCTTTTATTTTTACCGAAAGAGAGAATTTGTAGCTTTAAGATTGTTTTTTATTGTTTCTTTGGTGTGAAGACGACCGAATTTAAAACTACAATGTCCTTCTATGAAGGTTTTCATGCATGACTGAGGCCCACTAAAAAAAAGATGGACTAGTTTATCAGAAAATGCCTTGATAGGGCATAAAAAAGAAGAACATACCTGCTTGGATAGTCTCCAAGCTACAAACAGAAGTGGACTAGATTTTTGAGAACTTGGGATAAAGTTGGAAAAAATTCATGTTCGTTGTATTGGATTTTCATTCTTTCTCAAAAAAAATGTTCCATGTCTGTGAAGAAGTATATTCTGCAGCTGAGTGCATCAACACACTTTCCAACCGAACATGTGCATCTCCGAAATTTTGAGGAGGGTACTGGGGTGGACCTTGATTTTTTATCGTTTTTTGAGACAAATAATTCAAAAAAGTTGATCATAAAATTTTTTTCATAACAAATTTTCCAGTTTCAAAACCCTTGGGGTAATTTGTACCCCCACACATGTGTTCTAACTGCGTTTAACTTTTTTCCTGTTTTTCGTGTCAATAAAACAGGAACCAACTCTGGGAAAGTGACACATGAAATCCCTGTTTTTTTTAGAAAAGGCTACTTAGAACTAAATCAATTGTGCAAGATACATTTAATTCACTCATTTTATATAACATATTGTATAGAATTCACTCTGTAAGTTCTACTGAATACAAGCTATAAACAGATTTATTCTCTTCTACTTAACTATTCAATAAAATAGCATCATTCACAGTTTTTGGATTTATACTGAAATTTGCAGAAAGAGCGGTTCTTGCGGTATTGCAGATGGGAAGTAATTTCACTCATCCTTGTCGCTCCCATCCTGCTTTAAAAAAGTCATGCTGTTGCCGTGGGAGTGCGAGTATAGTGGGGGAGAAACGGGTATGGGAGTTGTCGCACATCCCTAATATAGGCATGGCTGAATCAGGAGCATTTTTTTATGCTTTACCCTCTTCTCCCATTTGCATATCGGTGCCCAATTACTGCAACCAAGGCCCAGTTGCACTAAATGGGTCAAAGCTCGAGCTCAAGATAATCTCGTACGAAAAGGCGACTCGGTTTGATCTCAAGTTTGCTGTAATTTAAATGTTATCAGGATTATAACGAGCTGAATGTCGGGATTATCCCCAGCTTGTCGGGTTGCGCTAAATTTTCTTATCTCTAAAGCAAGTGAATATAAAAATGTCTGCAATTTCTAAACCCGTACTTAAACCTAAATTTCATACCGATGTTGAGATTATCCTCATGTCGGGTTAGTGCAACCAACCTCAGGTTTCTTTATAGTTCTGAAAATGACTATCATATGCTTCCCTCACTATTTTTCAGCTAGTTTAAGAGGCAGGAGTTTTGAATTGGTCGGGAGTTAGAATGAATATGGTTTATCATTTGTTTTCACTTGAAGCCACGTGCATATAATTTCCATGTAGAAAATGTTACTGTAGCTGATGCCAGGGAAGGACAAATGCGCGATGCTGCAGAATATACTTTTTCGCTGACAGGGAAAATTTTTTTAGAAAGAATGAAAATCCAATATAAGGAAACTGAGTTTGTTCCAAATTTAACCCAAGTTTTCAAAAATCTAGTCCACTTCTTTTTGTAGCTTGGCAACTATCCAAGCAAGTATATCCTTCTTTTGTCTGCCCTATCGGGGCATTTCCTAATAAACTAGTGATATATTGTTCATTAGAAAATCGTGAAAACTTGAAATATTACTTGCATTCCACATTTCTATTATTTAGAAGCATTTCAAGAAAAACAGACTATATATGAGCATAGGTTTGCTCATAAAAAAATATAAACATTTGAAGATGGATGCGACCCATCTCTTAGCAATTTTCTTTTATGAGTTCAAGTTGGACCACAATGCAACGGAGACTGCTGAAAATATTAACAGTGCATTGGGTCAGGGTACAACTTGTCACAGCTCCATGTCCTATTGGTAGGAGCATTTTATTGCTATGGAAACGAGCTTCGACAAATGAATCATTTATATGTCAACATGAGCTGAATAAATCAGCACTCTGTTGGGCACTCTGTTGCTGCTGGTTGGTGCAGACAAATTTGCATAGCAATGGAGCGTTGGAAGTGATGAAGAAAAATCATCTTCCGTTTTTATATATTTGGTATATTTTACCATGGCGCCCATCAATAAAACTTCCCTGCCTGCACAACTTATATTTGCATAATCATAGTGGTCAGTCCACATTCTTTGTAATATTAGTTTTGTTTTACAGTACTATGTATAATCATCGATCGTACTGTAAGTATACAAGGAGCAAGGGTCTATGTGTCACTTATTTGCAGAACTCCTTCTAGTGGGTATACATTTTCCTCTGGGAGTCTACAAGGTCCACTCTGTGAGAGCCCAACATATTGGTGATTGTTTGTTGTTGCGAAGTCTGGGCAAGAACTGATGCTCTGTATCCAAGGCTTAGCCAAGGAGTAGTTCTAACTAGTTCTTCTGACTGTAGTTCTTTCTGTTTCCACAGCAAAAGAATTGCAAAACACTTCAACAGGAGCTTCAAGTACACCCTAGTGCCTCTACGAGGGAATCAGCAAGGCACTAGATCATTCCGATGCAGCCATCTACCATCATCAGCCTGATCAGGATTATCGAAAGGTGTTGGATGCCTACTGGACTCCCTACAAGCTGACTGATCTGTTTCTATTTGCCAATCAATGCTGTGTCACCCACATTGGGAGGACTGTTTGACCGAACATATTGTCAGGGGGTGGAGTCATGGATGCTCTACAACAATGCAGCACATCACACTTACGGCTTCCTTAATGTGAATACCCATCCACAGAACACGAACTGGAAAAACATGACTAGGAGATATTGCTGAGTGCCTTCTGGGATTGCAAGGGAATCCCAGTGTCTACTGACCAGCTGTGACATGAGTAAAGTGATAAAGACTAGCCAACTTGTTGTTGCATAACCATGTACTACCTTGATGACCTATAGGCAGTTAGGTGAGCTAGGATGGGAGGCACTGCTACATTCGCCTCACTCAGTGGATACTGTCCCATCCTACTACCACCTATTTTGGGCAATGAAACAACACTTTGAATCTTTTGAACAAGTCAAACTTGATGTCTCTGGATTTTTTAAGCTCTAGAAACTGGAATTCCAGATGAGGGGCATGAAATCTCTTCCAAATCAATGACAGCAAAAGACAATATATTGTTGACTGATTCTGTTTTTTGAATAAATTGAGAACATGCTTTGAAAATGATCTATGCATTCAAAGAATTATCTAGCAACTTGATAAAATGCAAGCTGAATCCAGAGGCCAGGTGCAGGCAACTCTGCAGTACAGGAAACACTATCTAGTAAATGTTGTAGTGGTGCGTCCGGCTATCCATTATCCAGCATGCCTCACACACACCAACATCAACTACAACCACAATTCCCGAACCATCCACATGGCTTGGGGTAGAGCAGTTTTATGACCCATCTGCCTTGCATGCAGAAGGTCGAGGGTTCAAGCCCCTCACCAAGCATTATTTTTGTGATGCACCAGCCACCTGGATTGGGCATACGGCAGAAACTTGAATGAAAGGAGTCTCCACACATACATGATTTTGAAAGAATATTTAAAGTTGATTAGTCAAAGCTTCAGGCAATAGCACTACATAAGAAACTTTCAAGGTTTCAAGGTTTTGGATCTATAAGTTCAATACTACAAAATGAAACAAAAGTTTAATTGCGATCAAAATATAAAAATCTGTCCAATGCCTACTTTTCATGACCCTGATTCCTAAATAACTCAGGAAAATTTGTAGATGATGCAGTGTTCACTGTCTAATGGACTTGAAATCTGTTCAGTAGGATCTGTTCCTGGAATAATTCGATTGAGCATATCAGAAAGCAGAATATTTCCTTGTCTTACTTCCACTAGAAGTTAAATTGGTTCTATTGTCGAATATTGAGTCCTCTTGCAGCTTGATTGAGCACACCCCATTTGCAATTACGATAAGGGACAAAGATAGATGAAATATCATCTTCATTATCAAAATTTTACTTTCCCTTCTCTATCACTATATATAAATCTAGAAATGCTGAGCAATAATATTGAAACCAGGAAATCTAACATGCTATATTTAAACATTGTATAAAAACAAGCTTTTTCTGTGAAAAATATTTTGAACATTGTTATTCAAGGGCTGAAATGGCCTTATTTGCTTCCATGAAAAATATTGAATCATTCGTTCCTGATTGATAAAATGTTAAATACATGCAACTAATATGACATTATTTCATAATAATTGTGAATGATATAGAAATGTTGTTCAGATTATTTCTGCTTCTTAATCTCATCATCTATGGAGTAATGTCATTCGAATGGGATGAATATTTATCAAACAATGCTACAAATCTGACCTTGAGTAAAAGTAAGTGCACAAATATTGCATACCACTCTTTTACCTAAACGAATATTATACATAATTTTCTTCTGTAGTATTTCTAATTACAGTAATTTCTTCCCAACAAAAAAATCTATCTTACAAAAATTGTACATTTTTGTGCCATTTTGTCATTTTTTCAATTTCGCATAGCTGTCTTGGTCGATTGGTTATGGCCTTAAACTACTTAGTTATGGGAACCAGGTTTGATTTCAGATGTAACCCAGATGTGTTTGTTAGCTACAGCCTTTTATCCCTATGGGGTCCATAAGTTGTGTAGGCAAGTTTGTAATGCTGCTTGCTGGGCTCTTTACAGTGGCATCTTGGCGATAAGGTGTGGCAGATGAGTAGGTGGGCCAATTCCATTTATGAGGTAGGTAGCTGAACAAGTCTTGTGTGTCAGACAGAAGATAGCCTGTGGAAGTTGGCCTCCACTAGGCAGCAAAATGCACCCAAAGAGAGCGCTTCTCATATAAGGTGGGCACTTATATATGGCGGTGTAGTCCTGTGAAGCATGCCCTCCTGGTTGTTCAAAGGTTTATTTGCAAAAATTCTATAGAAGAAACAAACGTATTTATTAGCCAGGTAGGCTGAATTAAACTAATCATGTTTTTATGTTAGAATTTTTTTTGCAAATTTTTTAAATGTAATACTCCTATTCTGTTTAAAGGAAAGTTCAAACCTCACACCTGGCATTTCTTTTCTGATGCATCAGTCTTGTAGATTTGGGCATAAAACATGCCATATTACCTGAATTAAACACACAATGTATTTGTTGCTTCAAGCATATTGCTGTAGGTATGTATATATTTTCAAAGTATGTAAAAGCAAGGCAATTTACATTTCAATTTCAACCTCGTGTTCACTTGATTTTGACCTTCATGTTGGGGATATATTTACCGTAGCAGTCATCCCACATCTATGCAAAATTGCTCATTGGGTGAAGCCACAATGTGTGCTTCTTTGTTGTAGCATACCCACGACTCAACCCCGATAACAATATCAGCCAAAAAACCCTTCCGATAAAGGTGAAACAGCAATGATTGGCTGATAGAAACACATGCTGCTTGGTTGTCTTCAGTCAGCTTATAGGGGCCCACGCTGCCAACACTTTTCGATACTCTAAAGCCCGTATGCCAGAAGGTGGACTAGCCTACTCCCTAAAGTAAATGGTGGATTATTTCCTGGATTATCTCCAGTTGGCATTCCAGAAAGAGGAGTAGAGAGAAGAGGAGAGTAGAATAAATCGGTATGTCGGAAAGCGGAGTAGGCTAATTCATGGATTGAACGGCAGAGCAATCAGTGGATTATCTTTTTTCGGTATGCCAGGAAAAAGAGTAGAGCAAACAGTGGACTAAAAAAGCGTTTTTTCTTGTCTTTTTCTTAACCTGCACTGGGCAGGTGTGTTCGGTGGAGTAAGTCTGATTTATAGTGTGTGCTGTGTGATTATGTGTGATGATTACTTACGTACCAAGTATGATATGAATTTTTGCAAAGAGTACTGTCTGATTAAAAGTTGCGTTGCTTATTTTTTCAAACTTTTCCATTCTGTCATCAGTTGTTTGACATTCCTCTCCTTTCATTTTGAATTTTCTCGAAGTCTTTCTCAATACTGACCCATGCCGATTTTTTTGTCCTGTTAATCGAACTGTCCGTCTTTTCATTTTCCACAACATTCTTTCAACTTTTGATGGATTTGATTATTCAAGCTTGGAAAAATTATCACCTCGGTTTTTGTTGCTCATTTCACAAGTCTCAAATTATTTAGATTAGCAAAAAGCAATGCAACAAATGCAGAAAAAAACCGACAAGTTGACAAACTGTGGTCTACCAGAGAAAGGCCGATAATGTGGTCTTGTACAGAAAAGTAATAAAATTGATAAGCCCACGATGAAGAGCAGAAATCCATTGTGAGAAATTCGACGATTTTCCACTGCTCCACTGTTTAATCCACGGATTGCGAACTCCGCCACTACTCCACTTTCTGGAATGCCAAAAAATACAATCCGCGGAATAGCCTAATCCGGGGATTAGCTAGTTGGTGGATTTGCCTACTCCGAGAGTGGCTACTCCTCGGATTAGGCTGCTCCACGAAGTATTCTACTCCACCTTCTGGCATACGGGCCTAAGTCACACAAGTGACAGTTAACAGTCCCATTGGAAGAGTCTACTATCTCTGCTAATTCCGTGGTAGTTGCGCTAGTGTGTACTTAAAGTTTCTGCTTGAGTGCCGCATTATCGAGCTCACCATGTCCACCTGTGCATGATCAATCCTCGAAACTAGTTTTCTCAGGAGCAAAACGCTGGTTCCAATAGGACATAGGGCTGTGGCTCGCTCTACTCTGAATTAATGAGTTTTTGATATTGTCAGTGGTCTCCCTCACTGTGATGCAACTTGAACTTGTGGAAAAAAATCGTTTAAGATAGGTTACTTCCATGATCAAAGGCTTATATCTTTCTATGGGGAAACATATGCTCATCAAGGAACGTACTGTAACATACTCCAATTGTTTCACTTAATTCGTTGCAAGGCCTCTATTAACACGAGAAAACATGAAGATTATTTTTGTGCCCAAACAATGATGTAAAACTCGTATATTTTTGAAATTTCAGCATCATAATCATTTTTAATTAAGGTTAGCTGGAAAAGTTGAGACTCTGGCAGGATGGCAGGATTGAGGATCGACGAAAAATAAACAAACCAAGGCCCAAATGCCAGAAGGTGAAATAGAATACTCCAGCGATTAGTCTAATCCGAGGAGTAGCCACTACCCGGAGTAAGCTAATCCACCGACTAGCTACTTCTGGGATTAGGCTATTCCATGAATTTTCTTTTTTGGCATTTCAGAAAGTGGAGCGGTGGTGGAGTTCATTATCCGCAGATTAAACAGTGGATTGGTGGCAAAAAGACAAGAAAAAAGTCGTCACATTTTTCACGATGGATTTCTGCTGTTCATCGTGGGTTCATCGATTTCATTACTTTTCCCTGCAAGACCACTTTATCGACTTTTTGTCTGCAAGACCATACTTTGTCAAGTTTATCGATTTTTTCTTATCGATTTTTCATTTTTTTGCCAATTTACATAATTTGAGACCTGTAAAATGAGCAACAAAAAACGACGTGATAATTTTTTAGAGCTTCAAATTAATTTTCTAATTGAATCCATCAAAAGTTGGGATTATGTTATCAGAAATAAAAAGACGAACAGTTTGGTTAATAGGACAAAAAAATCGGCATGAATTAGCATTTAGAAAGGCTTCCGAGAAAATCCAGAAAATTCAGTGTCAGGCTTCTATGCCGCTTTGTTGAATTTTCTGGTTTATTATGCAAAATTCCTATCAATTTATGCACCGTTGCTTTATTAAATTGATATAGTAGTTGGAAGTCGAAATCACTATACATTTCGAATGGATCTGATCTTCGAAAGAGAACTCGTGGAATGATGGTTGCATGCTCGTTTTCCTCGTTCAAATTTCCCAAAAAATCGATGAAGTCAACGACTTCCATAGTTAGACTTACTCCACCGAATACACCTGGCCGATGCAGGTTTAGAAAAAGACTAGAAAAAACGCTTTTTTAAGTTCACCATGAATTAGCCTACTCCGCTTTCTGGCATGGAGATTTATCCTACTCTTCTCTTTTTTTCCCTCTTTCCGGAATGCCAACTGAGGATGATCCAGCAAAAAATCCACCATTCACTCTAACTCTACTGGGTAGGCTCCTCTACCTTCTGCCATACGGACCTAAAAGAAGATTTTGTTTCGAGAGGTTCGAGACTTCAATAATTGGAATCTTGCCTAGTGTTGGGTCGGCAAAAATGGGGGACGACTGAAAAATTGGACGAACATTCACAATATTTGGCATCTCACATCTCTGAAGCTGAGTCACCAAGAGCAAAAACAATACGTTAGCACCTTGATGAGACAATTACCCTAATTAATCAGTCCCCCCCTGTATCACCTACACAGATAAAACATGCACTCAGTGGTTGTGAAGTGCAAATAAATACATTAAAATATAGGAAAGACACTGCAACTAAACCATAGTCTATCAAACTTGGAAACTTAATTTCTAAATTTCACCCTTAATAATGCATTTTCAATCGATTTTAAAATAATTAGCAGCAGAATGATCTGAATAAATTTTTGCATAATTAACAGCTTCCAACTTGAAATCTTCAAAATGCAAATCAAGTGTATGTTGATTAGCATTTTGAAGATTCCATAATACATATAGGATCACAGAAAAACAACATAAGAAAACTAAATGCCAGTGCCAGAAGATTTTACAAATTTGAGAGTGCGTTTGTTTATTTAGGTTGTATGGTAACTCATTATTTTCTAAATTCAGATCTGAAACAACGGGACATTGTTAAACGTGGTGTACCATGCTTTATTTTGGAGCACAAGGAATTCTACGAGTTTCAGTTCGAATGGGTGCAACAAAAGGACAACTTCCATCTCAAACTTCTGTATCGAAGTGATAGTGGAACAGAAACATTATTTGATAGGAAACTGGATATCAAACAGTGAGTTGTAATACTTTTGAAAAAACTTTTCAATGGTGTACTCTCTGTAAAAATATTTTAGATTGTTCAATGGAAGGTCTGAATTTTCCGAATGTTTCGACCCGAAGCCAGTTAACGTTGCTGCGGGATGCAAGAAGTAAGGATTTTACAATATTTGAGGGAGCGTGTGCGATAATTTAGACTAATTTTCTATGCTAGATGCAATATGTTGTGCCTGCGTCTCTTCAATATGAAAACTGGATCAGGATCGGACCCGTTTGTTTTTTTTTATGCAAAGGTGGAGCAAATAGTATGTGCTGAGGAATATTGGAGCAAAGGAATCGACGCTTGTTATAACAATTACATTAAACTTGAATATTGCAATGCAAGCTATTTACCCATAGTGATGCGCAACAAAATTCAATTGGCCATAGAAGCTTACAATAGTGAACATTAACATTTGATGCTTTTATCATCACTCAATTTTCTCGGACGTATTTAATTTTTCACTTTTATCGGGTACTTTTTACATGAATAATAAAATAAAAAATGGTAAAATCTAAGGTGAAACGCAAGAACTGTTTTAGCTGAATAAATTTAATATATTTAACTTTTTTTGATAAAAGCAATAGAATACTTAACCTAATAGGAAATGAATGATTTATCATCAAATTTCAAATCGTAACAAATGATTAACAAATGTCCACTAGAATTTTTCAAATTTCGATGAAGCTCAATTCAGAAGTGAAATGACTGACCATCGCCAATTTTTAAGATTTAATCAGCGCAATCGGTAGCATAAATCAGCGATAGTCGTCAATTCATAAAATCTTATTAATCATTTGTGCATTGAGAATGTTATTCGCGTTACAGAAAAATTCAAGTTGCACCTGACGTTGAAGCTACTACTGATGAAGGTCTATTCCCAAATGAGCGGTTCGCAAGTGAGCGGTTCCCAAATGAGCGAATGCCCGAGTGAGCCATATCCCAAGTGAGCGGTTCCCATGCGAGCGATTCCCATTGTGCGAATTCCCGAGTGAACGAGTTGAAAATGCTATTTTCTGCTCATTTTTTCGAATTGAGTGATATGGGGGATTACTGGAAATGGGAGGAGCAAAACATTTGGGTACTGGGTCCTCGCACGAGTCGGGAGTCCTGTAGTGAAAGAAAGTAAAATTTCGATTTTTTAATAGTCCAATTTTCTATTGCCACTAAGCGAAATAAAAAAGCGATTTATAAATTCACAAATTGCATGAAACAAAAAAAAAATCGAAAATGAAAGAGCTTCAGAGATTATATACCGTGGCTTAACGTAATAGTTGACATTTTTATGAGGGATGATTCAAATATGTTTATGACAGGAAATGAAATGTTAAGCTGACATTAAAAAATATCAAAAATTACATCGCATTTGCGACACTGGCGCCTAACTTGTTTGGCCCATCGACAGATTTTGATGAAAAGTTGGTTCTTGTTATCTTCGATATTGGAATGGAAATTGATTTGGAAACTGTGGATGTTGGATTGAAGTGCGTTGTTGTTTGACTTGATTGATGAATTGTGGATGGGTAATTTGAATTGAGTTCGTTTTGTTAAATGGGATTGCGCCATTTTTTCAACTTTCCGAGAAATTTGATACCTTTTCTATCGTTTGTTGTTCAGTTCCAAAACAAAAGATTCGTCCAATTGGTGAACCATTTGTTAACGAACTGATCATGGATACCTGACCATGGTATTTTAACTGTAGCAAAAGGTATTATAAATGCTGTATCAATTTCGACCAATAAAAGTTCAAACCGCTTCTCAATATCCAAAGTTCTGTCCATTGTACATTTAGTGGATTGTTGAAGATTGATTTGTAAATGGGATTTTGATTAATTACCAGTCTTAGTTTCCTCTTTCAAACTAGGTTTGAGCTTGACATACGTAGTCCTGTATGCAATACTATTTTCATTTTTTAGAAAAAGAAATGGTAACTGTATACAACTGAGTAGAATGGTTCTTAAGATAGAAGTACCAGTCTAATAAAATACATTCACGAATTGATTGATGAACAGGATCATCCCTTAACTGATCTTGTAAGGAGTTAGGCTTCCTGGGCCAAAATTGAAGATTTTATCAGCAACAGAATAGCAGTTATTTTGAAGGAAATAAATCCGAGGGAAGATTCCTGCACTACGAATGGTATTTGTCAAATGTAGAAGATTGAGGCACTTGAGACTGCTGAGCTTTTGATCAAGACAGGATATAGTTGTATTACAATTATTCGAGAATAAGACACTAGACTTAAAAAGAAAGTCTATAAATTCTTGAGAAATATCATGACTGTTACCAAAGACGAAATTGAAAGATTTACCATTTGGGCATACTATGGTCTATTTTTCTTGGAATGCTACTAAATAATGAAAGTGGAAAGCAAGTAGTATTTCAGATCTTCACCATTTTCTGATAAACGATGTACCATCTAGGACTGGAAATTTGTGAGCATACTGTTCTAATCCTCAACAATTTTATGAGTGAAAAATTTTACGGTAACAGCTTTACGTAAATAATTTTGGCGACAGCACTAATTTATGTCACTTTTCTATTTGGACGCATTTTATAAAAAATAGACTATAATGTAAAATCACTGGATGTGTGTTCATCCTGATTGCCCCTGTAAACAATGATAGCAAAAATCGACTGAGAAAATCCTCCCACTCATTTAAGCACCCCCTTCATTTATGTGCCCTTCCCAGGACCAACTTGAAACAATAAGCGCCCACAGTATCCATCAAAGCTTCCATAAACCCCCAGGTTGATCTTAATCCTTAATAAGTACGATTTCCCCCTGTCTAGGTTTGGCGTAACATAGCACTCTTGGAGCTCGATGGTAGTGTTATGATTTTTCTCTCAAGCTTGAAAGATATTCATCGTGCCATGCTTTCCAAAATTCATCAAGAACTTCTTAACTCTTCCTCCAGAATTGAATTAGTTTCTGAGCTGAAATTGAGATTCTCTACTGGACTGTCATTAGTATTTTCATTGAAAGGGATTCCTAAGGGGCCAACTACACTTCACCGTACAGCGCCTTACAGTGCCGCACGGTAAGTCATATACCCCTTTTAAGATTACGTGCATGATGAAGACAACATAGAAAATGAGTGTGCAGAATGCTGTAGATTCGAACACTCGGAGTGTCGGACGGATTTCACACAATGATAATCGAATGCAAGAGATTGATGGGCTCGTGTAGAGCACTATGTCAACAATCCCCGGAATGTCCCTTAATCGTTTAAGGTTTTCAGATGCTGAAACTCGGAAATGCACCAACTTATCCAACTAGGAGTTGTACCCCAATACTCAAACTATTTTCCAAATAGTTTGACTCAACGTAGAATACACGTTCAGTTTTCGCTTTACTATACTATAAAAAACAATGCCGCTCCACTCTAAAAAATATCACACACGAACAATACGCAACCGCTCTCCAGTGCTACAGAAAACAACATGAAACTTTCATCATTTCACCGGCTATTGTAGCCACGCCTGCCGGAACTCTCACCACGATCTTTTCCAATTGAACTTGCTGATTTTTTCCAAAATTGACACATGTTTTACACTGTCCCCAAAATGTCTCACTACAGGTGCCGTACAATGCCGCCACAGCACGTAAGTGTAGCAGCTACTTATCATGTGTCGTATGGCGCCACGCGGGGCTGCACGGCACTGTACGGCAACGGCACGTAAGTATAGCAGCTCATTTTCATTTACTTATTATCATTTACCACCGTACAGCGTTGAGTACAGCAGCCACTCATCGGGTGCCGTACAGCGCGTGCGGCGAAGTATAGCAGCTCAATGTGGTGCCGTACGGCAAAGTATAGTTGGGCCTTAACCCAGCCTGAGGAGTTATTATATATACAGGTCTTAAGACTCTAGGCCCATCGATATCTTCCCGAGGGTATGTAAGTGGTCTTGAACTGATAAAAGCTTCGACTTTTGGCAATAAGGTGATCATTTGCTCAAAAGTTAACTGACGTCCTGCTGATTTTCTGATGGATTGTTTCACAAGTCCTACAGGCCGTTCATAAAAACCACCTTGCCGTGGAGCATACTCAGTTATAAAATTCCATCTAATGCCATCGATTGAAAAACAGAAATTTACGGATTCATCATTTCACACATCGTCGAGCACTTGCTTTGCTAATTTAAACTGTGAGGCATTGTCTGAAATCCCTCTGTCAGGTTTGCCCAACCGTTCAAAAGCATTCAAGAAAGTTTGGGTACTCAAATCTATAATGTGTTCAAGATGGATTGCTCTGGTTGAAAGGCATTTAAAGATGCTTATCGAAATCTTAATTCTATCCACTGAATTTTTTACTGTTAAGGGGCTTAAATAGCCTAATCGTATAAATTGGGAAGGTCTTGATAGAGTTACTCGTTCGTTCCTGGGATGAGGGTATTTTTGGTAATTGATATGATCCTGAATGATATTTTCTAAAGATGAAGTATTTATTGAGGATTCGTTTTACTTTGATCCTACCGTTAGGTATCCAATAATTACGCCTAATTTCTGATAGTGTATAATTGATACCAAAATGCATAAGTTTTATATGTCCATCCAGAATGATGAGTTCTGTAAGAAGAGAATGTCTTGGTAATAAGATATGGAATTTTAAATCGTTCAGAACTTTTGCATTCTGCAGTCTACCATAACATCTCGAGATATTGTCTGTGTCGGCTTCTATACCAAGATATCTGAACTTGGATTTTTTGTCAGTCTCTATCTTTCTGGAAAAAGTCACTATAGCATGCCTTTTGTGCTTGTTTCAGCAACATCAGCTACCTGGATTTCATCAACAGTTATTACATAATGATTCTGTATTTTTTAAAAATAAGTCAGATGGGGCTCGATTTCCCATCAAGTCTGTTTAAATTTGATTTTTATAAATCTCATTACGTACACTTCAATATGCAATTCTTTTACAAGAGAAGTGTAACGTGAAAAATTGAAAAGGGGTATACATGCTGTAGCATTGAAACCTTTGTCAATATCATGACATATACACGTATCAGAGACAAATTTAGTGATCGGTCATTGATGTTGTGTTTGACTCAACCAGCGAAGATCCTTTCCACCAGATTGATGAAGATTCCATCTCAGTTACTGAAAGTCCTCTGCTTGCTAGATTTGCTGGAATTTTACTACTAGGTACATCGAAGGCAGGTACATCATTCGATGTTTTGAGCAATTTGATTATATTTTCGATGGAAACTGACTATATTTCAGTCGAATATAATCCAACTAAGAACTATATTTGAATTAAAAGTTCTAATCTAGGAATGGTGATTTCTCTAACAGGAGCTAATCGTGATTTTGCAAAAATCAAATTGATTTGAGACGTGGATTTATTCATAACTTTTAAATATACAGCAGTTGCATAAGAAGATTTCGATGTATCTATGAAAGTGATTATGTGCTATTCATTGTCTATTTCATCTCCAACAAATTTGCTAACAGATAATGCATTATTGAGAATACAATTTAACTGAATGGTTTTCCAGTCAAGTTTGAGTTTTGTAGATAAATTTTCGTCAAATGAAACTTTATGTTGTCATAGTTTCTGCAGAAATATCTTGACTCTTAGCAGAGGAGGAGTAAGGAATCCTAATGAATCTAATACACTAGCCAATCGTTCAAGAATATTTCATTTGGTTAGATTTTCAATTAAATCAAAGCTGATCGCAGGGCATTATAGTATCATGTTTCCGATTCCAAGTTATGCCTGGAATTTTCATTTCTTGTTTATCAAGCTTATCTTTTGAATCCACTTTTTCAAAGAAATCTTCATCATTGGAAGACCATTCTCGTAAATTCATGCTGCCATCTGAGAAGATTGTTTTCAATGTGTGATATTTGGTAATGGCTTCTTGTGAATCTCTAGCCTCGAGAATCAGATTATCAACGTAAAGATTGTCGATCAAATGATTAAATTCTTCTGATAGGCTGGTTTTGCTCAAACGATACCTTATTGTTGCATCTAATAAGCATGGACTGGATGGAGATAACTCCAAAAGGCACACTACAGGAACGATAAACCTGAATTTATTGTCCTGAAATGTTATATTGTGGTTTGCTGGGCTCTTTAACCCACAGAAATCTGGTAACTTCTCTGTCTTCAGGTCGAAGTGTAATTTGTAAGAAAGCTTGCTAGAATGACAACTGGTTAAGTTCAGAATCTCAGAAGCGGACCACACGGGTCTGCGGACCACACGCGTCAAGATTTCTCACCTTTATGTGTTCTGGCTTAAGTATCATATACTATTCTTACTTTTGTAGTTGTTTTCTGTGCGGTTACTACTATGAGGAAGATAGTCTTTCAGATGACTTCTATCATCAAAAGCTTTCTCTATGATGCCTTTAGGTAATTGATCCAGGATTATTTCATCATATCTTTCTAGCAGAAGCGGGTCAGTTATAGAACATATGATCAAAGTTTTAAATCTGCTCAAGCAAAGACCATAATTGCTATTTAGATCAGGTTTCTAATATTTCCAAGGCCGTTTTACCTCATAACACTTGTCTTTGAAAACAACAGCTTGATTAAAATTCTGGAGGGCTATGATATCATCATTAATAAAATTATTCTCAGTTATGCCAACAGTCCCCAAATTCAATAATTGATCAAGATCAGGTGGACAAGCTTCTCCGCAGAAAAAGAACCCTTCGTCTTCAAAGTTTTTCCATGATTAGGATCGTTTGAATGAGGATGTGCCATTAGAACTAATTGTTTTCCAGAAAAAAATGATTCCAACGGAAGTAGATATCAGAAATACGTCAAAAGGTAATTGAGTTGTAGGTCCTTTGATGAAATCCCAAAAATAATCCATACCGATCAGGATCAGGCTGTATAGGTTTATCAGTAATTATGAAAAGCTGTAATTGGATGACGAGTATGGTATCGAGAATGCTTCAACATGATACTGAATGTTACTGTTTTGCTACGAAATCGTTTGATTTTTCTGTGATCCAAATGTAAAGGGCCATTCATACTTGCCTTTTTCGGCGGAAAGGGACGGAACGGAAAAAATCGACACACTGTTTCTGAATGGGAGAGAAATTTTCGTTCCGTTCGGTTCGGTTGGGGGTTACCGTCGGTCATTTTCTAGAAAATTCAAGTTACTCTTTCCGATCGAAAGTGGATTTTCAGTCTGAACGTTTCAAGCTGTTGGCGATCGGTTCCGTTCCGTTCCGCCGAAAAAGGTAGTAAATGACCCTTAAGGATGCTCAGATTTATTTGGCTTCAGGTATTAAGCTGAGTTTATCTGTCAGATTATTTCTGATGTAGGATCTTTGACTTATCGAATGAAAAAAACAAATACATCCATTGAGTCTAAATTACTATCTATTTTCTTGACTTCCAACCTCGCTAACTTTCGTTAGAAAGTTTTTTGTTAGATGCGCACCTTTATAAGCAATCTTTCGTCTGTTCTATTCATTTTATTATGAATGTACGAGAACATGATTTAATAAAATTATAATTTTTAATGCAAAAATGAGTTCTGTGTTTACTTAATTATCCTCGCGCTTAATTTTTTGTTATTCATAAGTTGCGCAAAATGAGTCTAGCTTCGGAGGTATTTCGCGTTATAATTTTACCTCACCAGAGAGTCAATAATCACTGTATCTGCGGGAAGAAAATTTTTTGTCGCATTGCGCAGCGACGAGCACTGTTTTTTTTCCCCCCGGGCCTTTTCCCCAAATGGGGAAAGGGATCAAAATTTTTTTCCCCATTTTCCCGAAGTCTTTTTTTTCGCTTAAAAATGCTCACAGACGCTTTATTTACGTGTTTTTGGGGTTTTTCAAGCCTGCTGGTGTTTTTAGACCCGTTAATTCATCAAAATTGAGGAAAAAATTGAAATTTTCGAGTTCAAAGTTTAATCTGCAAGCATTGGAACAAACTTTCAAGCAAACTATCCAAAAGCATAATGACTTTGAATTACATGAGAAATCGATGGTTAAGTCCTCCATGTTGACAAGTGAGAACCTAAAAGGGATGTTAATCTTTCCGGCGCGAAGCGCCGGAAAAATTTTTTGGGTATTGATATTCTGCGACGCTAGAAAATCAATTTTCCGAACGTTTATTTCAAGAAGTAGATTTGAATTTTGTGTTCAAAAGCCGTAATTTCTAGAATATTACTCGAAAAATTTTAAAACCAGTATAATTTATTTGTAAACTCTCATACTTGGTCAAAAATATATGAGTAAGCAGAGTATTGATTTCCAAAAGATATTTCCATGAAGCATTTAAATTGATTTTACGTTAGAAAAGAAATAATTGCATCAAAAAGCTTAGAGACTTGACGTATTGATCTTTCTCAAAACGAAAAAATGCAAATCTTCATTAAATATCATGATAAAATATTGAAGATTACCAATGAAAACATGAGATAACACGTTCAAGATGATGAAAACTATTATAGATTATATGATAAATGAAAGTAGACATGCTAAAAGCCGCGCCAGGGGTTAGTAATGCATAATAATGATTATTAAAGTTATAATCGGCGCGAAGCGCCGGAAAATTTTGAGATTATGACCCTCTAAAATGCACCAAAATTCATCTTTTCTGTATCCGATCCCCAAAATTTTCTTCCCCAAATGGGGAAAGAGCCCAAAATTTTTTTCCCCTTTCCGAATTTTTTTCCCCGAAAAAGCACGATTTGGGGAAAAAAAACAGTGGCGGCGAGGCACTGTTTTTTTCCACGTTTGCACTAGCGTTTTTTTTTGTGCACGGACATTTGTGCCAATTGGCACAAGAGGCCAAAAAAATTTGTGCCAATGGCACAAAAAATTTTTTCTACTAGAAACATACTGAAAACTGCGGAAATTTTTTAGGCCAAAAATTTGATGAAAAGTTAACGTCTAACGCATTAATTTTTTTGTAGAAATCGTGTCCAACCTATTTTTCAGCTAAACATGTCGGTGAGATGAGGAAAAACAATGCAAGTAGTTCGCGACGACTCGAAAAGAAATGGAATGCTGAGAAAATTTAAATAACTCTAGGAACTGTTCAGGATGTTCAAATTGATTAAATTTTCGACTACGAATCTATGTATATATGAATGAATGAAAGACTGAATGAAAGATTTTATTACCTGTCGTAGTGAACGCAAAATTACAATACAAAATATAATTAGTCGAGAACGAGGAAATAATGAATAAACGTGAAAGATAAATTTTAGAGGATTCGAACGACTAAATTAGAGATCAAAACTAGGGATATAAAGGTCGGTATTAGTGCGTCTGGTGGCCACCCATCTTATTACATGTGTAATGCAAAATTGCCTGCAGTAATTGAGTAAAATGTGTGAGGAGAGGAGGCATAAACGGTATAACGTGCCTGCTAAACACCGTTTTTTCCTCAAATGGGGTCTTTTGAGGAAAAAAATTTCGAAATGAGGAAAAAAATTTTGGGTATGGTTCTCATTGTGGAAAGAATTTTGGGGAACTCTAAACCGAAAAGAGGCGTTTTGGTAGACTTTAAAAGATCAAAATCTAAAAATTTTCCGGCGCTTCGCGCCGGTCATGGGTATAATTATAACTATATTCTATCAGGCGCGGCCGTTAGCATATCTACTTCGACTTACTAATTAATGCTCAACACTTTCTATCAATCAAGTTAGCTCGTTTCATTTTCTAATCGTTTACAGTCAATTATGTCGCCGAAAATAGACATTTTTCATCAAGTCTCTCAATTTTTTCTTTCGATGATTGGAATTTTTTAAACGTTTGCAATCTGAACTTTTGCGTTTATTGAAGGTGGAAATTGAAGACATTACTCTAGAACGCGATTTCAAAACATTTGTTCACGAATTATCTGTTGGAGAGATTTATTTTTCAGCGTTTTAGAATACAAAAACCCGAAAATTTTTCCGGCGCTTCGCGCCGGAATGGGAAGCAAATTACACTTCATCAGTCTGATTTTAATTTATTTCCCAACGTTATGAAAGTTCATTTTCCAACGTTTTGGAAAGTGAAAATCGAAAAATTTTCCCGGCGCTCCGCGCCGGACCAAGAACTAAATAAAATTAGATGATTCTAATCGGAATCACAGAAATGTTGATAGCAGATAAATTCACGAGAACTCGATCGTTACCTTGCTTTATCCGCTCCTATAGAACACCAATATATTCTTCATGAGCTCTTTTTGACAACATAACCAGAATTTTCTCAATTTTTTTCCTCATTTTTGCAGGTTTCTGACTACAAATACAACAAAATGCTTGGGTATGCTCCTAAAATGCATAAAAAAGCATCCGTAGCCACATTATAAGCGTTTTTAAAAATGTGGAAAATTTTTGGAAAATGAGGAAAAAAATTTTGGGTCCGGTTCTCATGTGGAAAATATCTTCGAGGGAAAAAAACGAGTCCAATTTAGCAGTGCAATAGCCGACTGTCGACGACAAAAATCATAGGATTTTTTCACTTTTGAATAGGGCCCAAGTCTAAAGGGTCATTTATATTTGATTTTTTGATGAAACTGATCGCCAACAGCTTGAAACGTTCAGCTTGAAAATCCACTTTCAATCGGAAAGAATAACTGCAATTTTGTAGAAAATGACGACAGTAACCTCCAACCGAACCCAACGGAACAAAAATTTCCCTTTCGATCGGTAACACTGGGTCGATTGTCTGTGCCTGAGTCGGTTGCTCAACCCAGTCTAAGCCTAACCCTGAGCCAGGCTTCGTATTGTCGCCTTAAGTTACGCGTCATAACCAGTTATTGTAGTTACCTCTTGCATCTTTTGCATTACACACGTTACAAGATGGGAGGCCATCAGGAGCACTAATACCTATAAGGTCGAGAGTATGCGCTAGAGTAAACAATTTTTATTTTATTTCCATTTATTTCCACTCATCATTCATTGACAGCCTGTAAACTTTGCTGCAACAATGCTGATACACTGTTCAAAGAGAACTCGTTCGCGTTCGGGTAAATTACGAGTAGATGAAATTATATTCATATACTCGGCGCGAAGTGCCGAAAATTTTTCGCATTTTCGGCCCCTAAATCGTTTAAAAATACAAATCAAACATGTGAGTAAATTTTCATAACGTTCACGAGTGTCTGCACAATGATGCACGCGTTGCATGTAAGTTGTTCATTAATTTGAAAAAAATTTGAATTCAAAATTAAAAATTGAAACATTTTAAAATTTATATTTAAAAATTTTCAAAATTTAGAATGAATAAATTTAAAAATTTTTATTCAAAATTTATAATCGAAAAATTTTACAATTTATAATCGAAAAATTTTAAAATTTATAATCGAAAAATTTTAAAATTTAAAATTGAAAAATTTTAAAATTTAAAATTGAAAATTTTTAAAATTCACAATGAACAAATTTAAGACTTGAAATGAACAAATTTGAAAAATTTTATAATTGAAAAAATTTGAAATTACAATTAAAAAAATTTAAATTTGAAACATTTTAGAACTGGAAAATTCAAGTTAAAAAATTTAAAATTTAAGATTGAAAATTGAAAAATTTTAAAATTATGAGTTGAAAATTTTTTTAAATTTTTTAATTTTAAAATTTCTCAATTTAAAATTTTAAACATTTCTAATTTTTAATTTTTACTTTTTTCAATCATAAGTTTTAAATTTTTTAACTCATAATTTTTAAATTTTTTTATTTTCAATTTTAAAATTTTTCATATTTTATTTTTTTAATTTTAAATTTTAGTTTCAAATTTTTTAAACCGAAACACCGTATCAACGATTTCTATTTTCCTATTAGAATCAATCAAACACAAAAATTAAGGACTTCAGTTTTAAATCCGAATCTGACTGAATGAACAGAGAATATTCAGAATTTCTTTTCATTCATCAGTCATTAACAGCCTTTAAAGTTTGCTGCAACGATACTCTAATACACTGTTCGAAGAGAAATCGCTCGCGTTCGAGTGAAATATACTAGTAGGAAATATTATATTCATTGAATTTTTGCATTTTCAGCGCCTAAAACGTCTAAAAATCAAGGAAATTTATTGTTTGACCAGCCTAAAATTTTATGCCAATTGGCACAAACGCTCAAAATTTTTTATGCTATTCCAAATTTTTTTGTGCCAAAAACCATGTTTTGGCACACAAAAAAACACTGGTTTAGGTTTAGGCTTAGGCATAGGCTAATGCTTAGGCTTAGGCGTAGCCTATGGCTTAGGCTTGGACTCACGGTTAAGAAAGAGTAGACCACAATTTCAAATTGAAGGTATAAAATTTTTCGGTCAATCAAATTGATGACAGATCTCGCTCCGCAATGCTTTGCGTACCAGGCCACTGTTTTTTTCCACATTTGCACTGCAGTATTTAAGTTTAGGCGCGGCTTTTAGCATGTCTACCTTCACTTACCATTTAATCTTTAATAGTTTTCATCATCTTAACCGTATTATTTCATGTTTAATAGGCAATCTTGAATATTATATCTTTATATTTAATGCAGATCCGCATTTTTTCCTTCGTAGATTTTTTGAGAAAGATCGACATCTCAACACGTCAACTTTCTAAACTTTTTGGAGCGTTTATTCTTTCCTTAACGTAAATTCAATTTAAGAGCTTCGTGGGAGTATTTTTGGAAAATTTCTACGCTTCTGATTCATAGCTTTTCGTCTAAATGAAAGGTTACGACCAAATTAATGGTTTTAAAATTTTCGAGTAATAAATTTCTAGAAATTACAATTTATAAACACAAAATTCAAATCTAATTTTTGAGGTATATGTTCAGAATGATTATCAGTATGCTTTAAAAAAGGAGGATTTTAAGGCGAAAACTTGTCGTCGAAAAATTTTCCACATGTGAAAAAAAATTTGACCTCTTTCCACAATTGTGGAAAAATTTTTAATAATAATAATAATAAGTTTATTACATCTAAATATGAGGCAAGATAGATCAAGTAAATTGAGCGAACATATGAAATAAACAAGGCTAAACTACAATAAATAAGGAACATACCCATAAGAGGTCCGACCAGTTGGGGGGGGGGGGGGTCGAAAAAAGTCGAAATTTTTCCCAAAAAAGGCACTTTTTTGCCAATTTTTTCAAGTCTGCAAGGGTTGGGTATATGGTTGGCCAAGTAGGGGGCCCCCCAATCCCCTACCAATTACAGGTATGATAAGGAACGTAAACGTAATAGGGTACACAGGTTACAAATGTAACATCTAATGCATACCCGCGTGAATTTCGGAAACTTAGGTTTATCCTGAAATGAGTGCAAACTAGAGGCATTAACAACTTCACTTGGTAAGGAATTCCAAGTACTGATATATCTATTAAAAAATCAAATTTAAAAGTTGAGCTGCGAGCAAAATTTTAAATTAGTTTATAATTGTGTTTCTTGCGATTGACATTGACATTTAAAAAAAATATTTATCAAAATCTTGGTGTAATTTACCCCGTATTATATTAAATATCATAGAAAGAGCAAAGTGCAATCTACGAGTCTCAAGTTTTTGTAATTTTAACTCATTGAGTCTTTGATCATACGATAACTCTGATCTGAAGCCCATTACTCTTTTAGTGAATTTTCTCTGAACATCTTCCAAATATTGGATATCAGCAGCAAAATGAGGGTTCCATACTGTTGTACAATATCCCAAAATTGGGCGGACATAATGTAACAAAGGCTCTAATAAGGTTTCTTTTATTTCTAGAAAAGAAAGATTTTAAAATCAGTGAAGAACGGAAGTAAGCCCTACATACATACGGAATATGAAGATTATTGTTTCCCAGGTACAAAATACAACTTTTAGATACTGAAAGTTCCAATTGGCAAGCAGTAGACCAAATTTCAATTTGTTCAAGATCCTATTGTAAAGTAGAGGAAGATGTAGAGATGTTGTACATTTTAAGGTCATCAGCAAATAAGAAGTTTTCACTCATAATTTGATCACATATATCATTTATAAAGATCAGAAAAAGTGTAGGTTCAAGCACACTCCTCTGAGGTACACCACTGATAACATTATCTAGTTCAGAGAATGAGTTATTGATTTTTACTTTTTGACATCTACCAGAAAGGTAATTCGGAAGCCAGGTAGCTAGAGTTCCGGGGATCCCATATTTATCCAAATTACAAAGTAACTGGGGGTGTAAAACAGTGTCAAAAGCTGTGTGTTCGAAAAAAACACAGTTTTTTTTGTGCCAAAACATGGTTTTTGGCACAATAAAATTTGGAATGCCACAAAAAATTTTGAGCGTTTGTGCCCATTGGCACAAAATTTTTGGTTGGTCAAACATTAAATTTCTGATATTTAGACGTTTTAGCGGCTGAAAATGTAAAAAATTCCGGCGCTTCGCGCCGAGTCTATGTATACATAGTATTAATTACTCGTTTATTCGACCCGAGCGCGAACGAGTTCTGTTCGAACAGTGTATTGGTATCCTTGCAGCAAACTTTATAGGCTGTCAATGACTTATGAATCGGAAGAAATTCTGAAAATTCTCTGTTCATTCAGTCAAATTCTGATTTAAAACTGAAATTCGTACTTTTTGTGTTTGATTGATTCAAATAGAAAAATCGGTATTGTTGGTATGCGATGTTTCGACCCGAAATTTACACAATTATCGATTTTATTTTCTCTAATCTTCGCATTATTCTCAGGATAGATATTCGTAATCGAAAATTGAATCAGTATGAACTTCCTAAACAATTCTAGAGTTATATTTAAACTTTCTCAGCATTTTTGAGTCGTCGTGATCGTGAACCATTTTCTTGCGCAGTTTTTTCTCATCTCACGGATATGGTTAGCTGAAAAATAGGTTGGCCATGATTTCTTTAAAAAATTAATGCGTACGTAGCTTTAATTAGGTTGGCCTTGAACCTTTCCGCAGTTTTCAGTATATTTCTGGTTAAAAAAATTTTTTCTGGCCTCTTGTGCCAATTGGTACAAATGTCCGTGCACAAAAACGCTGATCAGGCAAGATTTCTGGTCATTACGTTCTCAGTGTTGCCAAACTGAAATTTTCGATGCCAGATAGATGTGGCACGGTTTGTAATGATCTGGCACTAAATCTGGCATAATGTTCTGACTTTTTTCATATACATAGTTCTAACATAATGTTCTGAGTTTTGGCATAATTCTGGCATTACTTGAAAATGAAATTCCTAACGGCTCGCTCGGCTATATCAGTGTTTTTTTGCCAAAAACTTTTTGCATCATCGGATGAAAAACCCAAAAAAAAGTTTTCCTGATGAGGGAAAATCAATTTTTTTATTTGTTTGCTTAAAAACCGTTCAAAATCATTTCTGATGTGTTTTTTGAACGTTTCTCATTAACTTGCATCTTATTTCAATAAAAAACCGACATTTTTTTGCAAAAATTTTCGAGCTATAACCTGATTATAAATAAGTATTTAAATGACTTTACATGGGTCAAGCAAGAAAATAATTTAACTGCATAACCTTTATTTCTTTTATTTTTTTTGACGACATGCTAATTTTTTCTAATACTAATTTTGACATACATAACAAGTAAATTAAACGGTAAACCTAGATAAAAACGTAACAATGAGAAATAAAATTTTATAACTGATTTTGAACAGCTGACAATCTGACATATAAGTATGAACTTGACCATAGAGCTTTTTTTTGCACAGGCCAAATTTTGGTTGCACAGATAAATTTTTGGTTGCTCACTCTAAAATCAACATACTAGCTTAAATTAATCGGAAAAACTTCCAAAATCTAATTTTCTTGTATTTCATCCCAATCGTATCGGTTTTAGCCTTTTAAAACCAAATTTTATGATTTTTGAAGATGAAATGAAAGTTGGCATGAATAACTTGTTCGGCGCTTAGCGCCTAAAATTTTTCTATGACTTCGATATTCTAGAATGCTGGAAAATTTTTTCGACTTTTATTTCCTAAACAGATGGTTTAACCTTTCAGTGAATTTAATGAATATTCAGTCGGGCAGACTACAATTTAAAAACTAGGAAAGTCAAGAATTTTGATTCTTCAACTAGAAAGAATTTCGACTTGAACTCAAAATGTTTTAATCACAGAAATATCAAAATGTTTTAAAGGTCGCTAAAAGATTTTTGGAAAATAACTGAGAAAAATGTCGTTTTTCGTGGAATTCTCAGAAAAGCGACACAGGGTCAAACATTTATCCATAATTATGTTGATATTTAAAAGCTATATAGGCATTGGCTAGAAAGACATTTTTTAACCGCGCGCTGGAATAATACAGAAAAATTATTAAATAATTAAAATCCGGCGCTTCAAAAATTTTCCATTTTATAACGCGTAAAAATGCATCATCGGACAGGTAATCCTATAATCTAATTAAAAGGGCAGTCAGCTTGACCATCAAAAAAATTTTTCTCAAAGTGATGCCTAAGCACAAAAAAAATTTCCTCATTTCAAAAAACATTCCTCAAAAATGGTCGATTGAGGAAGAGAATTGTGCCGGCTATTAAGCATGGATCACCTTTTTTTCTTCAAATGGGGTCTTTTGAGGAAAAAAAATTGGGAATCAAGAAAAAACATTGGATATGGTTTTCATTGTGAAAGAAATTTTGGGAAAATCAAAACTGAAAAGACGCGCTGTTTTTTCTCCAAATCGTGCTTTTCTGGGAAAAAAATTCGGAAAAGGGAAAAAATTTTGATCTCTTTCCCCATTTGGGAAGAAAATTTTGGCGATCGGATACATAGAAGATGCATTTTGTTGCATTTGAAAAGGTCATAATCTCATAATTTTCTGGCGCTTCGCGCCGTTTATAACTTTTATTATCTTTATTATGCATTATCTAATCTCAGGCGCGGCTTTTAGCATGTCCATCTTCATTTATCACCTAATCTATAACAGTTTTTATCATCTTAAACGTAATTATCTCATGTTTTAAGTGGTAGTCTTCAATATTTTATCTTGATATTCAGTGAAGATCCGCATTTATTCCTTGACACATTTTTTGAGAAAAATTAGTACGTCAACTCTCCACACCTTTTGAAGCGATTATTCTTTTCTTATCGTAAAATCAATTCAGAAGCTGCATGGAAGTAGTTTTGGCAAATTTCTACTCTTCTTACTCGCATCTTTTTGGCCAATTTCATGAAAGTTTACGAATAAATGGTTTTAAAATTTTTCGAAGAACAAAATTCTAGAAATTACGAATTCTAAAAATAAAATACGAATTCAATTCTTGAAATGAATGCTTGGAAAATTGATTTTTCAGCGTCCCAGAATGTCAATACCAAAAAAATTTCAATAACGATTGGACCAAAAAGTTCTATAGTGAAACCTTCGTGTAAACGATGTGGTACATACCAATTTTGGTCATTCTTCAACATACAAGCATTTAATAAATATACATAAATTAATACTGTGGGCAAAACCACTTAAGCAGTAGAATTTTTTGGTTATAAATTGATATAGGTTAGTGGACCATGCTCCCAGACTTTCAGTCCTATGTGGTATATTGGTTTAGTAGAAAATCGTGAATCTATAGAATACTATTTGCCATACATGTAATTGGGGGGGAAGTGCTATGGGAACCCCCCCCCCCAGAAATCGTCGACCATATAGCTAGCCATTGGGCGACCGCCCCCCAGGATTTTCCAATCCAATGGCTAGCCATATGTTAGCCGTTGAGACCCCCATACTTTTGGTCGGAAAAATACTGAAAATGTCAATTTTGTGATTCAAAATGTCAATTTTTGAACGAAAATGGTAAAAAAATGTGAATTTTTTGGCGCTTCGCGCTATGCTTACATTTTTTCGGTCTTTTAAGGGAAAAATTACTATTTTTCGGACTTTTTTCGTGAAAAAATCGAATTTTTTTCCTTGAGAGACCCCTCCCCCCCAAAATTTTGGGAATTACTGACCCCCGGCCCCAAAAAAGTCGCCCAACCTCCCCCCCCCCCCCCCCCCCCCGCCCCAGACCTCGGGGCTGCGTTACATATATGCTATTTGCTCTCCAGTTTTAGAAGGATTTCAAGAAAAAAAAGCAAAAAAATTAAATGATGGAGCAAGGTGTTTTGTTTTCTTTATATATACGTAATAATTTTTAAACACTTGGGCCGATGGTATTAGCCACCGGATATCGGCTGACCAGAGCACTTCGTGGGGGGTATGGAGGGGTATTACCCCGGTCTTAGATTTGGAAATTCATTTACTAACCCCCATAAAAACAGCTCACTATAGCAAAAAATTTTGGTAGACCTCATCCTCTCCTCAGTAGGTTATAGTAATTCAAGAAAAATTGCACAATGTGTGCTTGAGAGGAATTACTCACTGGTCTTTTTGACACATTTACTGAACAGATGATAATGGGAAAGTATACAACTTCTGTGCCATATAGCGATTTTTAGGAAACGATATCAGCACATTACTATATACTACTTGTAGGAAATCATTTGGCAGATCAAATAATGAGTTATGTTTATGTGATTTACCTAAAAAATCGGCAATAGGGAAGGAAAACATTATGTTCCTAAAATTCTTCCTCTTTATGCCCTCCTTTCCTTTTTCCCGCTTCTGCATTGGTTCTTCTATGCGCATATGGTTATATTTCTACACCCAAACTGTGGCATACTTTCCTGCTATGAGTTGAGACGTGCGATGTCCGTTGAGGAGTGGTACCTGCTTTCAAACTCGTGGTTCATAATCTAATGGGATTAATAATACTAAAGCCACATTCGGCATCAGCACTTTCAATTGGAAGCACTGTTATAACCCTTATCAGTGATGGAATAAGTTCATACTCCTGAAAATGCTGGTTCAAATAATGCTTCCAAAAATATCTAGTGCCCGATTCTTTAAATGTGCATTAATATTGACTCGGCAGTCTTCAAAGTCTGGCTATTCTCTACATATAATTAGTACATTCAAGTTGCACGATTGGGAGCTGGAAAATGGGGTTGAAATAGTAAATAAAAGTGCTACACCATCCCCCTCCGCCAAAAGGTTAAGAGCAAAAAAAAAGGTCACGGCATGGCGTGGCATATTTCAAGTACTACCCTTACAATTTATGATTTTACTCCTACCTAAATTTTGGACCTTGGGGACCTCTGCGGCTGACATTACCAGTAGGTAGGGTGGCCGATGCATCGGCAACGGCAATTCTTTGGAATCGATCATATTCTACCTGAGACAAAGCTTTCAGGGGGCAGTTTTTGGGATAAAGCAAAAAATGAAATTCTAAAAAAACATTTTTCTACCGACAAGGACATATTATTTTTGGCTATTATTTCAGATATTTTCTGATATGTTTTCGATGATCGTAGATCGTTTGACTTTCCTTTTTTGCGTTTAATAGGAGAATGAATTTGTTTATTTCTCATTTTCCTTTTCTCGTTTCATTTCTCATTTCCCAAAACAGCAGTTGATACCTTTTTCAAAGCAATAAGATGAATCATTTCTCATTTTCAATTTTTATTTACACTAAAAATTGAAGAATAAACAAGCATGCCACATGGCGAGTAACATAATTTTTTCGACTCGTGACCCGGTTTGTTATGAATCGGGTCAGATACCTCTGACCCGACCCGTAACTCGACTTGGCAGTTTTTCTACCTTACGCGACCCGATATTCTCTGGCCAGATACATCCCTAATACATATGTACGTCAGACCCATACTTGACCACTCTTGCACCATATGAAATCCTTTTCAGTGAATGATATTCAGCTGATAGAAAATATTCATGGAGATCTCATAAGAAATCTAGCCTTTATTATGAGTAACGTCTTATAGCTCTTTCTCAAGAACGACCCAAAACCTGCAGATTACTCGCAGTCCTTTTTTCAATGTTCAGGGTTGTTAGTTAAGGATCATACCTTCACTGATAAAAAGATTCGTCGTGCTATACTCTCATGAAAACACACGTCGTCGACATGACCAGAAACATGGCTGGCAAATCAAATCCAAATATGAGGTTATATGTGTTCCCTTGTGTTCCCCTAACCCTCCCAGTTACTTTGATATGATTTACTAGTCGAAAACGAATGTAGAAAAGAATATGAAAATATATATTACAATGAAAAAATATAGTAGAACGTTAAAATTTGAAGATTTTGAAACCGAAAGAAAATATGAAAATGCGCAGTACCCAAATGTTCGGACTCCCCACCTCCAACCTTCGTTACCCCTAAACCTCCCTTCAACCTGCAAAATTTGGCAAAAAATGCCTTTTCGGTGAGCCTTGGGTACCCATCCATACCCAAGAATTTAGAGATTTACCCCCTCCACAACCGGCGTGAGGTCTTACACTGATCATTATTTCACTAGCAAAGTAATGTCGAACCCGATTCCGCCGATCGATTATAGTACGCCGATTTCGAACATCGATTATAAACCGCAACAATATAATACAGCGTCGGCAGGCGGAATTTACCACAATCCTTACATCGTCGGTGGTTCTTACTCCCCGTCACCGTCGTCCAGCAGCGGCGCCGCTGCTTTTCATCAAATGGGATCGAACACGCTAAATTTAGAACGCAATGCTCCCCGTATACCGAAAGCCCCTCCAGGTGAGTTTGCAAGCTTCGAAAGCCCGTGATTTAAAGGTTAAAACAACTTTAACTCTGAAATAAATCCAAATCTCGAAGCAATTTGATTTTTTTTCAAACTGTGCATTCCTTCTCAAATTTTACTTTTTTATTTTTAGGATACTTTGAGCAGTTGGCCGGCGTTGGACTCGGGCTTGGAAAGTAAATTTTAGCTGCCACTAGACCCCAAGTTCGATTAAGGTTTTATCCGAAATTCAGCATTTGATGTTCAAAAATGTTCGGTTCACTGTTTTTTTCCGCCGACCCATTTCTCCAGAGGAGGAAAGAGACGAACATTTTTTTACCCTCTTTCTCCAATTCGTTTGTTTCGCTTTAAAATGCTTACAAGCGGTATATTTATGTGTTTATGAGCTTATTTAAACATTCTGATATCTTTAGAGCCGTTAATTCATCAAAAGAAAGGAAAATGTAAAAATTTTCGAGTTTGAAGTCCAATTAGCAAATTTAAAGCGAACGATCCAAGAGCATAATTTCTTCGAATTACTTGAAAAATTGGCCGTTAAGGTCGCTGTGTTCACATGTAAAGAGCCCAAAAGATTAATTTTTTGGTATTCACATTTTGGGATGCTGGAAAATCAGTTTTCTAAAAATTCATTCTAAGAATTAGACGCGAATTTTCTATTGAAAAATCGTACTTTTATCATTTACAACATTTTAAAAATAGAATTCATGCATTTTATATGTTTGATTTAAAAGCTGTTAGTCAACAAGAGCAAAATTTCTGAAAATTAATTTCACATCACAGGATTTTTTATTTCATTGACGTCATAAAATGAACCATCGTTTCAAAAGTTGGAAATCTTGAAGTCTTCATCTTTCTCAATATCAGATAATGACGTGTTGATCGTTCTTAATATCAAACAATCCAAATTTTCGAGACTGGAGTTTTTCATAGCTGGTTTTCTTAAAAATTTAATATTTTTGTCTACAATACTCAAACCCTCTCTAATTTATCAATCTATGTAGTATCATGGCTGACACCAGACATGCAGGGCAAGAATTTTCCAGATGGAAAGGTCCTTGGTATTTCAATCCAGGGGGTAGGGGGTTGGGCGAGCAAAAGAACAGAAAAGAAGATCTACAAGCTTGTTTTTCATACAAAATATGCACAAAAATTATCAAAAGTCTTGAAAAAAGTTCAGGGGGTTGTTTGGCGTTTCTGTTGAACCAGGGTCTTAGGTAAGAGGAATTTTCCCTTAATTCCCCCCCCCTATGTGCATGTACGGCTGACACGATGTTAGCAGACATGCACGGGGAGAGTCCTTGGACTTCTTATCCAGGGGGTAGGGGCCAGGGGGGTTAGGCGAGCAAAAAAACAAAAAAAAAGTTCTGAAAGCCTGTTTTTCATACAAAATAAGCACAAAAAACATCAGAAAAGCTGTCTTGGAAAAAGTTTAGAGGGGTATTTGACGATTTTTTTGGGCCACGGAGTTGGCCAAGGTCTCAGGTAAGGGGGTTTATTTCCCCCTGTCCTCCTATGTGCATGTATGGATGTTGGTATGTTACACATATGTGTGCCCCGCTAAAATGTTTACCTCGACAATCCTTAACAATAATGATTATTGAAATTATAACCGATGTGAAGCGCCCCAAAAATTTTGACATTTGGACCTTCTAAATTCAATCTCGAAAATTTTCTTTCTCAAATAAGTAAGAGCCCGAAATCTTTTACCCAGAAGGTAGGATTTGAAAAAATAGTGCTTTGGTCATAATTTACATTTTACAATCGATTTTTTCGACTAATTTTTTCCTTTTTATAGCTTATTCGCCGAAACGCTACTCTCTCACCCTTGCGTTGTTCTTCGTCGTCAATGTCAAGTTAATAATCGAGCTACGAAATGTCATTTGACGCCCTTTACATTATTACCATCATTGTACAGCTTGCCTACAGTTTCTTCGAACGTAAATGCTAAAGTTGGAAGGATCTGACAGCTTTACTTTGATTGACTTTAAGGGTTTGCTATGCTTTTGGAAAGGCGTACCGAGTACCATAATCCTGCGATGCATGTGTTACGCGAGCGATTCAATTCTGGGAGATTTTCTTAGGCTTACCAAAGTAAATAATCTTATTTTTTGCATATATCAGTAGGTGCATCTCGCGATTTTCGAAATTCGTAAATTTTCTTAAAAACTTTGACAGATTTCGTGTCACTCAACGAATTGACTGGCTACTTTACATACATGTAACGGAGCCCCGAGGTCTGGGGGGGGTTGGGCCACTTTTTTGGCCGGGGGTCAGTAATTCTCAAAATTTGGGGGGGGGGTTTCTGAAATAAAAAAAAATCGATTTTTTTCGCGAAAAAAGTCCGAAATATAGTTCAAAAAATAGTAATTTATTATAAAAAGACCGAAAAAAGGTGCGAAGCGCATAGAAAAATGGACGTTTTCGACCATTTATTGACATTTTTTCCGACCAAAAGTATGGGAGTCCCTTGGGCTACCCTATGGCTAGCCATAAGATTGGAAAATCCTGGGGGGCGGTCGCCCAATGGCTAGCCATATAGTCGACGATTTCTGGGGGTGTTCCCATAGCACTCCCCCCCCCAAATACATGTATGCTACTTTATATTTCAGGGATGCGACAAAATATTCGTCATACGGCAAAATTGGGAGTCATTTACTTCTAAAAGGGTAAATTATAATAATTAATATCATTTTCCCACTAACTTTTAGCATTAAAACGTCGTTTTTGTAAAAAAAATTGGTGAATATTTCTTCTCTCAAAATTCCACTGCTTCTTGGAAGGTTATGAAAATCTCGTTTTTTGCGTTACGTTGAAAACTCCGCTGTGACGAGGATTTAAATTCGTGCCATTAGAGTCGAAGTATTAAATTTTTTACTTTTCTCAGTTTGCTCAGCACATTCGTTTGTTCTCTTTTTTACTTCTGGAACGGATGTAAATTTTTCTAGTTTTGATTCGGAACACTTGGAATTTTTCAGTGGCTCAAAACGCTTTAGCAGGCAATTAATTCGATTTTTTGGTTTTCTAACCAATTGGAACATCCCCACATAGCCCGACCTGGAAATATATCTCTAAAAAATTTAGCTCTTACAGCAAAAAATAAGTAAAAATTAGAAAAACAAGACTTCTAAAATCTGTGGCTTCTATACATTATAAATCTGCGGGAATAAAGTACAATAACACAATTTCTGAGAGATTGCTCAAAAACTTTTCGGTTTTTCGCTTTTAGGTTTGGAATTTTCAATCTAAAAAGAAAAACTCCGGCCTATTTTCCTTGCAGCAAATTTTATTATAAATTAAAGTCTTCGGATATAAATTGTTTCATCTGAACATTATATCTCAGCAAAGGGGAAAATTTAAAAGACATACATTAGACAAATAATTTCGGGCACTACAATAACGCCTATTATAAGAAACGATCATCTCTAATACCCGATGAAATACGTAGTTCTGAAGTTTGATGAAGTTCAGGAGCTCGATGAATCATTTATGCAATTTTCAATGTAAAGAAGGCTTATGAGCAAAAATGGCCAGCCTAACATTATTTTGGGACACTAAACCATTTGTGCCTTTGAAAAAATTTTGTGCTCGCTGGAATTTTGATTTTCGATCCTGAAATTTTGCATATTTTCACAGCTTAACGTTTGCTATAACAACTCCGTTTGCTATTTCTAACGTTGCCGAAACAGTACAAGTAAAATTTCTAGCCGTTTCTTATATGTTTTCCTTTCATGAATCGTTTCCCATTTTTGCTCAGAGCGACGTTATCGTCGATCGACCCGTCTTTTGGATTGTGTGAAAGAAGGATTTTTACGTATTTCGTCCGATATTATGGGTTCTAGGGATACGAGGCGAATACCGATTTGGAATTTAGTCGGGCCGTCGGTCGCTTATCGATTGTCACATTACGTATTGTCTAGTATAACGCGTTAATACGATACATTCGGTGGTTAAAAAGCAGATTGTAAGTCAAATTTTTGCTTTACTGCATTTAGGCTTTAGATGAGGAATGAACCTTGTGACTTCCTATCAGGGAATTTAAAAATTAAATCGGCAAGTGACAGACTTCAGTATACTAATAAAAATTTTACTTCATTTGGTTTCTAATATTGGTTTTAAATTTATTGGACATTGTTCTTTGATTTTTATTTTCTTTGTCAAAGTTTTTGAGAAATTTTTCGTTAATGCTTGAAGAGTAAAATATCTGGAGTAGATTTGTTTGCTACAATTTAAATTCCTATCCGCTTTATCGTTTTTTAGATTAATAAACCTAGTCAAGAAAGAACTCTATTCGACGATTTTTTTCCCGGATTTATTCGCATCGTTTGCGTTCTTGTTTGGCATGCCGATGCAATACTATTTCCATTGGAAACGATTTACATAGATTATACTTGCAAGGTAATATTTTTCCAGATTTTCGGTCCTTAAATTATTTTTTCGTCGAGTGCTTTGAATTTCGTCATATTTTTCCATATTTGATATAAATTTCTCATTACGTACTGCTATGTCTATAAATTTACTAAGGTTTACGGACTATTGTCGACATTTGGACTCCGGTGCCTCGGTAATTCCCATTACGACCAGATACGAAGGATTTTTTGATTGTATACGCTCGATTGCTCGGGATGAAGGATTTCTGGATTCTACAAAGGTTGTGAATGATCCTTTTTTTCTTCCTTTATTCACAAAGTGCTGGGAAAGAAAGAAATAAGATAAAAAATGGAGCATTTCTGATTTTAGCTGTGGATTTACGTTTTGAAAAATATTTTCATTCTTTGACTTTTGATCAATAGCCGTAACAGTGACGGAAAAAATTTAAATTACATTATAATTTTTTAAACTTTGAGATTTGCTCGTGCCGAAAGACCGAAATATGCACCTTTTTCTATCGAGTCGCCTGCGAAAACACGCAAAACTTCTACAAATTTTCAGAAATTTTTTTATGGCCCAAAAATAGTACACTGTACATAAAAAATAGTACACTGTAACATAAAGAGCCTTGTAGAATTACAGTTAAGAAAAAAAAGAAAAACTGACTAAATATGTCATTTACAGGCTTCGGTGCACTTTTGCTACAATACGCTTTACCATATGCTAGTGCTGCGAGTTTTACGTTTACTTTTCGAACAATTGGAAGAAAGTAGGCGGGGCAACGCTGGGCAACAGGCCAGCATTCAATCAAGCATGAAAAATAGGCCCGGTTCCGACTAGCCCATCAATTTCGCCGACGCAAAATCCAGAAACTTGTAGAATTACAATTTTAGCAGCTTTTATGCAATTTTCACGCGAATATTATTACTAATAGTACGTGTACGACAACTATATATTTTTTAATTTTGGAACGGTTGAATTTTCTTCTTTTGCAAAATTTACGTCTTTAGTTAATGTACTTTATGATCCAGTTTTTCTCCCAAAAGCCTAATTTTTGCTCACTGCAATTATTTCTCGTCGACGTAAAAATCTGTTGACGGTTTTTTTCAAATTCTATGCAATGAACACTAAAAGTGCGTTATTCTAAATTTGGCTTTCTGGAGAAATAAGACTGCCCTTTTTACTGAAAATTACGAACTTATCTTTTGTTTGTCTTCGAATGCTTGTAAAAATTACATTTTTTAATCTTCTGATGAACCACGTGTTATACAATTTCACGTTGAGCTGGAATTTGTGGAACAACTGAGCTAACGCTAAAAACGTTTGAGTCCTTAGTATGGATTTCTGTCGAGAGCTCGAAAACAGTGTCTTTAAATTTACAGGCATTTTGTAGAAAGAAGGTTATGTAATACAATTAGTTTTTTTACTTTCACATGGTAATCACGTTGATTTTTTTGTTCGTGATGAACTTGTCATCTTTCAACCGTCCCATAAATAAATGTGATCTTCTTTCTCGTTCTTGCCACCATAAGGAGATAGAAAGTGGGCAACTGGCGGACTTTTAATCAATAGTCTCATTATTTATTACAACGGGATATTCAAGAGTACTCAGCAATCAGTTCGATTAAAGATGTATTATTTATGCAGTGATTTGTCAAGCAAGATTGTACATTTGTTTCTTGTGATAAGAATCAGTTACTGTGAAGACTGGCGCGCAACCGTGTTGTGCGAATTTTGCCACTTTTTTCATGACATCATAGATTTTCTTGGCACTGGTTTTTCCCCAAATCGTGCTTTTGAGCTGATGAACGCACCGCTGTTTTTTTTTCATGGAGGCCCTTTCGCCATTGGCGAAAGAGGGCTAAATTTTCTTCGCTATTTTCGTTAATGTCGTTTGTTCGCTTAAAAACACCTGTACTTTGGGGGCAGTGTTTTTTTTTGTGCCAAAACATGGTTTTTGGCACAAAAAAATTTGGAATGGCACAAAAAATTTTGAGCGTTTGTGCCAATTGGCACAAAATTTTTGGCTGCTCAAACATTAAATTTCCTTGATTTTTAAACAATTTAGGGGCCGAAAATGCAAAAAATTTTCGCACTTCGCGCCGAGTCTATGAATATAATTTATCTACTCGTAATTGACCCGAACGCGAACGAGTTCTCTTTGAACAGTGTATCAGCATTGTTGCAGCAAAGTTTACCAGGCTGTCAATAAATGATGAGATGAGTGGAAATAAATGGAAGTAAAATAAAAATTGTTTACTCTAGCGCATACTAGTACTCTGCGTTGATACCACTGCTT